>CAKKTJ010000122.1:0-61403 GCA_920618645.1 Peronospora belbahrii | reverse complement strand
TACGAACTGGTGATCGAGGTACTGAAGAAGCTCCATCATCGTGATGGAGAGGACGAAGTCGATCAGATGCTAGCTGACATCTTAACGAATGCCGTGAAAGACAAGGTCGACGTTGAAATTTATGGGCCGTTTCAAAATGCGCTGTTGAAGACCTGGAGAAAAGCTGATATGACGCATGATCGCGTAAAAAAACTTGCTGTGGCTTGAAGACCCGCAGTGAGCGTGTGAGGGAAAAGATAGTCGAGATCTTGCGTGCTTACGAAAGTATACGCCGAAAGAGGCATAATTGAAGCAGTTGCGGCACCAGAGACAGCAAGCTCTTCACCGGGATTCAAAGATGTTAGAGAAGCGGTGTATTGGAAACTGCACAGAAGAAGTAAGTTGAAGTCCACTGTGCGGTTTCCAATACACCGCTTCTTAGGAGTGAGTGTTTGGAGCGATTGTCGGGAAAGGCATTAGTGCAGTACAGGCATGTTGCAGTTAGTCCTACGTTTACCTAAAAATAAACAAGTTGTTTGGGAGTTCGTGTGCTGACTCCGTTTCGGTGAGTCTTGGGTTTCAGGACTGATATCATCTGATAATTTACTTGGCAGATCGTGGTAGACGCTGCTCCAGAGTCTTTTCAACATTAGCACAGGCATCTGCGGACAATCCTACGTGGCCACAAGACGAGCCGTGTCTGAAAAGCGTCTGTATATAGTCCGATAATGGCGATTAGAAGCACTTGCTGTAAAAGCCACTTGCATGTAGTGACGATTCATGCGTGGTAATCAAGGTTACTCTTATAGATGATTGCTACATACTTTGTTCATTGTTAAGACTTGATGACGGACAAGCCATCGTTTCTTTCCTACTAGACATTCATTGTCAGACAAACAAATCGCGTCAAGAAAACATTCGAGGGCTTTTTCTATAAAAACAATGTCTTGAATCGTTTTTCAAGCGAAGCGAAGGGTGTTGAGGTTGTAGCAACTGTCCGCAGAGAGCATATGCAAGTTCTAGTAGCGTATATTGCGTTCACTAGTCCATCTTTTAGTAGTTCTTGGTACAATACTTGCTACATGTAGTTTTGCTACTCTAACGCAAAAAGCTATGCTTCTCAATTGCCTACAGGCGACGAACTGCTAACGACACACGTCGAATTTGTCAGCCTCTTGGTGAGGGCTTTGCAAGGTTAACAACATTCTCTTGGCTGCATCTCATAAAGCCATGTCTGGTCACCTTTACGTCACAGCAGCTTCGACAAGCAGCAAGATGTCACTAGCACTCACCAATTCGCTCGTCAACTAATGAATTCTGGAGAAAGAAGAGCTTGCCTAAGCTTCCTCAGAGACAACGAAAAAACTCCACGTAGAAGTATGCGCAGTCTTCGGTGAGTGTGGTTTTGATCATGGAAGAAGGCCAACAATTGGGCAAGCAGGAAATTATACGACATCCAGCCCAGCGCAATTTCATGACGGGCTTGATTGTTGATATCCTAGGTGGAGCTGTCTAGATACTCGCTTATGATACAGCGTGATGGTGACCTAAAAACAGAAAGCACACGTAACAAGGAGCTTTACGTCCTAATTAGTAGAGTCAAGATTATTTTTCCTGGTATCTCTTGCTATTTCTCTCTCGCTGCTTTTCCTACATCCAGAGCCAGCCCTATATGAGGAAGCTGCACATCAGCGTTTCTTAAATCCATACTTCTTGCGTTCGTAAAAAAGATCCATCTTGGAGCTTCCGAGGTTGACAATCTTGGGGCAACCATCACGATCTTTTTCCAGCTGCGTACATTCCCGACAGTAAAAAGCGTCCGAGATTCCTGGGCCACCGCAAATAACGCACCGACCTTGATATGAACCGTAATTTACACTCATCACAGATGCGTACCAGAGTGCACGGACGTACGTAAGAGTCACAGCTCACACACTTGCCATCCCCACTTAACCTATTAACCAGACACTGTTTATTTAATCAATATTAGTTATTTTTTTCAATAAGAGTGGTATTTTAAAGATATTGAAACAAATTTACTAGCGTGACAATTTCGTATCGAATTCAACCACATGCTCTACCAGACTTTTGTCAATCTCTTTAAATTTCAATCGTGCGATGAGACTTTTTAAACGGAGTGCTTAACGCGTTAAATGTTTTGTATCTAAAAAATACATATAGCACTCATCGTATAAGAATGTAGCAATGCGATTATTAGAATTAAAGGAAAACTTAGTTTGAAAAGAATTAGTACAAGTTAACAAAATCTTACTTAATCTATAACTAAAACGTGTTTTACATGGGTTTTCAGTTCATTTCATTTTATCTCCGAAAGGTTTAAAACTGAATCAATATATAAAACGTGCACTAAATGCTAGAATAAAAAATAGGACCGTCTCGCCGCACCGCTGCAGCGGGTCATTGATAGACTCATCACCAAAAGCCGGTACTCTCGGTGGCGACACGCAGCTCTTGACGTCTCCTCGTCCGTCTCAGCTTTGAGACAACGGACTGTTGTTGAATCGTGGCTGACTGTCTGGTTTACACCGCCCGCGAACGTGAGTTCTTTTCAGCGCAGATTGGAGTGAGCTGGCTCCTAGGAAACAGGATTCAGAATATGAACTTATTTTGTACTGACGTGTTGGTAATAGTAGCGTAAATGGCTTTGTCAGGCACTACTAAGAACCAACAGTAAGGAAGTTCTGGTGGCGCAGATAGAAACAGCCCTGTTGGAAAATACAAAGCAGTCAACTCAGTTATTCTCAACTTTGTTACGGAATTCTAAGGAGCGTGGTACATTTGCTTTACAGCAGAAATATTCAAGATACCATGACTACACAATAAATTCGAAGTAGAAAAGTTACAGTTGCTGTTCGTTTTATTCTGCATCGAATTCTAATAATCGGTGTGACCAGTTGCAACTGGTTCAACACGGCAGACAGCTTTGGCCAGCCACCTTACAGTCTGCTGCATCCGAGAGGCACCATTTCATTCTTGTCCGTGATCATCTTTGTTGCCTTCACACTGCTTCAAAGATTGAAAAATGCAAGCTAACACTCATTGTCGCTGAATTTTAGGTCTCAGAACTTTGGTGTGTCCGTGTGCCAATTGACGACTAGTGTCACTTCTATAATGTTGAGTTTCCCGCTCGGACGAGATGAGCTCAAGCAGAAACAGACGCGGATATATAGCTCATAAAAACGTGTGAGTTATACCAAAACCGGTCATTTGACAATTTACTTCATTGAGCGCAGAAGTTCAACAATGACTAGGGTCATTGTGTTGCTTTGTCTAGCGTTTTACAGCTCGGCTGAAAGCATCGCCAACTCCGAGCCGCTTGTAAATGTTAGTTATCATACCAGCAAAGCCCAGACATATTCCATGCCAAATGACTCGTCGCTAAAGCAAGACAACAGTGCTGAAGCCAGAGCCCCTGATCTTGCCTCCTTGGTTTCGGACCTTGAGGAATTAAAGATGAGGCTGGCATCACTCGAAGCGAGCGCAAGTCATCAAGGAGTCGCTTTTGATCTTGATGCTGCAGATAGTATTGCTGCAGATATTATTGCTGCAGCGAATCTTATGAGGATGCAAGGTCAAGTTAGCATCTCCGAGGTCGTTTTGCGATTTAAATTGAGGTTATAACATTCTAAAAACATGTCTAACAGCCCCTTATTGAATGCGTTTATCGTGCAGATAACAAAGCAGGCCACACGCCGTCTCTTCATGGTCTATAAGCCGGGTGAGCAGGACAACTGGTGGATTATATCGGCAGTGTGAAGTATAGTAAGTGGGAAAGCGCGGTGGTCTACATCTGCAAAGACGAAAAGGATCTGGCTAGATCCAGCATTGTCGAAGTCTTGACGACTGAGTATGGAGACCAGACTCTGTGTGATGCACTGAAACTCAAGCAAGCTATGAATGAGCACGATGAAGTCGCACGTTCATTAAGCGACGCACAGGTACATATGTGGGCGACAACCGGTAAGGATCCGGAAAATGTTTTTATGTGGCTCAAAGGTAGTGGAAACGGCGACTTTTTCAAACCTATATTACGTAGAGGGTGGGAGACTTTCGTTAAGTATCGTAATCGAGGCGAAAACCCGTACGAACTGGTGATCGAGGTACTGAAGAAGCTCCATCATCGTGATGGAGAGGACGAAGTCGATCAGATGCTAGCTGACATCTTAACGAATGCCGTGAAAGACAAGGTCGACGTTGAAATTTATGGGCCGTTTCAAAATGCGCTGTTGAAGACCTGGAGAAAAGCTGATATGACGCATGATCGCGTAAAAAACTTGCTGTGGCTTGAAGACCCGATCAGTGAGCGTGTGAGGGAAAAGATAGTCGAGATCTTGCGTGCTTACGAAAGTATACGCCGAAAGAGGCATAATTGAAGCAGTTGCGGCACCAGAGACAGCAAGCTCTTCACCGGGATTCAAAGATGTTAGAGAAGCGGTGTATTGGAAACTGCACAGAAGAAGTAAGTTGAAGTCCACTGTGCGGTTTCCAATACACCGCTTCTTAGGAGTGAGTGTTTGGAGCGATTGTCGGGAAAGGCATTAGTGCAGTACAGGCATGTTGCAGTTAGTCCTACGTTTACCTAAAAATAAACAAGTTGTTTGGGAGTTCGTGTGCTGACTCCGTTTCGGTGAGTCTTGGGTTTCAGGACTGATATCATCTGATAATTTACTTGGCAGATCGTGGTAGACGCTGCTCCAGAGTCTTTTCAACATTAGCACAGGCATCTGCGGACAATCCTACGTGGCCACAAGACGAGCCGTGTCTGAAAAGCGTCTGTATATAGTCCGATAATGGCGATTAGAAGCACTTGCTGTAAAAGCCACTTGCATGTAGTGACGATTCATGCGTGGTAATCAAGGTTACTCTTATAGATGATTGCTACATACTTTGTTCATTGTTAAGACTTGATGACGGACAAGCCATCGTTTCTTTCCTACTAGACATTCATTGTCAGACAAACAAATCGCGTCAAGAAAACATTCGAGGGCTTTTTCTATAAAAACAATGTCTTGAATCGTTTTTCAAGCGAAGCGAAGGGTGTTGAGGTTGTAGCAACTGTCCGCAGAGAGCATATGCAAGTTCTAGTAGCGTATATTGCGTTCACTAGTCCATCTTTTAGTAGTTCTTGGTACAATACTTGCTACATGTAGTTTTGCTACTCTAACGCAAAAAGCTATGCTTCTCAATTGCCTACAGGCGACGAACTGCTAACGACACACGTCGAATTTGTCAGCCTCTTGGTGAGGGCTTTGCAAGGTTAACAACATTCTCTTGGCTGCATCTCATAAAGCCATGTCTGGTCACCTTTACGTCACAGCAGCTTCGACAAGCAGCAAGATGTCACTAGCACTCACCAATTCGCTCGTCAACTAATGAATTCTGGAGAAAGAAGAGCTTGCCTAAGCTTCCTCAGAGACAACGAAAAAACTCCACGTAGAAGTATGCGCAGTCTTCGGTGAGTGTGGTTTTGATCATGGAAGAAGGCCAACAATTGGGCAAGCAGGAAATTATACGACATCCAGCCCAGCGCAATTTCATGACGGGCTTGATTGTTGATATCCTAGGTGGAGCTGTCTAGATACTCGCTTATGATACAGCGTGATGGTGACCTAAAAACAGAAAGCACACGTAACAAGGAGCTTTACGTCCTAATTAGTAGAGTCAAGATTATTTTTCCTGGTATCTCTTGCTATTTCTCTCTCGCTGCTTTTCCTACATCCAGAGCCAGCCCTATATGAGGAAGCTGCACATTAGCGTTTCTTAAATCCATACTTCTTGCGTTCGTAAAAAAGATCCATCTTGGAGCTTCCGAGGTTGACAATCTTGGGGCAACCATCACGATCTTTTTCCAGCTGCGTACATTCCCGACAGTAAGAAGCGTCCGAGATTCCTGGGCCACCGCAAATAACGCACTGACCTTGGTATGAACCGTAATTTACACTCATCACAGATGCGTACCAGAGTGCACGGACGTACGTAAGAGTCACAAATTACACACTTGCCATCCCCACTTAACCTATTAGCCAGACACTGTTTATTTAATCAATATTAGTTATTTTTTTCAATAAGAGTGGTATTTTAAAGATATTGAAACAAATTTACTAGCGTGACAATTTCGTATCGAATTCAACCACATGCTCTACCAGACTTTCGTCAATCTCTTTAAATTTCAATCGTGCGATGAGACTTTTTAAACGGAGTGCTTAACGCGTTAAATGTTTTGTATCTAAAAAATACATATAGCATTCATCGTATAAGAATGTAGCAATGCGATTATTAGAATTAAAGGAAAACTTAGTTTGAAAGGAAGAATTAGTACAAGTTAACAAAATCTTACTTAATCTATAACTAAAACGTGTTTTACATGGTTTTTCAGTTCATTTCATTTTATCTCCGAAAGGTTTAAAACTGAATCAATATATAAAACGTGCACTAAATGCTAGAATAAAAAATAGGACCGTCTCGCCGCACCGCTGCAGCGGGTCATTGATAGACTCATCACCAAAAGCCGGTACTCTCGGTGGCGACACGCAGCTCTTGACGTCTCCTCGTCCGTCTCAGCTTTGAGACAACGGACTGTTGTTGAATCGTGGCTGACTGTCTGGTTTACACCGCCCGCGAACGTGAGTTCTTTTCAGCGCAGATTGGAGTGAGCTGGCTCCTAGGAAACATGTGATTCAGAATATGAACTTATTTTGTTACTGACGTGTTGGTAATAGTAGCGTAAATGGCTTTGTCAGGCACTACTAAGAACCAACAGTAAGGAAGTTCTGGTGGCGCAGATAGAAACAGCCCTGTTGGAAAATACAAAGCAGTCAACTCAGTTATTCTCAACTTTGTTACGGAATTCTAAGGAGCGTGGTACATTTGCTTTACAGCAGAAATATTCAAGATACCATGACTCCACAATAAATTCGAAGTAGAGAAGTTACAGTTGCTGTTCGTTTTATTCTGCATCGAATTCTAATCGGTGTGACCAGTTGCAACTGGTTCAACACGGCAGACAGTTTTGGCCAGCCACCTTACAGTCTGCTGCATCCGAGAGGCACCATTTCATTCTCGTCCGTGATCGTCTTTGTTGCCTTCACACTGCTTCAAACATTGAAAAATGCAAGCTAACACTCATTGTCGCTGAATTTTGGGTCTCAGAACTTTGGTGTGTCCGTGTGCCAATTGACGACTAGTGTCACTTCTATAATGTTGACTTTCCCGCTCGGACGAGATGAGCTCAAGCAGAAACAGACGCGGATATATAGCTCATAAAAACGTGTGAGGTATACCAAAACCGGTCATTTGACAATTTACTTCATTAAGCGCAGAAGTTCAACAATGACTAGGGTCATTGTGTTGCTTTGTCTAGCGTTTTACAGCTCGGCTGAAAGCATCGCCAACTCTGAGCCGCTTGTAAATGTTAGTTATCATACCAGCAAAGCCCAGACATATTCCATGCCAAATGACTTGTTGCTAACGCAAGAAAACAGTGCTGAAGCCAGAGCCCCTGATCTTGCCTCCTTGGTTTTGGACCTTGAGGGATCAAAGGTGATGCTGGGATCACTCGGAGTGGGCGCAAGTCATCGGGGAGCCGTCTTTAATACTGACGATATTATTGCTAAAGACGTTCTTATAAGGATGCAAGGTCGAGATAACATCTCCACGTTCGTTTTGAGAGTAAAATTGAGGGTAGAACATCTTAAGAACTTGCTTAACAACCCCTTGTTGGATCTGGTCATCTTGCAGGTGTCAAAGATGGCCACACACAGTCTCTTCAAGGAACTTTGAGCCGCATGAGAAGGTCGATCTGGTGGATTTAATCGGCAGTGTGAAGTATCGTACGTGGGAAAGCGCGGTGGTCTACATCTGCAAAAACAAAAAGGATCTGGCTAGATCCAGCATTGTCGAAGTCTTGACGACTGAGTATGGAGACCAGACTCTGTGTGATGCACTGAAAGTCAAGCAAGCTATGAATGAGCACGATGAAGTCGCACGTTCATTAAGCGACGCACAGGTACATATGTGGGCGACAACCGGTAAGGATCCGGAAAATGTTTTTATGTGGCTCAAAGGTAGTGGAAACGGCGACTTTTTCAAACCTATATTACGTAGAGGGTGGGAGACTTTCGTTAAGTATCGTAATCGAGGCGAAAACCCGTACGAACTGGTGATCGAGGTACTGAAGAAGCTCCATCATCGTGATGGAGAGGACGAAGTCGATCAGATGCTAGCTGACATCTTAACGAATGCCGTGAAAGACAAGGTCGACGTTGTAACTTATAGGCCGTTTCAAAATGCGCTGTTGAAGACCTGGAGAAAAGCTGATATGACGCATGATCGCGTAGAACACTTGCTGTGGCTTGAAGACCCGATCAGTGAGCGTGTGAAGCGAGAGATAGTCGGGATGTTGCTTGACTACGAAAATACGCCGAAAGAGGCATAATTGAAGCAGTTGCGGCACCAGAGACAGCAAGCTCTTCACCGGGATTCAAAGATGTTAGAGAAGCGGTGTATTGAAAACTGCACAGAGGAAGTAAGTTGAAGTCCACTGTGCGGTTTCCAATACACCACTTCTTAGGAGTGAGTGTTTGGAGCGATTGTCGGGAAAGGCATTAGTGCAGTACAGGCATGTTGCAGTTAGTCCTACGTTTACCTAAAAATAAACAAGTTGTTTGGGAGTTCGTGTGCTGACTCCGTTTCGGTGAGTCTTGGGTTTCAGGACTGATATCATCTGATAATTTACTTGGCAGATCGTGGTAGACGGTGTTACAGAGTCTTTTTAACATTAGCACAGGCATCTGCGGACAATCCTGCTTGGCCCGTGTCTGAAAAACGTCTGTATATAGTCCGATAATGGCGATTAGAAGCACTTGCTGTAAAAGCCACTTTCATGTAGTGACGATTCATGCGTGGTAATCAAGGTTACTCTTATAGATGATTGCTACATACTTCGTTCATTGTTAAGACTTGATGACGGACAAGCCATCGTTTCTTTCCTACTAGACATTCATTGTCAGACAAACAAATCGCGTCAAGAAAACATTCGAGGGCTTTTTCTATAAAAACAATGTCTTGAATCGTTTTTCAAGCGAAGCGAAGGGTGTTGAGGTTGTAGCAACTGTCCGCAGAGAGCATATGCAAGTTCTAGTAGCGTATATTGCGTTCACTAGTCCATCTTTTAGTAGTTCTTGGTGCAATACTTGCTACATGTAGTTTTGCTACTCTAACGCAAAAAGCTATGCTCCTCAATTGCCTACAGGCGACGATACGAATGGCGTTGAGCTTTGTTTACCGAAACTCTGCAAAGATGATTGTATCACACATCCTTTTCAAGACAACCGCAACCTTGGCCTCATCCAGGCATGCCACATCATCTTTACCAATCGAGCATGGAACAGTGCTTCGGCTTTGCCATCCCATGGTGGTACTCGACACTTGGGCCTGAGAGCTTTGACCTTTGACGGGATAATAGCACTCCACCAAATGATAGTCGTCGCGTAATCTGGTGATAGTAATTCTACGGATAAGAGCTCCCACATAATGCTTGGGTGGATTGCTTAAGGTCTGGAGTGCCAAAATCGGTGTGAAGCACGCTTCCAGAATCCAGCACACAGAAAAGAGGTGTTGGTAGATCCATTC
This sequence comes from Peronospora belbahrii, assembly GCA_920618645.1. Taxonomy (NCBI): domain Eukaryota; phylum Oomycota; class Peronosporomycetes; order Peronosporales; family Peronosporaceae; genus Peronospora; species Peronospora belbahrii. Next base: position 51,773 of record CAKKTJ010000122.1, on the reverse strand, counting down.
TCTAGTACAAACTTCAACAGACTGTTTTCATCTCCAGTAGCTGAGGACCACTTGTAATGAAAAGTGCTGACATGAACCATCTTGACAAAGACATAGAGGTGTCAAAAGGGTCGAAGTTTTAGCAGCTGTCGCATATGCCTCGTGACACTCGGACGGCTCTTTTAGGTGACGTATTGGTAAGTCTGTAAGTATTGTAACAAAAACCCGATTGGCTTCATGGACCGGTAATTGACCACTCATCGTGCCTAGCTATCTACACGCTTGCTCTAAGCAAGCAAATTACAAAAGGTGGCACGGACCACCATTCGCCATATCACTTTAACAATAGCGCAGCTACGCTGTCTGAATGTGGGGCGTCCCTGCAAGCTAGCAAAGCTTATAATAAGATCACAGCTTCATCACCTGAAGGCCGACACTTCAACATCTCAAAACATTATCCACTTAATCCTCTTTGCGTTCTGGAACTACAAAGACGCTCGAAAAGCTTGCATTGAAAATTCGTTCTGCACCTTGAAAGTACGGAAATTGAAGCCACACCATCACCAACAACTTTGCGTGATAAAACAGCGGGAGCCACCCGATCTCTCGACCGAGTGCGGTGATTAAGTAATCTGCAGCAATCGCTACGCTAAAATACGCAAGCCACCACTCGTAGCGCCGTGTTTGCTTTTCACCTAGCACTCCTATCGTGACATAGGCAGGAAAGCCAAAACCCATCAGCGAACAACCTCGAGAGGCCACAAATCCTGGCGTAAACAAAAAGAAGAGCCCAAAGAGCGCAGGGCCTTGCGACCATAGGTCCTTTGCCAAGTGCACATGTCGTTCTGGTACGACGCGGAACGATACCAAAGTGCGAATCAAAAAGTTCGTCTTACCTTCTGCATCTGCGTTAATCGTCGCTTCGTATTCATGAACATGGTTCGCGTATGGACTGATAAGGGGGCTCAGGAGAGTGTAAAGTGCAATGCCGCCTCGAGTGAACGGCGAGTGGATCCAAATCAGGACAATGTTGCACCAATGGAGAGGCACTGTGAAGAACGAGGTCACAAATGCTGGCAAGAAAAGCGTTACCATGCCAATGAGGCATACCGCGAAAGACCAGATGACCCAGTACTTCAAACATACCTCGTAAGGCCTCCACTCGTAGTCCGGGATGTTCATCTTGCCAGCTTTCTTCATCATTTTACTCGTAAGCCCGGATCTTGAAAATAAGGGAGTTGACTTGGTATGTTTGGGGTAAAGTCTCTTCTGTCGTATCACTTCTATCGAGTGCAGTAGTGGATATCCAACCGAAAGCAGTCTAAATAGTGCATCACTTTTTAACACGTTTGTCGTTGCATCTGGTAACCAATAAAGAGCTTCAAAGCTCAAGGCAAAAAACATCAAATGGGGTAGAAGAATAGCCACAATGCGCCATTTGGCACTCAAACTGGCCACAAAAGCTCTATATCGTAGCTCCATGTTCCTTTTCGTCCTCACGTACAGCAAACGTGTCTTGTGCACGTATCCTCGACGTATACAGACAAATATAAAAAGCACTAGAAGGAGCATCAGAGCTTGATAAAGAGGATCCATCTTGCTCACGTAGTCAGCTCCAATTGTCACAAGCGTGAGCATGTGAGGAAGCACCATTTCTCCTATTATTGATAGAGCTTGAAGTATAGGAACGATAAGAAGAAAAAACAAAGTTCCCCATAGTTTAATACAATGAAAAGTGGCCACAATAGCTTCTTCCAAAACCAAACCAATGGCACTCCAATTGGGACTTTCATTCAAGACTTGAGCAATCTCAGACACCTTGAAAAAACTGTAAAGTTGATCAATTGGTAAATATTGAGCAAATGTATTCAATGTACTAGGTACATTGTCCTATTGTAGCACGTAAAAACACAAAGAATTAGGATATAAAACCCGGACATTGGAGAACGAAAAGAAAAAACAATCCGTTGAAAGCTTACAGTAAGAAGAATAGGGACCGAAGGTTCAGCATGAGCATCAACTATAACCCTTGTATGTTGTTTCTTAAGTAGTTGGATGAAGAGAAACAAGGTGAAGAGAGCGCCTACAGGAAGTAAAAAGAGCCGTCGCATGGGCTGCTGCATTGTTTATTGATTGTAGTAAGTGAAGTAACTGGACATGTCACTATAGTAATAAACGTCATTGAAAGGAGGGAGATACATTTCGAGGTACAGGTTGAAGAAGAATGATGGTCATCTAGTTGAAGCGACCGGAGTTTAAATTGATCTTTGAGCTATATTGGTATGTATTCTCTGTAGTTAGCAAATTCGAAGAAACCAAAGATTAAGAATCTTAATTTGTAAGCATCAAGAATCTAACATCGCTATTACAATCAAGTTATCGTGTATGGCAGTCAAAAGCTGCTTTTGCCATGATGTATTTCTTGGTAGATGAGCTCTATGGACGCAATCTTATGCAAAGAGAGAGTAGCTCAAGCAAGCATTTGGTTTCACACGGAAAAGTTTTGGATTGGACATGAAAGTCCGATCTCTATCGCAGGGCTAAGCCATAACGTGCTCTCATCGATTCGATTTGTCATGGCGATTTATATCCTTACATACATGAAAAGCTTTCGAGGTGAGTCACGTATGATTTTTGGAACCCAACTGCTCTCGAGAATAACATTACGTTTGAAGCTCCAAAAAAAGTGTAGCTTGTAAGAAGTCAACAATATCACGTCTGGATAGATATCTGGAAACCATGCACTTTTCAAAGACAAACCGCTCTTGTTCATAAATCGCAGGGATGAGGTGATAGCCATTGCTACCAATGTAGACATTTGAATCAAATCTATTTCACAAACACGGATCCGTCACGACAAGAATGTGCGCGTTTCTCACGAATTGAGGCGAAATAATTTGCGCATTATCGCGCAACTGACGCTGCGGAACTAGTGATAGAGTTGCGTGCCAAAAGCAGCTTTTCATACTTATCGTTGATTTCAAGACTTTTCTCCGCTTGTTCCTCTGGTGAAGCCCAGAATTTTGGCGATTCCACCACGTTCAATGCCATAGACTGGACACGGGATAATTGAAAGTGTCTCTTATGTGGAATATCACCAAATTTCTTTAACACGATCGACTCCGTCGATGACGCAGGCGAAGTCGGTAACGCACGTTTGTGCTCCACTCTCGCTGCCATTTCTTCATTGGCAGGATGGTGTGTGTACAAATGTTTAGTTCTGAGCTTTTTGTTGAGACTGCGAGATGAGGCGGGATGAAGCAACTCCAGTTCGCGCAAAGCAAATCGCGGCGGATGGTGTTGCGAGTACTTGAGAGGTTTGTATTTTAGGTCTTCCGCACTACCTTCATCCTTCGTAATCTGGTGCACAACAAGCCGTGCCTCATACGATAGCTTCATTTCGTGCATTGAATCATACACACGGGCAATACGCGCAGGATCCAGGTCGCAGGTCATGCCCTCCAGCGGTAAATTGCTGTAAAAGGCTGATACAGCAGTCTCAATTGCGTTTGACGGTGAAAACTTAGGAGCAAGACGCATGGCGCAGTCTGCAAGTTTGGGGTCCAAAAGCTCATGGAATACATGCACAAGATTGGACGGCGTTAGTGCATTAATTTCTAGCGGTTCGATCCCCGCTCCTGCTAAAGCCAACGCCTGGCCCCACATTCGTTGGGTAATGTTACGAGGGACCACGCAAGCAGGTTTTTCCGCAGACAGGCATGTCGACGTAATAGAAAGGTCTCCCCAGTGCACGGCGGCACGTACATGGGAAAGAATGCGATTTACTGGAAAATGCCGGTCAATCTCAAAAACAACACTCGTAACAACGTTCGTATCACTCCCGACAATCGCAGCATCGTCGTTGTTGTTCTCGTAACCTTGAAATACAAGCCGGACGCTTGCGTTTTGAGCTGCCTTCTCGAGAGTGCTAACCAGATCCTGTACGCCGCGGAGATTCCAATCCACACACTGGAAGCCAAAGTAGATGAGGGGCGTGCTAGCGCTCGCAGCAAATGATCGTAAATCCTGTTCGATGGCAGCGAGATTGGTGTCTTCAGCATCACTCTTGTCAATAGCAACGTACCCCGCAATTGTAATCTCACTTCCCCAATCATTAGGTTTTGGCAGAAGTACAGGATTCCAAAGGTATGTGTGAGGGATGTGCCATTCAGCAAGCAAATTATTCGCAATGCTCTTGCCGGTGAGCCCTAGGAAATATCGAAAGTCGTCGAGGATATCTCGTATACTGTTCCACAACACATTGTCGATCGCATCGTAAGACACTGCATTCGCAGGTATATATCGGTATGGTCTGTGAAGCTTCACGTCAAAACTGATAAGCGGAGGGAAAGCCTGAGTGCGAGTTTGCGGGTTATAGCTCATACAGTGTAAAGGCACGCCAAGACGTTCGGCAACGATGGACTGTCCAAACAGATACGGGTGCGCAATGATGGCATCAGCGCGGAAAGCCTTACCAGGCACTAATGGATCCACTTCCACGCATGCTGACCAAAGCGAGAACACGAGCTCACGCAGATCAGCCATTTCTGGAAACGACTCCCACCGCAACTTCGCACAAGCATAATTAAGTAGTCGGGATTTATGATGTGGCTCATCCTGAATCCGTTGGCGCAGGTACTGTAGAAATTTGCCAATCGTAATAGATCTTCCTCCAAGTGGATAAAAATCAAGACCAACACTTACAATGCGGTCCCGGTGGCCACTGTTCGTCGCAATACGCACGCAGTGACCGTCCGCTTTGAGACGCAATCCAATTGCAACGTACTGCTGGACGCTCTCTTCCCAGCTACCTGTTGTCATCATACAAATATTCATCTTCGGCAGCGGCTTGCTATCCAGACTCTCCATACGTTTCATTTGCGTTTCTCCCTCTCTGTGAGCCTCAGCTGCTAATTCTTGCACTTCAATCTGATGAAGCGCCTCGCCAACCTTCCCGCCATCACCAAATGTAGTCTGAAACGAGTCACTGCCGTTGAAAGCGGCCCCATCCACATTCGAAACAGTAGCTGCATCATCATGCATTCTTTCTGACCGAAGTGAGATCGATGAACTAGTCTCCGTCAATTTGAACAATTCCTGCTTGCATAATTTGCGCTCCTTCACGAGCGCGTAAAATCTGCCTTCTAGCTTGCGTTTCTCTGTCGGTGTAAGCTGAACAGAGATTTGTTTCAATAATTGATTGTTCGTTTCTACCACTTCATCTGCACTCATTGACCCGTTGTGTATATTATTGCGCGTCTTGAATCCCAACGCGTTTCGCAACTTTTTGTTGTCTGAGATGAGCGAACCCCTCTTGTCATCATCTCCTCGGACGTTATTATAGGCCCCGGTTGCAAGGTGGTCAGCAAACACTAACGTGCCTACCACCGGGCTGATTATAAGCCCACCCAACCCCTTTACAAGACCGATCACAGCACCCTTTGCCCCCACTTCGCGATAACCTTGCGCGGGCTTGACAATTATGTCCTTAAAACCCGATCCAAATACGTGAGCTAACGCGCCCACACCAGCAAAAGCGCCCTCAATAACATTCTCTGGACCGCGCGGTGAGTAGTCGACGTAATTGTACTCCACAATATCCGTCGGTGAATTTTCAAGACGGGAAGTCACTACAGATTCGCACTCACCACACAAGCGAATTTTGTCCTTTTGGCTCCATAGCATTGCAGCCCGGCCACAGTCCAATTCGCAACGCATGTGATGCAGAGGCAAATTGCGGTAGAAACATCTCAAAGCTTCGCCTGCACCGTTCTCTTGTCGCATAAGGTTCCGCATTGCGCTTGCACGTGCACGAAGTTGTGGGCTCTGCAGTGCCTCAAATGCAGCCTGAACTTTCTCTGTTGTCAGTCGGGAGACTGGACAAGGGTGCACACCAACACCAGCATCAAACACAGCACGGCCCCAGAACGGCTGGTCTCCAAAAAAAGGCACAATAAAAGTAGGTTTGCCAGCAAGCAGGCCGGCTGCCGTAGTACCTGCCCCGCCATGGTGCACAATCGCTGACACACGCGGAAAAAGCCAGTCGTGAGGACAACTGCCAAGAAAAAAATGTTGTCTGGAATCGTGAGATTTCCTGCCATGTCGCTCCAACTCGATTGAATCAGTACACGAACTTCCGCCCGAGTTGCCGCTTCGATAATCATCTTTGTGACGCCCACTGGGTCTTGAATGACCATGGATCCAAAGCCCACAAAAATGGGTCCTGCATCCTGACCGAGGAAAGCCTCAAGTTCTGGCGTAGGTGTATATGTGGAATCGGATCCTTCCAATAGGACGGTTCCGGTAATATCGTAAATCTTGCCCCAGTCGTTTGGCTTCGGCACAAGATGCGGACTCCACATAAAAGCATGAGGGACGGCTAGGTCTAGTAGGATATCGCGGCCACCGTCTCCCTTGCGAATTTTGCGCAACTGCAGCCTATCTCTACGAAACGCATTGATCATTCCTTCGGTTGCCTGCCACATGAGTAGATCGACCATCTTGTACGACATGTAGTTTACCTTTTTAGGCTTTCCGGTATACGGCATGTTAGACAGCGGATGTGGGAACGCTGTCGTCGGCACCCACGGCTGGGGGAACATAATGTGAAGCGGCACACCGAGTCGTTCCGCGACGTGGATATGACCGTATGTGACAGGGTTCGAAATAATAGCTTGTGCTTGAAAAGGTTTTCCTGGGATGCCAGGACCTCCGCCGTCCGGGTCTGCTTCGGCTACAGCGGGCCATGTTGAGTAGAGAATCTCCTCAATCATCTGCATGTTACGAGGTACGTCCTTTTGAATCGCTTCCACGTTCAAAGGAATGAGATGGCCACTTGTCTTGACCATGTAGGCTGAAAGCTCCTTGGGGTCTCCTGCCAATGGATAGAACTCGACACCGTGGCTCATGACAAAATCACGATATACTGCATGGGTAGCCAATCGTACACGATGACCATCAATGATAAGTCTTTTGGCAATGGCAACAAATGGCTGCACATCTCCATGGGTACCAACAACCATAAGACAGATGGTCATAATGGGCACGTCGTAATCGGCTCTACTACTCTGACGTGTGACACGCATGGACTCGTCCTCAAATTTCTTGGCTTTCTCTTGCAATCTTGATATATCGTAGCGATCGTCGTCTTGATCAAAGTCCATATGAATACGACCATTGCGGTCAAAAGCAGCTGCCGCCTGCACCACGTCGACGAACGACATGAGCTTGGTACCTTCGAAAGACTTGTGTCTTTCTTTTATCATTATTTGTACAGCTCGCATAAGCGCTTCCTTCCATCGCTATCGACAAACAACTTGCACATGAGGTTCAACTGACATGACCATCACTCTAGTCCGCACTGATGGAGCCAGTCAATTCATTTACCTTTGGCTTTAGTTCCAGCTCTGCTGCATCAACTGGTACCTGAAGTTTCTCTTCTTGCTTTTCTTCTCCTTTATGCGTCTCATACATTACCTCTTTGTCCTCTTTCTTCTTCTTCTTCTTCTGCTGCATCTTTTCCTCTTCCTGCCTTGTCTTCATCGCGTGCATTTTTGGCTGTCGAATAATGCGCCTTTGTTGAAGGACTACTGTTATAAATTATACCGTCTGTTGAGTAAAGGAAAACAACCTGTGAAACGTAATAGATCGCTGTACTGTTTTAAGTTTGACATATACTGATAAAAAATGTATCTGTCTTTATCTTTCGAAACGTACTGGAATGGAGACATTTTCAATCAATTGAGCCTTATATCGGATTTTTTTGCTAGGATTTGACATTCAATTTGCGTGAGCAATAATCAGATACGACCAACTAACTAGACCCATCGATCAGAAAGAATCCCGATCGATCAGAATCGACTATTCCGATAAAGAAGCAGTTATAGGTGGATTACGAAGCCTTGTTTCATTATTCATTGAGCCAATCAGCTTGGTTTTTTTTTATTGTTAGACGGTGAAGGTTGAAACGACTGGCAAGTCTCATTTTGTATCTTGCTCAATCCCACCTTACGCCTTCCACTATCTTTTGTAGCTCTCTACTTACGTTGCTATTCATTCTACTCTGCATGACGAGTAATAATCAGCGGCTACGCTCTTCCTCGGTCTCTTTCGGAATCGGATCGGTTGTGCGACCACGCTTCGGCGGGACCAGCCCCAATAGTAATGTTGTGCACCCCCGCCGTCACTCATCGTCCCCGCGAATTTTGTCGCCCTGGCGGCGAGCCAATAGCGTTATGGATAGAATCATGAATCCATTCCTAGACCGCGAGTCTCCCTCACATTGGCATCATTATCAGCCAGTACAGACTCTACCAAAGCCGCACGTTCCCTCCAATGTAGTTCCTTCGATAGGTTTACCTCGGTTGGTGACCACTGAGAAGGCACAACCAACATACAGGAAAGCACTCGCTTTTAATGGCGGACTGCACTCGACCTATGTAGCTAACTACCCAAGAGGGCTACATGGCTTGTTCGTGCTGGTGCAAAGTCCACTGCTACTGATTACTATTGGCATCTTTGCAGGAAGCATCGGGCTAGCGATTGACATGTGGAGTATCGAGATCGCGCGATATCATAAATGGGTGGGCAGCCAAGCTTTTGGGCTGTTTGCGGCGTCAGCTTTGCTTGCTGGGGGTCTCTCGGCGCTTCTGACCCATTGTGTGTGTCCACAAGCCGCAGGATCAGGTCTACCATTCATGAAAGTGGCCATTTCGGGCATCGAGATGAGTCCCTACCTGTCCTTTCGATGTGTTGCTACAAAGATAGGTGGGTTGATGGCTGCATTGGGTGCAGGACTCTCAATTGGTAAAGAGGGCCCATTCATCATGATTTCGTGTGGGTTTGCCAGTGTGCTGATGAATTGGCGCCCGTTCCGCCGCATTCGCGATGACGATACAAAGCGCTTGGAGATGTTGGCATGTGCGTGTGCTGCTGGCGTTTCTGCTACGTTTGGCTCCCCCTTTGGAGGCGTGCTTTTTGGAGTTGAGGTAACGTCGCACTTTTATCTTGTTCGGACACTGCCTCGTTCATTTTTCGCAGCTATCGTAGGCGCGTTACTAGTGGACTTTGGTGGTGCCAACACACGACATGGACTCTTTGGCAACCGAAGCATGGGAATTTTCTTCGATACTGACGATGTAAATGGAAGCAGTGGGCCCTCTTTTGCTGACCTGTGCGTTTTTGCGCTCATGGGTATAGTTTGCGGTCTTGGCGGTGCTCTTTTCAACCACTCCTTGTCCATATTGGTGCGTGCTCGTGATCACTTTTTCCAGCCCTCGGTGTCAAATTCACCTCGTGCAACTTGGTGGAATGCTGTTGGAAAGCGAGTGGGACTTGTGTTAGCTGTAACCTTGCTCTCTTGTTGGCTCGAGTTTTATGGAGACCGTGCATGGTTTCTGCGGCACGGCTCTCCTCGCCGGATTCTTGACGCGCTTTTCTCAAAAGACAAGCAAATTTTTGCCGACGACCGTGCTCGAGAAAGTACTGAAGCGGACAGTTTGCTGCTTTCAAGATCGTTGCTGACGTTTCTTCCGCTTAAGTATGTGCTGACGCTTATAAGCATTGTGCTACCTGTGCCAGCTGGTTTATTCACCCCCACTTTCGTCATTGGTGGCATCTTTGGCCGACTTGTTGGTGAAGCCGTACGAGCTTTTGATCTCATGAGTACCAACTATGCGCCTTTTGAGTTTGCAGTGATTGGTGCTGGGGCTTTCTCTTCCGGTGTGACGCATGCTGTTTCTACCGCTGTTATTATCATGGAGATTTCACACACCGACGGCCTCAACCTACCTGTGTCTGTGGCGATTCTAGCAGCGTACTTTACGGCCAAGAGATTTACCAAAAGCGCTTACGATATCCTCATTGTAACGAGTAATTTGCCTCGACTGAAAAAGCTGCCAAAGGCTGCTTATGACATTCCAGCTTGGGAGGTGATGAAGGACGTGGCTGAAATAGGAGTGCTTACTGCTGACTCGACTTATGAAGACGCATTTATACTGCTACAGCGCTCCGACATGGAGCCTGTATTTCCGATTGTAGACTCGCTCAATAATCGCTTCCTCTTGGCTACAGTCACTCGTTCTCGTCTTTCCTACGCTGTTTCGCGTTGCCAAGGCCATATCCCGTTCAAGCCTGTAGATCTGAGGCAACCGTCACACGTGGAAGCCACAGCAACAGCTGCAACTTCGCTGCTTTTCCCAACCACACCTTTATCAACTACTCCTACCATTATAAGGACAACTGGCTACAATTCTAGCTCTTGCGCTTCAATTCCAGTAAGTGTTCGAGGATCGTATGGGTCCATGGATTCAACATCTCACGGTGATGAAAGTGACGAGTTCGATGATGACGAAGCAGAGGATGGTTTTGTTGAGTTTCCGACGCAGTTACTACAATCACCCATTGATTTTGCCTTCAGACGTGGTGGTAAGGTCATGAATTGGGTAACAAATGAAGTATGTGATCCGTCCAAGTTGACGGTACTAATTGATCCATCACCTTTTCAACTCATGGAGATGACACCAATGCGTCGCGTGGATATGCTTTTTCGTATGCTCAAATTTAATAATGTGTTTATTACACGATCGGGTAAACTCATGGGTGTCATTAGTCTAGAGCGTATGATGACGTTCTTGGGTACAACAACACCATATCAGGCACCAGGGCTTTTACGTACACTTCAGAACTTTTGTTCGATTGCCAAGTAAAAGTGGTTTTATTCAAAATGAAAAGCTCTTCAGTTGTTTTTTTAGGTTTAAAATGCTAAAATGTTAAGCATTAAAAATGTCTGATTCTATTAATATTACTTTGAGGAGAGAAGCAAGTGATTCTTAATATCAACCAATCAATTGATCAGAAGTAACCGTAGCAGCAATTTGACCTTTAGAAAACCATACTTGTACTTCACACGCTCTCTCTCTACCTGTGGTTCCTTGCTTATATAATGAATATGAATCAAATAAAGAACACGTCTAACCTCCATGCAGCTAATGCTACAAGTGTTGTAGGTAACTCAATGGCAATACCATCTCGATCGAATGGTACTGGATCTGCTACTGTACAGTCCAGCACTGTACCTATGAATGTCTCTACGGCCCAAATGAATCTCAGTCACGTCCGTAGTGCCGCCTTTAAGCCCGCTATTCCAGTGACAGGAAGTAATGTCATGACATCCAGTGTTGCTGTATCTTCTGCTGTACATAATACGGCAGGAGCTGGTGCACTACAGTTATCCGGTCGCTGGTCACTTGACCGTGAAGATTCAGACTCGACGAATGATTATTTAGAGGCCATGGGACTGCCATTGATTGCTCGTCAAGCTGCTGATAAATTGGACCTTATGGTAATTATTAATCAGACACCTGGAGACTTTGTAATTACAAGACGTACGCGCATCTTTACAGAGACCAAGCAGCTAAAGTTTGGACAAGAAGTTAACGTGAAGAACAACCTTATTACGGTCACGGGTGACGCGACACAGATTAAGACAGTTACGAAACTCTCTGGATTTCGTGGTGTACTCAAGGATATGCGCACGATTGATCCACGAGGTCGTATGCATGTGGAACTGAGCCTCACGTTGACTGACAAACCCCCGGTGATTATCAATCGCTACTTTAAGAAGACCAGTGAGTCAACATCTTTGGAAAACTTGCCTGCGTTTGATATGAGCCTCGAGACTGCGGGTGATGTTAAGCGCAAGCGCTAAGTTGTGCTATGTTTATAGATCGAAATCAACAATGGCAGAGGATATAAACATATGTGCCGCCAGGACGATGAAGGTAAGTCAATCAAGGATACATGGCATCTTGCACAAGCCTTTTGCAGTAAACGTGTACGTTAATATATTTAGCGGTAGAAGGGAAGTCAAGGTATTTTATTGCGGAATGTAAAGGCCGTTTACATGGTTTTGCCTTTGCTACAGCTCGCAGCGTTGCTGTTTTATTGAAATGCACGATAGCTAATTAGATTTGACGAAGAAGCTATGATGCACGTCAAATGCACTGAAACGCTTTGCTGCATACCCGAAGAAATCAAAGTCAATCTTCGAGTGCGCTGCTTGGACAAGCGCCCAGTATCCCCAAAACATGTGTGAAGCAAGCGCATAGCGATTCACCACGTCATAAAACGCATGGAAAAATGCCTTGGACTCACGGTTAGCTTCCAGTTCCGTCAGCATTGTGGGTGCTGCCGAACTCATATACGCCTTAAAAAACGCAAACTGCTTCTCAATGCTCGGGTACTGCGCCAAGTCCAGGTCAAAACCGCAGTTTTCGCAAAAGTGATTGGCGAAGTCGAACGCACGGTAGTTGTAGCCGCCGTATTCGTAGTCGATAATTCGCACACGATCCCAGTCTGGGTTGTGCAGAATGTTACCGCTCAGCAAATCATTGTGAGAGAACACGACGTCAGACGCAAAAGCCTCCGCCTGTTTTGATATCGCGTCCGTGTTGAGAGCGTCCAACAGGTCCTTACCATTTCGATTCTGGTTCGATGGCAGCGCCGACTTAAGCCACTGCAGCTTCTGATACAATCCTGCCAAGTCCATTTTCTCCAATGCAGCATTTTTGACCGGATCCTTAAACTTAAGCTCCCTCGCCAGCTTCTCAAACCGCTCAATCTTGGTCCACAGCACAGGCACACGTTCCACCGGGATGTCCATGACGTGCATGACGCCCAGTTCTTTGCCAATCATCTGCAGGTAATTAACGGGCTTGGTCTGGCCCATCATTTTAGGGTCCAGCGGCTTTGCGTCCAGCCAGCCTTCGATGCGGCCATTCTTGAAGCGACCGTAGTACGTAGGGGCAAACCCGCGCTCTGACAGCAAGGCAAATAGCACTGCAACACCAGAACAGAAGCTGACATGAGTACAATGACTTTGAAACACCTCCATAACGACAACGACAACGACAAAATGACCGTACTGTTCTCAAAGTTGCGGTCAATGAACTCATCCGTGTGGTCTCCGTAGAGACGTACAAGCACCGACTGCAGCACACAATTACACGCAAAGAGCATCAGCCAGAGCCACACGTCATTTATCTATAGCATACGGTTTCTTAGCAGCGTACCTTGTCCTTCCATATGAGACGATAGAGGCGGTTAGTGATACCACCTACGATAATCTTGACCAACATGTCGTCATTCTTTGCGTCCTTCCTATCAACACAATGAACATTTTGTTGAGTGATCTTCAGTCAAACCTCAACCCGTCATCAAGACGTCTCTCACCAGTCCGAACAAATCTGCTTGACCACAAACTTGGCACCATCAAACTCATCGACGTCGTTAGCACCCACCACATAATCCAGACACGAATGTGCATTATTCAGGTAGATTACTAAACCTCATCAAGTCGCAACACACAAGGTCGAAATACCGCGGTAAGATTCCTTCTATCGTCACTCTCCTCACGATATTTAGTGTCTTGTGTTACCTTCGTCCAACATCTTTTCTTTTTCTAAATCGTTTAAATCTTTTATATCTTCCGAGTGAATAGACGACACAGTTAAATACTGATTGCGTCGCTTACAATCGTGTGTAGATCGAGAAGAAGATCGAAAGTGATGCCTATTGAAAAGAAAAAAGATACTAATAGCAGTTAATGCACACGAAGAGACGGAGACGAGGGCGAGCGCACGCCAATTGAGATGAAACTGATTCGGCTCGGCTCTGGACATTAAGAAATTACGACCGTCTCTTGGTTTTTTAGAAATGAAATGTCGTACAATTGTAATACTCTTATTTGATTGGCGGGTATATATATCTTGTACACGTAGACAGTACCAAGTATCGTTTTCTTAACCCACCAATCACATGCGGCAGAATGTGTCAACACCATCCTTTTTTATCGTAATCAACTGCATATACACAACAACAACAACAGTAAACTTGTGCAAGTCACGCTGTTAGTTATATCCACCTCATGTACTTCTCATAACAATAAGCAGTGACACTTATGTGCATAGGAGAAACTAATGACAGGTCTAAAATCTCAGCAAGTATAAATAAACCGGCTTTAAAAATACCGGTATTTATTACCAGAGCTCACGTACCGAAGATCGGTATCATACCGTCCCATCCACACAAAACGAACCTATAAACATGCATGTTTTCAAAATACCCAAAGTAAAAAAATCAAAATCGACCTCTAAACTTTGGCGCGCTTTTTCAAAATCCATAGTCTAAACTCCACATTTATCTACCAAGTCTCTCTCTCTCTTCTTCTTCTTCTCTCTCTCTCTCTCTCTCTCTCTTATCACGTCCTACACGTCTTTCTTTCCATGACAAACAACGTGATAAAGACAATATCATCACGTACCTTAACATGTCAATTACGTACCAGTTTATTATCTCTAAAACAAGATATTGCCACTTCCTTTCGCTTATGTAGTCGTGATTTTACTTGTCTAGGAACTGAGCTCGTAGCTGCTCTAGAACGCAGTCGACAACGTCAAGAGACGTCAGTGAATGCGTTAGCTCATGAACGTTCACTTCGTGGTCAATTAGAAACACAAGTAACGGAACTACAGGGTCATATACGTGTGCTATGTCGTGTACGACCATTGCCAGTGGCTTTGCGAACTGCCAGTGGTGAAGCGACGGATGTCACAAGTCCCAGTCACTGTCAGAAGCGTGTACAAGTGGATTCAATCCAGAAATTAAGTGTCTATTCACCTGTAGATGGGGCATTATATAAAAGCTTTTCATTCTCTCGTGTCTTTCATGAACAACATTCCCAATTGACAGTATTTCAAGAAGTGGCACCACTTGTTCACTTGGCTCTAGCAGGTCATCACGCTTGTGTGTTTGCCTATGGACAGACGGGAGCCGGAAAAACATATACAATGCAAGGATCAGACCATGACAAGGGACTTTATTACAGAGCAGCTCAAGTTATTTACCATACAGTCGAACAGCAACAAGACGTTTATGATTTTCAAGTACAGATTCAGATGGTGGAGATTTATAATGAAGAGATATACGACCTCTTGGGTCAACCAAGTAGTAGCAACAACGCTACTAGTACTAGTACTAGTACGACGACGACAAATACTGCTACTACTATCACAGGTTCAGGAGACAGAGGATCACCTAGTGGCTGCCATGTTAATACTACGAGCATTTGCGGCAACTTGGCCAGCAACATGACGACATCGACGGTGGAGATCCGACATGGAGAAAATGGAGTCTACTTGAAGAATGTCCAGTCACTTGATGTACCAAGTGCCAAGGAACTTCATGACGCTATTGCTCGAAGTAAAAGTAGTCGCATGGCGACTAAGAATGACCGTAGTCATCGCTCCCACACAGTGCTAATGATCAACATTCGACGAACGAGCAAGGCAAATGGAGAGACAGATACAGGCAGATTAGTGCTTGTGGATCTAGCAGGCTCGGAAAGGCTATCAAAGACGGCAGATACGCCTGCGCTCACCGTGCGCGAATCGCAGTACATTAACAAATCGCTGGCAGCAATCAATGACGTATTGTCAGCATTGCTTGCGAAGGAAAAACATATTCCATTCCGGAACTCGAAGCTTACACATTTGTTGCAGGATTCGTTGAGTGGTTGTGCCAATCGCACGCTTCTACTCGTACACGTGAGTCCGAAAAGCGCAGATGTGAACGAAACTATCAACTCCCTCAAGTTTGCGTCGCGTGTCAGTCATATTCAGATGGGAAAGTCGCAACGTACAGAGCGCGCTGAAATTACACGACTGAATGGGGTGGTAAGATTATGCGTCTTGACTGGTAAACCGAGAATTTTGATTTCACTCTTTTGTTGCTACCTCCTTCAGGTTGCCAATCAAGTTTCCCAGATTCAGGCTCTCCAAGAAAAATTAACTGCAGAGCTAGAGCTACGAAAGAAGTACGAGAAACGACTGGCAGAGTATCGTCAGGAGGGACATCGTCGCAGGTCCAAGGGGGATGAGGCTAGGAGGATTTTACAACAGATGCGGACCCCATCACCGCCACAATTGCCGCCCCCGGTCTCTGCGCGAAGGTGGAGTCTATACACTCGAAAGTAAGCAGATCGACGTGTTGCAGCACTCGATGCTTACTCTTCGCTTGATGTATGCAACTAATTCGTATTTTGTAATCAATGCGTGAGCAGGGCTAATGATCAGGGGCTGAATGGTATCGAGAACGTTGCGGAAAATATTTTGCGTGGCAACGAATCATCGCCGGAGACAGCAGAGGTCAAGACGACACGTCTTGGCAAGCCAAGTGGAATCTCTCCCCCGACGAATTTCTCGCGGCGGCTAAGCTTGTCGGCCTTAGATCAAAAGGTTGGGGCTCCTGTGAAAACTCAGAAACGGAAGAGACCATCAGCAGCGGAAAAAGTTCGCAGGTAATGAATGAATGGACCCGATGTTCGTGAACTCACCGTATCAACTGACATGCGCTTGTTGGTTAGTATTTTGAAAAGGAAAAGGCAGCGTGGCACCGAAGACAATGTCATGGAGAATAGGGTGAATGGTTCAGGTGGTGACAACACCACAATGACGTTAAAGCAAGTCTCATTTGATTTGTCTGGAGCAGTCATTGGATCGTCGTCTTCTTCATCCTTGCCCTCTCGTGAGCTCAACACAGCTAGTGTGTCTCGGGTGTAAGTTTGCGTAAACGTCTCCTTGTTGCTCACTGCCATGATCTGATTCGTTCTGTTCGCGTTGCAGTCCTGTTGGAGGAGCGGTGCGGGTTCTTGCGGCAGCCCGGACTGCCTCGATGACGTTGCCAACGAGGAGGGTTGCATCAACTCCTGCAAAACGTGCCAAGTCAAAGTCGATCGGATGGCGGTAGATATTTTTCACCAAGACGCGTGCATCTGTCCTCGTGTGCGCGCAGTCGAGAAGAATACTCAAAGTAACGTGACGTATAATAAAGCAAACCAAAAATCAAACCTCGTGGTTCATCGATTAGTTATCATCGCAATGCCGCTTTTCAGCGGTGCGGTCACTTTGAGGACGCTCTAGAATCAAACGAGATACCTTCAAACTTGGCCCGCTGCTGAACTTTAGTGGTCTAACTGAATTTGATCGACGCATCTTCAAACGCTCCGCTCGTTGTGCAGCTTCGTCCGCGCTGTCGACTACATTCCGTGCTTGTTGAAACATCTAGTACGTTTTACATAACACAAAGCATTCGTTATGGTACTTCCACAGACACTGCATGTTAAAGACAACGCACCGTGCAAAACGACGCAAGGGTGGTAAAAAACTCTGTCGAACTTTGCTTTGGGTCTTCTCCAAAGTAGGCGAGTACACTTGAAACCTCCTCTCTTGCACAGTCTATCCTTTCACTGACTGTTTTCATTCGTGCCTCGAAGTCAGCAGCAGCGTTTTGCATCGACTTAATGACGACTTCTAGTTCTAACGCCTCATCCGCTTGCTGCATATTCAACAACCATCAAACATACATGTTGTTAGCTACTCCCCAAACTTGACAGCCTAGTTTCCACAAACCTTTTCTAACAGTCCTAGCTCCGTGTTAAAACTCGCCAGTTCCTTCCTTAGCTTCTTGAACTCGTTATCGATCGTTTCAAAAGACTCTCGTGCTGCAAGAGGAACGCTTTGCAGCTCAGCCTGGAAGTCAAGAACCTGTGGGTGATTCTTTTTCACAAGCCGGACCAAATAGTGCAACACCGTCGTCTTCTGGTTGATAGCTTTGGTATGACCTAGACGGAGCAGTGAGTCGACAGTAAACCCTCTTATCTCATTCTCCTCTGCGCTTCCATTCAGGGTGTTCCCCAGCTTGAGTACCACCGCTAGCAAAGTTTTTAGTAGGCGGCTACCCTTTACTTCCTCACTAGCATTTTGTAAATGTGACAGCGACGTAGCCAGATCGGCACTCCGGTACGGAAAAGAAATCTTAAGCACCAAACATTCCATCCGTGGTCCATAGCGCTTGACCTTAACAATCTCAAGAATGAATTTCTCAGCCTAGTTGTCATTTACATAATCAAGAATACTGTTAGTATTTGAACAAAAGCACCCTCCACATGACCGATAGGACGTACCTCGCCTAGCATCGTCGTATCTCCGGTGTATTCAGAAACTATTGCCGCTTCCTCCGAAGTTGGCAAGATATCATTAATTCCAATAACTTGCTCGATTGTGAGGCCACTTGGATCGAATTTTGCCACTGCTTCGGCAATCTCCCTGTACGCAAGCTTCACTCGGGCTAAGGAGATGGCAGCATTCATTGCGCGCTTCCCGTCAATTAGTGTTACGGTTTGCCTGCACTTCAAAACTTTGCTTTCACCTCGTAATGAACTTTTCTTCACATTACCTGTGTTCTGATTCGTGAAGAAGAGGGCTTCAAGTTCGTCCATATCCATATCAAAATCAACATCGTCGTCCTCGTCTTCCCAAATTGTTTGCTGCTTCACATTGCTTAATCGTTCCTCCGAAATAGCTTGCCAGTGTAGCTTCTTACGTATACGTTCGGGTTTTACCGCTGCATCTTTTGCACCCTTAGCATTCCCATCAGAATCCAAAAGCGAAACAGTGGCGTCGGGACCGAGCTCCAATGCACGCACATCAATGTTGTCCGTTGCCATTTTTTGTCGAACCGCACCCTCAGGAAGTCCCATTTTCAGCATCTTGAAATATTTTGCGTAGACTGGATCATCTTGAAGCCTAACATCATTTCTTGGAGCAACTAAATCCGAGACAAGAGCATTGCCTCCGAGGTCAAGCGCACGCTCATCAATACCCTCAGATTTCATTTTTTGGTGGACAGCGCCTTTGGGAATTCCCATCTTCAGCATTTTAAAGAATTTGGCATATATCGGATCATCTTGTAATTTGACACTGCTTCCACTAAACGATCCAACCAGCTGTGACACTAGTGCATCCCCGCCAAGATTCAAGGCCCGCTCATTAACACCCTCAGCCTTCATTTTTTGTCTGACAGCATCCTTTGGTAAGCCCATAAGCAGCATCTTGAAGTATTTAGCGTACTTTGGATCATCTTTTAGCCTTACATCATTCACTGTTGCGGCTGGTGCTTCCTTCTCTGCAGTTCTCGGCAGCTTTGATATAGGTGCTTTACCACCCAAGTCCAACGCGCACACATCGACACCGTCCACTTTCATCTTATGGCGAACAGCATCCTCAGACAATCCCAACTTCAACATTTTAAAATACTTGGCGTACACCTTATGGTCCTTCAGTAAAAGCTCAGATTCAGCGCTCTTCATGTTTACATCTGTAGACGGCTTCACGCATTTGATGTCATCTTGAAGATTCGAAACGCTCTGCTTGATTGCGATTTGATCCTTCACCTCGTCAGAAATGGCATCGGGACCAAGGTTCAGAATAATTGGATCGTATCCATCCATGATTAATTTGTGCTTCACAGCTTCTTTCGGACATCCCATCCGCAGCATTCGAAAGTAGCTAGAAAACATTTCCACATCTTTCAACGTACCTTTTCGTCTCTTTGATGGTTCATGTGCGCTGCTAACGTCACTTGTATTGGCCAGAGCTTTCAGCGTCGACGGATCTACCAAGTCCTTCTGCATGCAGTTTTGGACTGCCTCAAACGGAACACCTCGCTTCAGCATTAATGTGTACTTGTCCACACTTTTTGCAGAAGACGTTTCACTCGCATCACTTGACTTTTTTGCAGCGTTCAACGTACTACAAAGTGCAGTCTTCGTATCTATTTTGGATGGTCCAGGCCGCGTAGTAACAGTCAAGGTTGTCGATGAAAGACTTGCGTTCGCTCTTGATGCAATCGTAGTGCCTGGACTAGGTTCCACTTTCGATACGTCCTCAATTGATAACCCGTTCCTCACCTGAACTTTTCTCTGCTGATCAAACTCTTCTGAACCATTTGCACCGTAAGCCATTTGATGTTTCCCATCCATAGCGACGGACAGACTATCATGCACATTACCTATATGTACGACATCTTGGGTATTAGAAAATGAGGTGCCGGGTACTCTGCCAACCGAATAAGAGGGCACCGGTTTCATGTTTGACGGAATTTCTCGACCGCAAAGGTCTACAGCCAAGGAAGAAGACTTCGGAGCGCAGGCATTACATTCCCACGCACTGAAAAACTTCTTCACGTATACATCATGATTGGTACGATCACTCATAGTCGTTAGACTGAATGGAATCTTTCGCAGCCCCACGCACGTCGTGTGATAATTTTTCCTGCATCGACCCACGCACTGGACGATCTGAGACCGCATCAAGTAGTCGTCTTTCTTGCACGTATCACACACCGATAATTCTGCTGTTGTTGTGCTTGAATATCGTGACCGTTGAGACTGCATGGCGACAACTTCAGCCGTCGTATGACGACGAAGTAAGGGTCGACAATCATGATGAGTTGGTGAGTCTACATTCTGGTTGCACTTGGCAGGTTCTTCTACGTCATTTTTGGCTGCACTTTCCATTACCTCTTGCACGAAATAGGCGAACAACTCTTTGGAATGTAATAGATCTAGCGCCACATTCGGAGTATTTTGGGAGCATTGCAGTGCGAATGTGGTAGGCGTTTCGCAGAATCCCATGCGAATAAAGTTCGAGTGCATAGCGGGATCTGGCAAAACGACGTGGTGCTTAGTAATCTCTGTCAGACCCTGGCGCACTGCGCTATTTCCCGAATAGTCCATCCTCACCAAACTGCGCGGCTTCTTGGAGCTGTTTTCGTGCAATAGCAGATCAACCGAGAAGTCACCTTTATCAAATCCATGTTCGTATTGCTTCATCATATCTAGATCGTGTTTCTTGAGCGTGACTAGTCCCGGCATGAGAAACAGCGTCGAGTCCACGTACCGAAAAAGTACTCGCAAGGACGCATCTACGTCGTCTACACGGTCATATTCCTCTCCAAACGAGCACAGGACAGAAAACCCTCCATCCAATTCGACGCCAGTTTCCCACAGAATAGCAAAGTATCCGTCTTCCTCATTCCAGTCCAGCACAGGCACTTCTCCACTCTCTCCAAGACGAAGTGCATCGTCTGTACAAAAGATACGCTTGTAATCGTCCCAAATCTGCACACAGGGCTGTAGTTCCACCGGCAGCTGTCGAAAGATAATGGCCTTGAGCAACAACGGTTTGTCATTTTGCGGCTTGTGCGTAGTCCGCAGTTGGTAAAAGCTTGCAAGAAACCTTTGAATGGACGGTGGTGTTTTATTCCGTAATGCTTGAGACGTGAGTGAGTTTTGATCCCATCGTTTCCTGTAAAACTCGGCAAAGGCATCGATTGGGTCAGTCGCTAATCGTGCATAGAGGAGATAACAGGCTACGACGACAGCACTTCTGGTTTTACCCGTTCGACAATGAATCAGTGCGATATTCTTCACGTCTAGTGACAACCAAGCATCGAGTGCATAGCAAATACGAAAGATAAGGTCCAATGGCGGTGTATGAGCTTTCATTCCATCTCGTTCCCAATCAAATTCAAGTATTTGTTCATGTAATTTATCAACAATCGACGTCTTCTTCTTCATCATCATCCTTCTTGTTTTTTCTTCATCTGATACCGACACGTCTCCAACTTCTGATGCAGTCACAGTTGTCACATTTTCAAGTGTATTAAGGTTAAAAAACATATAATGATTAGCATACAATGTATCTAAATACGTGATTAGGTCATCAACATTGACAACATTGTATTTCTTATTCGTTGCTCCATCATGAGGCATTCCAACAAGAATCAGTCGTTTTGTAATAGTACTTAACTCACAAAGTGAATAAAGAGTAGATGACTCGTTATCATGCTTCATCGTATCAAGGGTCGTATTGTCACGAAAGACAGAGCTTGTAAGACGACGGAGAGACTCCATCTAATAAAGACGACCAAGACTTGACGTGAAAGTTCTGATGGGGTTATTTTTATCTTGAAGTTTGTAAGTGAGATGTAACTCTGTACTGTTCTTTTATGACCTGGTTTTGTGCAATTGTGGAGACGAAACAACGACGTTACTTCAAGTTTGTTTCAAAATGTAGCCACTTGAGAAACAAAAACGACGATTGTCTCATCCTATAACCACGTCTTAATATAGCTTTTGTCTTGAAATAACATGAGACGTGGTTATAGTGAGAGACTCGTGGTTATAATATGTGCTGACATGAAGACGCATGAGCATGAAAAAAGCGAGTAGGAGCAGGAGGAAGAGACTGTTTATATTTCTGATGGAATGATACATGATTGAAAAGGTTGTTGCAATGAAAATACACTCGGTCGAATATACTTGACAACACATTTGAATCGTAGCTATCGCTCGTACTAATATTGTGCTACATCTATACAGGTGAAGTTAGGTTTTACGTGGCGTAGTGTCTGTCATCGACTACTATCTTCTGCTTTTCGACGTGCGATATTTATAGTACTGAACTAGACAATAACCGCACTTAAGGACATTTTATTCCCCACTTTGTATCGTATAAACTGTAACTAGTTCAAAACAAAAACAACCATTTATAAGTCTCCATTTTCGGTCATTTTTCTTAATTTGATACCGTCAGATTTCAATGAATTCCGAAAATAATGTATAGTACATTTTTATCTGTACTTACGTGGCACAACAAAGTTTTCAGTGCATTCATTCCGTCTTTTCGTCAATCATTCTCATGGCAAACTCCTCACTATCATCATCATGGATGTTAAAGCTGAAGGGATTAGATGCGTATCCTAAAACAATTGAAGAATTCAAAGTCCGTACTTTACAGGGAGGTCTCTTTTCTCTCTTCTCGTTTGCATTGATCTCGCTCCTTCTTGCTTCTGAATTAAAGTATTACTTTACAATGCATACCATTGATAAGATGGGTGTGGATGGTAAACGTAATACAATGGTATCGATTAATTTTGACATTGAATTTCCCACAATGCCTTGCTCTGTGGTTGCACTCGAGTCATCGGATATGGCTGGCAATGTACAGCATAATATTGAGCATAATATTGAAAAAACCGCATTAAATCGGGATGGTGAACCATTGGCAGAAGGAATGCGTGATGTGATTGGAGGTGCTTTAACGAATCATACGGATTTACATGAAAAAACAGACAAGTAAGGATGTGGACTTTTGAATGAGACACGTTACAATAATCGAGACGAGTGACTGAGTGACTGGCTGGTTGATTGATGATACAGGCCTACGTGTGGTAGTTGCTACTCTGCTGGGAACCCAGGAGAGGTACTGGATGAAGAGTAGTAGCGTCTTAGGTAGTGGTTGACACTGACGTTGTTGCTTGTCAATTGGTGTTGCTACAGTGCTGCAATACGTGCGATGAAGTGATGAAGGCGTACGCGCGAAAGAGCTGGTTGATGCCGAGTCTTCACACGATTGCGCAGTGCCAAGAGTTTGAGATTGAAAAGGTTCTTCGCGGGGAAGTGGACGAAGGGTGTCGAATTCGAGGCTTTCTTGTCGTCTCCAAGGTATTGGCTTTTTTTGGTAGAGACTGTCGGTTAACTTGATGGACAGTTGAAGTTTTACCTCCTCTTTCTTTCTCTCCGCAGGTTGCAGGCAAGCTGTACTTTGCTCCATCCAAGTTCTTCCGCTCGGGATACTTGTCATCGCAGGATCTGGTGGACGCTACTTTCAAGGTCTTTGACACGTCACACACTATTCACTCGTTGTCTTTCGGCGAAGCGTATCCAGTAAGAAGATCTTGACTCGTTTTTTCATTGCGATTAGTTGTAAAGTGAAGCTTTTTTTCTGATAGTTTGTCGCGTTGCTTGCAAACAGAATATGAAAAACCCGCTGGACAATCGTCAGAAGGAGCTATTAGACAAATCGACTCGTGGCTCGTACCAGTACTTTTTACAGGTTATCTTATTTCTGTCGTGACTTGCTATGGAACTAGCATTGATGTTTCTTCATGTTATCAGGTGGTACCAACAGAATACACTTTTCTGTCAGCAAGTCGTATCATCACGAACCAGTTTTCTGCTACGGAACACTTCCACCAGCTTACGCCTGTGGGTGACAAGGGTCTGCCGAGTACGTTCATGTATATGCTAGCAACTAGCACCTTAACAGGTCTATAGATCAATGGACTAACTAATCATGTCATTGTGTACTGCAGTGGTTTCGTTTCGTTACACATTTTCGCCTATCATGTTCCGCATTGAGCAATACCGTGTGGGTTTTCTCCAATTCCTCACAAGTGTTTGCGCTATTGTGGGCGGCGTTTTCACAGTGCGTGATTGCAATCATTTCGTAGCTACCTTGTTTGACGAAATACTCACTAGGTCACTCGGTATCGATGTCTGTCTGTCTGTCTGTCTGTCTGTGTGTTGTGTATTGTGTTGTGTCTGTTGTAGATTCTTGGCATTATGGACTCGTTTACGTTTGGACTTTTGAGTAGATCTAGCAACACTCCATTGCTATGAGTAAGCGTTGGTAGCGAATTTCAATGAGGTTTTTACTACTTGCATTACGATTGATGGACAATGCTTTGATAAATGTACTTGTACTAGTAGATGATGAAAAGTGCAATACAAATGCCATCATGGCTTTTTTTACAGTGATTTGACTCGATTGAAGCGATTTGAATATATGTATTTAGACATTAAAACCCACGTGAGTGGAATTAATTCTTAGCTTTTTACGTTTAATAATAAACAAGAAGACATCTTTCACCCTGTCACATCTTTTATCTTGTTAATTATATCTATGTATCTACTTACAATATTAAGTGGATCATATTAAGTACGACTGGTGACTCCATTAGGCTTTATCACACCTCTCTCTCTGTCTCTGTCTATCTCTGTCTCTCTGTCTTTGTCTCTCTGTCTCATGACTGAAGAATATGAGGCCCTAGCAATAGCACAAAGTGCTCAAGTGTATTTCCTTGTGGGAATATTAGGAATGATGATTTATTTAATATTAATACTTTCTTATTTCTTGGTACCGAATATTAAAGCACAACATCCAGCAGCTAATCTTATTGTATGGCATGCAAGTTGTGGATTCATGACGTCAATCGGTTTTATCTTGGGATTCCTATTCCTTCATGACATTCATACACACGAAGAAGCAGCAGCAGCAGACGAAGAAGAGAAGAAGAGGATGTGGATGAATGATTTAATTCCATGGCAATGTTCATTCTTAGCACCATATAATCAATTTTTTCTACTAGCAAGTGCCTTATGGTACTTAATGTTATCATTAGATTTACTTGTAGCACTTGTTAATCCATGGATGGGATATACTTGTAAATCATGGACATATCATACAATGTAAGTCACAAAAATGGATACAAGAAAATGATGAATATATGGAGTAAACAAGGAGATACTGACACTTTTAATCATTATCATGATGATGATGATGATGGCATCATGTCTCTGTGTGTGTTTTGTTATTGTGTTGCTCTTGGTGCTCTTGTTGTAGTGTTTGGACTGTAAGTGCCGTCTCGGCACTATTGCTACATCAGCTCAAGCTCTTTGGTCTCTCGTCACTTAATATTTGTTGGGTCGAACGCACAAAAGACTCAGAAGATGTGAATACGGCCAATTGGATCTTTCTATTTGCAGCCGTGGGGGGAATCTGCTTCTTATCGCTTGCTGTGCTACTGTTTGCAAGCTTCCGCTTTGTAAGGCGACAATTGGATGTCACGTATCGTGCGAAGCGTCGCAATCTGATTCAGTACTACCGCTATCTTCTAGTGTTTGCAGGCCATTGGGTGGCGTGCGGTGCACTGTATTATGCTTCATACTGTGAACACTTTGACGGTAAGATGGCCAAACAGTTTGAGCTTGCGTTTGCACTAGTCTTTGGATCATACCCTGCGCTACTGCTTATCGTCTGGGTCCTGAACACAGAGCTGTACCAGAATTTTTCGAGCGAGAATAACCTGTCCAAGTCAGAGCGAGGAGCTGGTGACTTGAGTACGGAGCATTTCAGCGCTGCTCTGCGGAAAGATCTGATGCGATACACGACTGCAGGAATCCGCTGCAGCATCAGCGAGTTTCCTACCGACAGCTTACGCTCCCCGTTACTTAACCTGACACGAGACCGCTTTGGATCAATAGACCGCACTGCTGCACTATCATTTTTACAAATGGAAGAAAGCGGATCAGCCGGCCTGTATCACGAGAAGAAGCGGCTAGCAACTACGGTCTACAACGGCGAGTATCGGTATTACGAGAAGTTGGGTTTCACTGACTATGCACCCAAAGTATTCCAAAATATTCGCGAGATTTGTGGCGTCGACAACGAAATGTATGAGCAGTCATTTGCAGACACGCTGCTGGAGCGCGCATCGGAAGGCAAGTCTGGGATGTTGTTTTACTTTACAAGTGATCGCAAATACCTGGTAAAGACTATGACGAAGCGAGAGCACTCATTTCTACTAGAGGTGCTTCCACTGTACCACCAGTATATTTTGAAGCAGCCGAATTCTCTCTTATGTCGGTTTCTTGGATGTCACTCGATGCAGCTTCCTGTTGGATGGAACAAAATGTTTTTTGTTGTGATGAAGAACATCTTTCCGGACGGACCGGTTGATGAACGCTACGACCTAAAAGGAATATTCCACCAGTCCAACTTCAGGCACCAAGAAGGTGTTCCAACACCAGTGTCAAGTGACTGGAGCCGAAGCGGCAGGGAAGAAGAAGGAACTGCGCACATGTTAGAGGAAGACGCTACAGTGTTGAGCGAGGGCCACAGCGTGGACAGCGAACTGGGGTATGTTACAGAAAAGCAGCCGCTGCTTCGCCGTGGTAGCTCGCGTCCTTCTCTCCGCTATGATAACGATTTTGTAACTCGCCGAGCGTCACTTCGTGTGAATCCTACAACTCGTGCAAACTTGCTTGCACAGGTAACTAGCGATTGCGGGTTTCTCCAAGAGCTAGGTATCATGGATTACAGTTGTCTGCTCGGCATTCGACACTACAACCATCACATCGAACCCGAGATTATGGATAACCTTGCACACAATGCCGTTGTTTCGGCCGATCAGTCAACTGTCTACTATCTCGGGTTTGTGGATATATTGCAACATTACAATATTGGATGGAAAATGCAACACTGCTTGCTGGCTGCGGTAGTCGACAAGCGACAGATTACTGCGCTTCCTCCTGCTGAGTATGCACTGCGATTTTTAAACTTCATTCACGAGTATCTGTTGCGAGATCCAGAAGGATCCCAAGTTCGCTCGTACGGGAGCATAGGGTACTCACCCTCCAGCTTTATTCGCTAGGAGTGATTACAAATATGAGGTGTGGAGCATCTCATCGCCGTTGATGCGAAAAGAGACCCAATTAGCATCATTAAGAACCTGGCTGGTGCAGAGCGAAAGCTTGAAACATAGTTGCGATGCACACTTAATGAGGTGTGTACAAGCCTCTTCGCATCACTGCGCTGGACGACTGCAATCCCATTCGTCGCTTAAATTGTTGCAGATACTTTTCCGCAGGTCCGATTACCCTCGGACTAAGTTGTCCTAAGAGAACCGGCTTGGAGACGGCCTTGATTGGTTTTGTTTCGAGAGGACCGTTTCAGTCAGTGCACGACAGTCTGTTGGCTGCGTTGATAAACGATAAAGGTGAAGCCGAAAACGGCGCATCGGGTGCCATGTTACTGGAATCAAGGTTGACAACAACTCCAGCAAGTATGATTGAAAGGGCTTTGCGCTTTTGCCATCTTGGAACGTACATGCAGCAGGAGCTGAAAGTGTGACGCAAAGCACAGAACGCCGTCTGGGTACCGTCTGCTTACGATGCATCCCCTACGCCGTGTTGAAACAGCAGCATCATTTTCGGGACTATCGCGCGAGCCTGCAGTTGTGACAAAGACACTATTCCAATTACTTGTCTACCGAGACTGTTTCTGCGTTCCTTGCGGACTATCAACTCTTTTTTTCATGGTGGAAGTAGTGGGTAATCAGGAAAAAACGGGAGGCTCTTATGTTGGTTGACACGGCAGACATCACAAGGGAAATCATCACATGGAACAGACAGAATCTGCACCGCTAAATGGCGAAGTCGTTATAAATGCCAAGCTGTCGGAAGATGTTTTGCATTTCGATTGCTTTTCAATCACGACAGAAATGGTCCTTGTTGCGTCGCAACGAGTGCTCCCCAGAATAATCTTGCCTGTCTTGACTGGCACGAGCAACGTAGCAGAGTATGACGTAACTTACTTTGGAGCAATATCTCAAGTGCTGCAGCAGATGTATAGTGCTGTCGTATCTGCAATGTGATTCGTGTATCCATGCAACCATAAAGCGCTGACTCAGTATGGCCAATAGTTCAGAAGAAGAGCTAATGCTTGCCTCGCTTACGAGTGGAAAAGCTGCAAGAATTTGGCAACAAAAATGCAGGCCCGCAGGTTGCGCCGTCCACCTACTCGTGTTCGTTATGGTGTGGTGCGTCTGCAATCATAGAATCCATAGAAAGTATCGTCAAATGACTTTGCAAGCCAAATAGGGAAGCTAGCCAAAGGCGTAGCAAGCTGCAACAAACATATTTCCTATCTCTTGATAGCCGGCGACAAAGCTTGTTCGAGCGGACACTAGAGCCCAGCGCGACACTGCCGTCTCTCATATCATCACTGTCGTGCGTGACCTTTGCCTTCAGCTCAATAAAACTGCAGGGTAAACCCGCTATATATACAATACCATCTCATAAGATAAGCTGCCGGGAGTCCTACTCGTAAGTCCCTCCTCTTCGTCACGTTTTCATTTCACAGTTACGTCAAATTCGGTGGATCCACGTATGAAAAAATGCGCATCAGTGCCAGTCGACTCCTAACGCAATGCACGATTAAGACCGCGAGGTGCGACAGCGCGAAAGTAAATAACAAAAGTAGCTGCGACTCAGTCGATAACTATGACTTCAGCAAAAAAACAGTCCAACGACGAAGCCAGAGCAAAACACAAGCAGGACAAGGGTTCCTCTATGTAAATGCCATCACATTTCCTTCTTAGTCCAGTCACCAAACATGTGCTGATAGTCTTCGACTTGGCGCTACACGGTATGGATAAAACAGAACCACGACATCCATACAATATTCCAATCGTCATTTTTAATGACCCAGTCAGTCAGTAGATTGTCAATTACAGCACAGTCATACATAGAGATACATAGTCTTACTTTAAGTTGGTTATTTTCCTCCAAAAGACGAAGATATGCTTCTGCTTGGCTGTCCGTCTGACGCTTCAGCGCTCTATTCAGCAAATGTACAAGAGTCAAGAACCATTTTCTCCACAGAAAAGAGAGAAACGAGATGATGATGATGATGATAAAGATAAAAGAATCACACATCAAACAATTGACTAGACGTACGCCAGGTCTCTATCTCTTTGTTGTGCTTCACCTACGGCTCCTCGAAGACAAATCTCTAATCCACGAGCATAGGCATCTGCTGCCTTTTTTGTATAAGGCTAAACCATACAAAGCCTTGCCTTTTCTTGAGTACGTCTTAGCCCAATGTGGATCCAATACAATTGCTTGATCAGCGTCTTCTTTTGCCTCTTGGAATAATCCCAATGCACAATACGCGGCTGAACGATTACTATAAAGTGTCGCAGTGGGGTTTTGATCCAGACCTAATGAATATTCATAAATAGCTGCTTCATAATTTTTTAGTTTATAGAATTCATTACCACGATTCTTATGTCGTGAATCATCTTCTTCAGATGGTGCACTACGGCCCTGGGTGGTTGATGAAGACAATGTGACACTCACGGGTGGTGTAGTCGAGGACGACCCAAAGAACCAATTCATCTTGTTGATCAAGAAGTCAAACAATACCGTGTTTTTTATAGATTTTAGCCAATGAAATACCAAAAATGGGTCAAAAGCTGTTGTTTTAGAACTGATGCGTTCCACCTGACGACAATTCAGCTGAAGGATACTCTTTACCAAAAAATGTAGATTAAGAATCGTTTTGACAGAAGACCTCATTCGTTATTTCATCTGGGGAAAGTTACACGAAGGTGTGTATTTTACATACACACCTGCCACACCTATTTGGTGTGGCTGTACCTTGGGTAAAGGGGGACGAAGGGTGAGAGCCACGTGTTCACTATACTTATTTAAAGTATAGTGACTATGCATTTTGCATAATAATAATAGGCTAAAGAGCCAGTAATAGTGACTAGCACTAAGTATAGGATAGGTGCTTCTATATTTAGTGTTAGAAGACAAACATAAATATAAATTAGTTTCAAACCTGCTCTATAAGCATCACTGCTTGAGCGTACTATTCCTTTTAAGGAATCAGTATCTTTGATACTAGTCTCTCTGAGACTCGGTTATAAATACCGATAGGTCGGCTAGCCTAGGAGGGTTAAGCACCCTAAGACGTAAAAGCTCTCTGAGCTTGTCTTCCTCTGCACATAGTACATAAGTAGTGTAGCTACAGTAGCTCGGTTACAGGGGGGGTTGGCGTGCGAGTGCAAATGATCTATTTGCGCTGATGCAGCTTTGAAGATTGATGAGTCAATCAAAGGTGATGCGCATATGTGCTTTGATTAATCGTGTAGAAGGCACGTTTGTGACGAGGTTACACAAAGGTGTATATTAGATACACACCTGTCGCACATCGTGGTGTGGCTGTACTTTCGGTTCTGTGGTAAGTTGATGTGACCGTACCTAAGGGTACATGGGTTCGCATCGTGGCATAGAGCCACGTGATCATTATACTGAGGTTAATATAATGTATATATATGTTTACATATTAGGAGGCTACAGAGACAGATAAATAATGACTAGCACTAAGTATAAGGTAGGAGCTTCTATATTTAGTGCTAGACGATCAACATTAAATCAAAGTAGTCTTAACCTGTGTGATGAAGTGGTTCTACCAAATACTGAAGATCGTGAAATCGAGATCAAGAACGCTTTGTATGTCCGGCAGCTGCATCGCTTGAAACGAGTCGAGACCTCATGTTCACTAGACTTGACACAGCCTTGAAATCATTCATGCTAAATCGCTTGAGTAGGTCAGCCATATACCTGCGCTGACACAATGTAACGCTTCCATCTTCTCCATCCAAAAGCTCAATTCCAAGAACAAATGCACACTTGCCGCTATCAGTCATCTCGAAGCGTGTCTTCAGGTCTTTTTTGGTGCGTGCAATCGACTTGGGTGAGCTTCCTGTCACCAACACGTCATCCACATAGACCAAAATTAATGGACGTTGGTCTCCCATAATCTTGATGTAGAGACATGGGTCAAAGCCTGACACTTGAAATCCAATGGAACACTCAAATTCGTCAAAAGTCTCGTTCCATACTCGCGAAGCTTGCTTCAGGTCGTAAATTGCCTTCACCAATTCTAGACAGTCAAAATCACCATCCACCCCAACACCTTCAGGAATTACACAAAACACTTGCTTTATCATTACACCATAAAGAAAGGCAGTCACCACATCAAGTTGGTCAAGTGTCCATCCAAAATACTTGGCGACCGCAATGACTATGCGTAAGGTCACATACTTGACCACGGGCGAAAACGTCTCCGTGTAGTCGATGCCATACTTCTGGCGAAAACCCTTTACCACGAGACTTGCCTTGTACTTCTCGATGGATCCGTCCGCTTTACGCTTGATCATGAAGATCCACTTGGTACCAATGGCACGCTGTCCGTTGGGCAAACTTGGTTGCACGAAACAATCCACGAAGTCGCATTGACTCGAGCTCCGCATGAATCGCCTTACGCCAGCGCACTTGATCCGGTCCAGTCACTGCTGCTTCAAATGCCGACAGCTCCGACAAATCCACTGCTGTATCAATAGCATTTGCACTTGCACTTGCACACCAAAACACAGGCGGGGTCGATTCGTCCGATTCTTTCGTTTTTTTCATCTTCTTGTTTTTAATGCGGCGAACCATTCTTTGGTCCACTGGTTATGTCCAATCCAGGCTGTTGACGTACAGTACGTGACAGCCAATCAGCCTCATCTTCATCACTGGCTTGCCAGTATGCTGGTACTTCGTTTGACGCAAACCTTCATCATCAAGACCAAGTAAGTCAAAATCCAAGTCATCGACGACGTCATCTTCAACTGGTGGCGAAAGTCCAAAACTTGACTCGTCGAAGTTGACATCCCGACTTACAACAACCTGAACTGACTCGATGTCAAGTACACGATATGCCTTGGACAATTTTTCGTAGCCCAAAGATTCCACCGCGAGCCTTAAGATCCCACTTGAGTCGCCTTTCCTTCAAAGTCAGTATAAACGTCTGACAGCCGAATGATCGCATGTGCTTGATACTTGGTTTGGAGTTGTGATGAAAGGTATAAGTCTTGGTCTTGCGAGGGCTTGGTAGGGGCGGAGGAAGTCTGCTCTTGAAGGGTGAAGACTTGATCTGGAGAAAGTAAATTGGAAAGTGATTGATTTATAAGAGCTTATTAGATCTAACAACTGATTTATATGTAGTCCAAATGATTAATAAGAGCTTATTCTATCTACCAACTGATTAATATGCAGTCCACATATAAATCAGTTGCAACTGTTCACGTCCTGATTTATATGTAGTCCACATGCAAATCATGTAGATCTTCCTATCAAGCTACTCGTCTAATCAACTATGACGTAATTACCTGTAAGAACTCTGCCAAATATTCTAAGCCTTAGAGTTTGGATTGTACCGGTAACCCTCAATACGCCCCCTCAATGCAAACTCTCATGAATCCCGAGCGCCGCTGTCATCTCTCTGTGACGCGGTCCGCGAAACCCTTGGTCATGATGTCCGCTTACATGATTAAAGTCTCACATTACTCCAACTTGACTTCGCCACGCTTGACTTCATCACGGATTTGATGGTACTTGATTTCGATGTGTTTTGCACGACCATGGTTGACGGGATTCTTTGTCATCTTGATGCAGGACTGGTTGTCTTCGAGAATCTTCAGTCCAGGAGCCGCATTATTTGACGCTGCTAGAATTTTGATCAGCAGTCGGGAACTCACTTGCCTTCTTGGATCGCTAAGCTGAGTGCAGTGTGCTCAGCTTTGCTCGTTGAAAGCGACACACTTGACTGCTTCTTGCTGCCATAACTGATCGGTGCGCTCATCTACAGAAACGCATATCCCGAAGTCGACTTGCGGTCGGAATAGTCTCCAGACCAGTCCGCATCGGAGTATCCACGAAAATCAACTTCTTCACCTGGCTTGAAACAAATTCCATGTGACTTGGTCCCTTGCAGATAGCGGAAAATACGCTTCACTGCAATCCAGTGCTCGACTTGGGGATTTTCCATGAAGCGCGATACGTACCCCACAGCAAAATTTATGATGCGGTCGTTAAATTCATGAGCGCTCCCAAAGCTTCTCGAAATGGAGCGCTTACTTTGGTCAATGCATCGCTCGAGTCAGTCGAGTGCTCACATCAGCTGGGCTTATTGCAGCCTTGCAGTCTTCCAGCCCAAAGCGCTTCAGAATGTCATCCACATAGCGTCGCTGGCACATCGTAACGCTACTGTCGGCGTTTTCGACCAGTTCTACGCCCAGCACAAAAGCACACTTGCCACTGTCGTTCATCTCGAAGCGCGTCTTGAGGTTGCTCTTGGTGCACGCAATGAGTTCCGTCGAGCTCCCAGTCACCAGCACATCGTCCAAGTAGACTAGCAACAGTACGCAGTAACCGTCCACAATCTTGATGTAAAGGCACGGATCATAGGCCGAAACTTGAAAGTCGATGGAACGAACAAACTCATCGAAGGTCTCGGTCCATACACGAGAAGCTTGCTTGAGACCGTAGATTGCCTTCACCAACTCAAGACAGTTGAAGTCTCCGTCCAATACGACGCCTTCTGGAACCGCGCAGTACACCGTTTCTTTCATCACACCATAGAGAAAAATGTTGCCACGTCAAGTTGGCCAAGAGGCCAGCCAAAGTACTTGGTAATCGCGACCACCATGCGTAAAGCCACATACTTCACCACCGGCGAGAACGTTTCCGTATAGTCGATGCCGTATTTCTGCTTGAATCCTTTTGCAACAAGACGCGCCTTGAACTTCTCGATCAATCCATCCGCTTTGCGCTTGATCTTGAACACCCACTTGGTACCGATGGCGCGCTGGTTGCTCGGCAATTTTGCAGCACGAAAGACCACGAAGCTGCATCGACTCGAGTTCCGCCTGAATGGCGTTGTGACAATGCACTTGGTTTGGTCCACTTATCGCATCTTGGAAAGTTGCAACTTGCTTCAGCTGCGTTCGCAATAGCACGCCAAAAAGCTGAAGGCGTGGAGTCATTATCGTGATCGCTCATACCTTCTTTCTCTTCTTTGTCATCATAGTCTGGCACTTCTCGGACATTTGACCGACTTCTCTGATGACGATCATGCAAGGCATTTGGCGCACTTGCTTCTTCCAACCCAGTGGGCGTACGAGCAGAGTGCACAACATTGTTGTTAGGCCGGGATTTGCGCTTGGCTGTCTGCCTATAGTTGACTTGACGCACATCATCGTCGTTGATCTCGAGAAGATCCAAGTCCAACATCGCATCATCGACTTCTTCACTTGATAATTCCATTGAATATCCAAACGTCGATTCATCACAATTCACATCGCAAGTGATCACCATTTGTCCAGCTTCGACATCAAACACTCGATATGCCCTCGACACTTCTTCATATCCCATGAAATGCCAACACGAGCCTTGGGATCCCACTTGAGACGCTTCTCACTTGACGTCAGAATGTAGGCTTGGCATCCAAAAACACGCATGTGTTTGACGCTTGGCTTGGACTGGCACACGATCTCGAATGGTGTCATGTCGGGGATCTTTAGCGACGGCAGACGATTCTTCACGTAGATTGCCGTCATTGCTGCTTCTGCCCAAAAACACTTGTCCAACTTGGCGTGATGCAGCAAACTGCGCCCGATTGTCACGATGGTTCGGGTGGCGCGCTCTGCAGTGCCGTTCGTCTAATGCGCATACGGAACTTTTGTCTGCTGCTCGTTACCTTGGTCTTCGTAAAACATCTTGAGCGAGCTGGTCGCAAATTCTCGAGCTCCATCATGACGAACAAACTTGACTGTCTTGCCAAATTGCGCCTGGATATTGGTGATGTAGCTATTGATGGCGTTTTTGCTCTCAGACTTGGCTCGCAAACAGAAGCCCTTCATTCACCCACTAGCTTCGTCAACAATCAACAGCAAGTATCTGCTACCGCCGATTGAGACTTCTTCCATCGGGCCACAGATGTCGAAGTGGATCAGCTCAAATGTGTCGTAGCGACGCTTGTCAAGATTACTGGGTAATGGTTTTTGGACCATCTTCCCTTGTTGACATCCGCGGCATACACTTGATCGACTTGACTTGACCGGCATCGTTGCGTCCTTGATCATGC
Source organism: Peronospora belbahrii (assembly GCA_920618645.1). NCBI lineage: Eukaryota > Oomycota > Peronosporomycetes > Peronosporales > Peronosporaceae > Peronospora > Peronospora belbahrii. The sequence continues at coordinate 16,512 of CAKKTJ010000122.1, read as the reverse complement.
CACTGGTCACCATCTTGCGAAGAACATCAAGTGGCGCGTGACCCATGCGCGCGTGCAGATCGATGGCTCGGACATTAGTCGCAGTGTTTGCCGACTGTTGTGGTGTCCGAAGCGAGTAGAGTTCATCGACAAGATCGGCTGTTACCACCACTTGTGTCGAGTTCTTGCGTGCCACATGCATTGTGGAACCGTTGAACACCACTTGAAACTTGCCGCTCTTATTAATCTGCGGCACCGAAAGCAGATTCTTGTTCATGGTTGGCACAAACAGCGCAACCTTAATCTCGATGTCGCATTCGTCGCCATTGGGAATAATCACTCGCTCGATGATGGTTCCCACACCCTCGATTGCAGCCTTGTTGCCGTCAGCTACCGATAGTTTGCCTTCATTGCGCTCGTCGAGACTTGCAAACCTGGCTTTGTCGTTGCAGATGCGTGCGTCGCGCCGTTGTCGACCGCCCACATCCCTGGCATATTCTTGCCCGTCGATAATCCACACTCAAGCGAAACTGCAAAGTCGACTCGACCATGCTGCTCGTAGTCGTCCTTGCTGCGCCAGTGGACATTATTTGCCCCGCGTCCACGACCATTGCCGCCGCGTCTTGGGCCCTTGTTCTCGTTCTTCTGCTTGGTCCAGTATCGGTCCACCGTATGCCCCAATTTTCCGCAGTACGTGCAATGATGCGGTTCACGCTCGGTACTGAACGCCTTGGCCGCGTCTTTAGTCTTGATCACCGTAGCCTTCGCACCTTGCCGCTTGACATGCTCGTTCGTGAGCACTTGCACGACATCCCGCGATTGAAGCTCTGCGCTGCTCATCTCCAAGTTGAGAACCGCGTTCTCGAAACTCTTGGGCAGACTGCGCAACAGACAGATCGCCACGTCTTCGTCCTTCATCTTGGCGCCAATGCTAGTCAGCTTTGCGCTGATGTTGAGGACCTCATTGCAATGATGCAACACATTGCCGCCTTCTTCCATCTCCATACTGAAGAGCTTGCACTTCAAGTAGATGCGCCCAGCCTTCTGAGATCGGTGCTTAAGAGGACGGGGAACGACCGTTGGATGAGAAAAATGTACGGTCAAAGCGTGCTAGTTAGCCGCCATTCAGAGGGCAAATCGCGGTTAGCCCGATGGACCGCAGTCCCTCGAGGTGTACCCCGGTCCTTCAAGGTCGACCCTGGTCTATCATTGGTAGACCTCGGTCTTTCATAAAGGTATACCTTGGCCTTTCGGTCGGATAACTCTCGGCCCCAGTCTCTAAAGATCGACCTTGATCCTGCATCAATGGAACTCGGTCCTCAGTCGATAGGCCTTGGCCCTTTGGTCGACGGAATTCGGGCCCTTCGGTCCCTAGGCTCGCGGCCCTTCGGTCCTTGGACTCTCGGCTCCTCGGTTCCTGAACTCTCGGCCCCTCGATCTACATACCCTAGCCAAGCAGAATCAAGAATCAGGTCTCGGGTGTAAAGATAGAGTAAAGGAGTTAAAAGTTACGACTTTATTTAATACTAATCAATTTGTGATCTACATAGCACACCTCCGTCGTGCTTCCAAGGTACTTACTAAGTCTACCCACCTGATCCGGGAAGGGATACATTTTGTCCCTCCGTCGAAGACAGTTGTGTGGTAAAACCCAAGTGCGAATAGAACTCCAGGATATATTTGGCCTGTGGGTTCGTCCGAGTAGCACCCCCAACTCAACCCGCTATCGGAAGCGGTCTCCCTACCCTAGTGTTCCGGGAGCAGGTAAAGGTCAGACGGTTAACACCCCTGAGATATCAAGGAAAAGGACAGGGTTGAGAGTCTCCCCTGAAGAATTTTGTTATGAGTCCACCCTCGGCCTCGTCAACCGAGTGGCCACCTACTAGCCTACCGAGTGAAGTATATCGACTCGAGGCCCCCCAAGGTCGACCTCTCTAAAGGCCGGTATCATCTCAGCCAAGTCCTCCAAAGAGTGCATCCCGCCTACCGACGGGTACAAAAGGTGAGAGAAGGTCTATACGCGACATCGGAGTACCCCCTCTGGCAGTCGGCAGCCCGGCACAGTGAGTGACTTGGGGTCTCATTACGCAGTTTTGAGAACCCACTCCACCACAATATGCCTTCGACACTTCTTCATACCCCATGAAAATGCCAACACGAGCCTTGAGGTCCCACTTGAGACACTTCTTACTTCCCCCGCTCAAGCTTCAACAGACAGCAACAAGGCTGCAATCGAGGGTGTGGGAACCATCATCGAGCGAGTGATTATTCCCAATGGCGACGAATGCGACATCGAGATTAAGGTTGCGCTGTTTGTGCCAACCATGAACAAGAATCTGCTTTCGGTGCCGCAGATTAATAAGAGCGGCAAGTTTCAAGTGGTGTTCAAAGGTTCCACAATGCATGTGGCACGCAAGAACTCGACACAAGTGGTGGTAACAGCCGATCTTGTCGATGAACTCTACTCGCTTCGGACACCACAACAGTCGGCAAACAATGCATGTGGCACGCAAGAACTCGACACAAGTGGTGGTAACAGCCGATCTTGTCGATGAACTCTACTCGCTTCGGACACCACAACAGTCGGCAAACACTGCGACTAATGTCCGAGCCATCGATCTGCACGCGCGCATGGGTCACGCGCCAATTGATATTCATCACAAGATAGTGACCAGTAACATGATCAAGGACGCGACGATGCCGGTCAAGTCAAGTCGATCAAGTGTATGCCGCGGATGTCAACAACCAAGCCCTCGAAAGACTAATACTCATACCTTCCATCAGGTTATAAGTCCAAGTACGATGTCCACTGCCCAATACGTGTCCTCCAAGGTCTCCATCGATAAGTTCGATGGGGACAACTACACGACTTGGAGTCGTTACATGCGTGGCGTGTTCCTGACCAAGTCGGTGTGGCATGTGGTCAACCGGGAGAACTCTCCAGCGTTTGTGGAGCCACGGGAGCAGGAAGACTACGTCAAGATGAGCAACACCGCGTTTGGTTTGATGTTGCTCCACATGGGTGCGGATTATCACCATGTGGTCGACGACTGTGAGGAAGAATGGGTTGCGTGGTCACTTCTTAAGTCTTTGTACGGTGGATCGCAGAAGGCCGGACGGATTTGCCTCAAGCGTCAGCTGTTCAGCATGAAGATGGCTGAAGGTGGTAACTTCTTGAATCACTGCAATGCTGTGCTGAACATCGGCGCCAAGATCAGCAGCATCGGCGCCAAGATGGAAAATGAAGACATCGCGATCTGCTCGTTGCTCAGTCTCCCGAAGAGTTGTGAGAACGTGGTTCTGAACTTGGAGATGAGTATGCAGAACTGCGTACCCAATATGTGGTGAAGGTGCTGACAAATGAGCACGCCAAGCGGCAAGGGGAGAAGGCGACGACAACAGCGACTACGGTGAAAGCTGAAGATGCAACCAAGGCATTCAGCACCGAGCTTGAGCCTTACCAATGCACATATTGTGGCAAGGTAGGGCACAAAGTAGATCGCTGTTGGACGAAGCAGAAGAATGAAGGTCGAGGAGCCCGACGCGGCGGCAATGGTCGGGGACGCGGGGCTAATAGTGTCCAGTGGGGACAATATGATGAAGGCAACAGCTACGATCGAGTGGCATTTGCAGTTTCTTTGGAATGTGGAATTCGACAAATAATGATGTGTCGGGGATGTGTGCAGTTGACAGTGGTGCGTCTCACCACATCTGTCATGACAGAGCTAAATTGACAATTTGGTCGTTCGCAATGGTGGCGAAATTTGGTTGCTGATGGTAACAAAGTGGCCATCACGGGTGTGGGAACCATGATTGAGAAGGTGGTTCTGCCAAATGGTGAAGAGCATGATCTTGAGATCAAAAACGCTTTGTGTGTGCCCAGCATGAGCAAGAATCTGCTCTCGGTGCCTCAGATCAACAAGCATGGCACAATTCAAGTAGTGTTTGATGGAGCCAGAATGTATGTTGCTCACAAAGACCCACATCAAGTGGTGGCGACTGCAGATCTTGTCGATGGACTTTACTGGCTGCGCACGACACGTCAATCGGCAAATACAGCGACAAGTCAAAAAGGTGATGGCTTTTATTGAGAGTTACCGGTACAATCCGAACTCTAAGGATTAGAATATTTGGCAGAGTTCTTACAGGTAATTACGTCATAATTGATTAGACGAGTAGCTTGATAGGAAGATCTACACGATTCATATGTGGACTACATATAAATCAGGACGTGAACAGTCGCAACTGGTTTATATGTGGACTACATATAAATCAGTTGGTAGATAGAATAAGCTCTTATAAATCAATCACTTTCCAATTTACTTTCTCCAGATCAAGTCTTCACCCTTCAAGTGCAGACTTCCTCCGCCTCCTACTAAGCCCTCGCAAGACCAAGACTCATACCTTCCATCAGGTTATAAGTCCAAGTACGATGTCCACTGCCCAATACGTGTCCTCCAAGGTCTCCATCGATAAGTTCGATGGGGACAACTACACGACTTGGAGTCGTTACATGCGTGGCGTGTTCCTGACCAAGTCGGTGTGGCATGTGGTCAACCGGGAGAACTCTCCAGCGTTTGTGGAGCCACGGGAGCAGGAAGACTACGTCAAGATGAGCAACACCGCGTTTGGTTTGATGTTGCTCCACATGGGTGCGGATTATCACCATGTGGTCGACGACTGTGAGGAAGAATGGGTTGCGTGGTCACTTCTTAAGTCTTTGTACGGTGGATCGCAGAAGGCCGGACGGATTTGCCTCAAGCGTCAGCTGTTCAGCATGAAGATGGCTGAAGGTGGTAACTTCTTGAATCACTGCAATGCTGTGCTGAACATCGGCGCCAAGATCAGCAGCATCGGCGCCAAGATGGAAAATGAAGACATCGCGATCTGCTCGTTGCTCAGTCTCCCGAAGAGTTGTGAGAACGTGGTTCTGAACTTGGAGATGAGTATGCAGAACTGCGTACCCAATATGTGGTGAAGGTGCTGACGAATGAGCACGCCAAGCGGCAAGGGGAGAAGGCGACGACAACAGCGACTACGGTGAAAGCTGAAGATGCAACCAAGGCATTCAGCACCGAGCTTGAGCCTTACCAATGCACATATTGTGGCAAGGTAGGGCACAAAGTAGATCGCTGTTGGACGAAGCAGAAGAATGAAGGTCGAGGAGCCCGACGCGGCGGCAATGGTCGGGGACGCGGGGCTAATAGTGTCCAGTGGGGACAATATGATGAAGGCAACAGCTACGATCGAGTGGCATTTGCAGTTTCTTTGGAATGTGGAATTCGACAAATAATGATGTGTCGGGGATGTGTGCAGTTGACAGTGGTGCGTCTCACCACATCTGTCATGACAGAGCTAAATTGACAATTTGGTCGTTCGCAATGGTGGCGAAATTTGGTTGCTGATGGTAACAAAGTGGCCATCACGGGTGTGGGAACCATGATTGAGAAGGTGGTTCTGCCAAATGGTGAAGAGCATGATCTTGAGATCAAAAACGCTTTGTGTGTGCCCAGCATGAGCAAGAATCTGCTCTCGGTGCCTCAGATCAACAAGCATGGCACAATTCAAGTAGTGTTTGATGGAGCCAGAATGTATGTTGCTCACAAAGACCCACATCAAGTGGTGGCGACTGCAGATCTTGTCGATGGACTTTACTGGCTGCGCACGACACGTCAATCGGCAAATACAGCGACAAGTCAAAAAGGTGATGGCTTTTATTGAGAGTTACCGGTACAATCCGAACTCTAAGGATTAGAATATTTGGCAGAGTTCTTACAGGTAATTACGTCATAATTGATTAGACGAGTAGCTTGATAGGAAGATCTACACGATTCATATGTGGACTACATATAAATCAGGACGTGAACAGTCGCAACTGGTTTATATGTGGACTACATATAAATCAGTTGGTAGATAGAATAAGCTCTTATAAATCAATCACTTTCCAATTTACTTTCTCCAGATCAAGTCTTCACCCTTCAAGTGCAGACTTCCTCCGCCTCCTACTAAGCCCTCGCAAGACCAAGACTCATACCTTCCATCAGGTTATAAGTCCAAGTACGATGTCCACTGCCCAATACGTGTCCTCCAAGGTCTCCATCGATAAGTTCGATGGGGACAACTACACGACTTGGAGTCGTTACATGCGTGGCGTGTTCCTGACCAAGTCGGTGTGGCATGTGGTCAACCGGGAGAACTCTCCAGCGTTTGTGGAGCCACGGGAGCAGGAAGACTACGTCAAGATGAGCAACACCGCGTTTGGTTTGATGTTGCTCCACATGGGTGCGGATTATCACCATGTGGTCGACGACTGTGAGGAAGAATGGGTTGCGTGGTCACTTCTTAAGTCTTTGTACGGTGGATCGCAGAAGGCCGGACGGATTTGCCTCAAGCGTCAGCTGTTCAGCATGAAGATGGCTGAAGGTGGTAACTTCTTGAATCACTGCAATGCTGTGCTGAACATCGGCGCCAAGATCAGCAGCATCGGCGCCAAGATGGAAAATGAAGACATCGCGATCTGCTCGTTGCTCAGTCTCCCGAAGAGTTGTGAGAACGTGGTTCTGAACTTGGAGATGAGTATGCAGAACTGCGTACCCAATATGTGGTGAAGGTGCTGACGAATGAGCACGCCAAGCGGCAAGGGGAGAAGGCGACGACAACAGCGACTACGGTGAAAGCTGAAGATGCAACCAAGGCATTCAGCACCGAGCTTGAGCCTTACCAATGCACATATTGTGGCAAGGTAGGGCACAAAGTAGATCGCTGTTGGACGAAGCAGAAGAATGAAGGTCGAGGAGCCCGACGCGGCGGCAATGGTCGGGGACGCGGGGCTAATAGTGTCCAGTGGGGACAATATGATGAAGGCAACAGCTACGATCGAGTGGCATTTGCAGTTTCTTTGGAATGTGGAATTCGACAAATAATGATGTGTCGGGGATGTGTGCAGTTGACAGTGGTGCGTCTCACCACATCTGTCATGACAGAGCTAAATTGACAATTTGGTCGTTCGCAATGGTGGCGAAATTTGGTTGCTGATGGTAACAAAGTGGCCATCACGGGTGTGGGAACCATGATTGAGAAGGTGGTTCTGCCAAATGGTGAAGAGCATGATCTTGAGATCAAAAACGCTTTGTGTGTGCCCAGCATGAGCAAGAATCTGCTCTCGGTGCCTCAGATCAACAAGCATGGCACAATTCAAGTAGTGTTTGATGGAGCCAGAATGTATGTTGCTCACAAAGACCCACATCAAGTGGTGGCGACTGCAGATCTTGTCGATGGACTTTACTGGCTGCGCACGACACGTCAATCGGCAAATACAGCGACAAGTCAAAAAGGTGATGGCTTTTATTGAGAGTTACCGGTACAATCCGAACTCTAAGGATTAGAATATTTGGCAGAGTTCTTACAGGTAATTACGTCATAATTGATTAGACGAGTAGCTTGATAGGAAGATCTACACGATTCATATGTGGACTACATATAAATCAGGACGTGAACAGTCGCAACTGGTTTATATGTGGACTACATATAAATCAGTTGGTAGATAGAATAAGCTCTTATAAATCAATCACTTTCCAATTTACTTTCTCCAGATCAAGTCTTCACCCTTCAAGTGCAGACTTCCTCCGCCTCCTACTAAGCCCTCGCAAGACCAAGACTCATACCTTCCATCAGGTTATAAGTCCAAGTACGATGTCCACTGCCCAATACGTGTCCTCCAAGGTCTCCATCGATAAGTTCGATGGGGACAACTACACGACTTGGAGTCGTTACATGCGTGGCGTGTTCCTGACCAAGTCGGTGTGGCATGTGGTCAACCGGGAGAACTCTCCAGCGTTTGTGGAGCCACGGGAGCAGGAAGACTACGTCAAGATGAGCAACACCGCGTTTGGTTTGATGTTGCTCCACATGGGTGCGGATTATCACCATGTGGTCGACGACTGTGAGGAAGAATGGGTTGCGTGGTCACTTCTTAAGTCTTTGTACGGTGGATCGCAGAAGGCCGGACGGATTTGCCTCAAGCGTCAGCTGTTCAGCATGAAGATGGCTGAAGGTGGTAACTTCTTGAATCACTGCAATGCTGTGCTGAACATCGGCGCCAAGATCAGCAGCATCGGCGCCAAGATGGAAAATGAAGACATCGCGATCTGCTCGTTGCTCAGTCTCCCGAAGAGTTGTGAGAACGTGGTTCTGAACTTGGAGATGAGTATGCAGAACTGCGTACCCAATATGTGGTGAAGGTGCTGACAAATGAGCACGCCAAGCGGCAAGGGGAGAAGGCGACGACAACAGCGACTACGGTGAAAGCTGAAGATGCAACCAAGGCATTCAGCACCGAGCTTGAGCCTTACCAATGCACATATTGTGGCAAGGTAGGGCACAAAGTAGATCGCTGTTGGACGAAGCAGAAGAATGAAGGTCGAGGAGCCCGACGCGGCGGCAATGGTCGGGGACGCGGGGCTAATAGTGTCCAGTGGGGACAATATGATGAAGGCAACAGCTACGATCGAGTGGCATTTGCAGTTTCTTTGGAATGTGGAATTCGACAAATAATGATGTGTCGGGGATGTGTGCAGTTGACAGTGGTGCGTCTCACCACATCTGTCATGACAGAGCTAAATTGACAATTTGGTCGTTCGCAATGGTGGCGAAATTTGGTTGCTGATGGTAACAAAGTGGCCATCACGGGTGTGGGAACCATGATTGAGAAGGTGGTTCTGCCAAATGGTGAAGAGCATGATCTTGAGATCAAAAACGCTTTGTGTGTGCCCAGCATGAGCAAGAATCTGCTCTCGGTGCCTCAGATCAACAAGCATGGCACAATTCAAGTAGTGTTTGATGGAGCCAGAATGTATGTTGCTCACAAAGACCCACATCAAGTGGTGGCGACTGCAGATCTTGTCGATGGACTTTACTGGCTGCGCACGACACGTCAATCGGCAAATACAGCGACAAGTCAAAAAGGTGATGGCTTTTATTGAGAGTTACCGGTACAATCCGAACTCTAAGGATTAGAATATTTGGCAGAGTTCTTACAGGTAATTACGTCATAATTGATTAGACGAGTAGCTTGATAGGAAGATCTACACGATTCATATGTGGACTACATATAAATCAGGACGTGAACAGTCGCAACTGGTTTATATGTGGACTACATATAAATCAGTTGGTAGATAGAATAAGCTCTTATAAATCAATCACTTTCCAATTTACTTTCTCCAGATCAAGTCTTCACCCTTCAAGTGCAGACTTCCTCCGCCTCCTACTAAGCCCTCGCAAGACCAAGACTCATACCTTCCATCAGGTTATAAGTCCAAGTACGATGTCCACTGCCCAATACGTGTCCTCCAAGGTCTCCATCGATAAGTTCGATGGGGACAACTACACGACTTGGAGTCGTTACATGCGTGGCGTGTTCCTGACCAAGTCGGTGTGGCATGTGGTCAACCGGGAGAACTCTCCAGCGTTTGTGGAGCCACGGGAGCAGGAAGACTACGTCAAGATGAGCAACACCGCGTTTGGTTTGATGTTGCTCCACATGGGTGCGGATTATCACCATGTGGTCGACGACTGTGAGGAAGAATGGGTTGCGTGGTCACTTCTTAAGTCTTTGTACGGTGGATCGCAGAAGGCCGGACGGATTTGCCTCAAGCGTCAGCTGTTCAGCATGAAGATGGCTGAAGGTGGTAACTTCTTGAATCACTGCAATGCTGTGCTGAACATCGGCGCCAAGATCAGCAGCATCGGCGCCAAGATGGAAAATGAAGACATCGCGATCTGCTCGTTGCTCAGTCTCCCGAAGAGTTGTGAGAACGTGGTTCTGAACTTGGAGATGAGTATGCAGAACTGCGTACCCAATATGTGGTGAAGGTGCTGACAAATGAGCACGCCAAGCGGCAAGGGGAGAAGGCGACGACAACAGCGACTACGGTGAAAGCTGAAGATGCAACCAAGGCATTCAGCACCGAGCTTGAGCCTTACCAATGCACATATTGTGGCAAGGTAGGGCACAAAGTAGATCGCTGTTGGACGAAGCAGAAGAATGAAGGTCGAGGAGCCCGACGCGGCGGCAATGGTCGGGGACGCGGGGCTAATAGTGTCCAGTGGGGACAATATGATGAAGGCAACAGCTACGATCGAGTGGCATTTGCAGTTTCTTTGGAATGTGGAATTCGACAAATAATGATGTGTCGGGGATGTGTGCAGTTGACAGTGGTGCGTCTCACCACATCTGTCATGACAGAGCTAAATTGACAATTTGGTCGTTCGCAATGGTGGCGAAATTTGGTTGCTGATGGTAACAAAGTGGCCATCACGGGTGTGGGAACCATGATTGAGAAGGTGGTTCTGCCAAATGGTGAAGAGCATGATCTTGAGATCAAAAAACGCTTTGTGTGTGCCCAGCATGAGCAAGAATCTGCTCTCGGTGCCTCAGATCAACAAGCATGGCACAATTCAAGTAGTGTTTGATGGAGCCAGAATGTATGTTGCTCACAAAGACCCACATCAAGTGGTGGCGACTGCAGATCTTGTCGATGGACTTTACTGGCTGCGCACGACACGTCAATCGGCAAATACAGCGACAAGTCAAAAAGGTGATGGCTTTTATTGAGAGTTACCGGTACAATCCGAACTCTAAGGATTAGAATATTTGGCAGAGTTCTTACAGGTAATTACGTCATAATTGATTAGACGAGTAGCTTGATAGGAAGATCTACACGATTCATATGTGGACTACATATAAATCAGGACGTGAACAGTCGCAACTGGTTTATATGTGGACTACATATAAATCAGTTGGTAGATAGAATAAGCTCTTATAAATCAATCACTTTCCAATTTACTTTCTCCAGATCAAGTCTTCACCCTTCAAGTGCAGACTTCCTCCGCCTCCTACTAAGCCCTCGCAAGACCAAGACTCATACCTTCCATCAGGTTATAAGTCCAAGTACGATGTCCACTGCCCAATACGTGTCCTCCAAGGTCTCCATCGATAAGTTCGATGGGGACAACTACACGACTTGGAGTCGTTACATGCGTGGCGTGTTCCTGACCAAGTCGGTGTGGCATGTGGTCAACCGGGAGAACTCTCCAGCGTTTGTGGAGCCACGGGAGCAGGAAGACTACGTCAAGATGAGCAACACCGCGTTTGGTTTGATGTTGCTCCACATGGGTGCGGATTATCACCATGTGGTCGACGACTGTGAGGAAGAATGGGTTGCGTGGTCACTTCTTAAGTCTTTGTACGGTGGATCGCAGAAGGCCGGACGGATTTGCCTCAAGCGTCAGCTGTTCAGCATGAAGATGGCTGAAGGTGGTAACTTCTTGAATCACTGCAATGCTGTGCTGAACATCGGCGCCAAGATCAGCAGCATCGGCGCCAAGATGGAAAATGAAGACATCGCGATCTGCTCGTTGCTCAGTCTCCCGAAGAGTTGTGAGAACGTGGTTCTGAACTTGGAGATGAGTATGCAGAACTGCGTACCCAATATGTGGTGAAGGTGCTGACAAATGAGCACGCCAAGCGGCAAGGGGAGAAGGCGACGACAACAGCGACTACGGTGAAAGCTGAAGATGCAACCAAGGCATTCAGCACCGAGCTTGAGCCTTACCAATGCACATATTGTGGCAAGGTAGGGCACAAAGTAGATCGCTGTTGGACGAAGCAGAAGAATGAAGGTCGAGGAGCCCGACGCGGCGGCAATGGTCGGGGACGCGGGGCTAATAGTGTCCAGTGGGGACAATATGATGAAGGCAACAGCTACGATCGAGTGGCATTTGCAGTTTCTTTGGAATGTGGAATTCGACAAATAATGATGTGTCGGGGATGTGTGCAGTTGACAGTGGTGCGTCTCACCACATCTGTCATGACAGAGCTAAATTGACAATTTGGTCGTTCGCAATGGTGGCGAAATTTGGTTGCTGATGGTAACAAAGTGGCCATCACGGGTGTGGGAACCATGATTGAGAAGGTGGTTCTGCCAAATGGTGAAGAGCATGATCTTGAGATCAAAAACGCTTTGTGTGTGCCCAGCATGAGCAAGAATCTGCTCTCGGTGCCTCAGATCAACAAGCATGGCACAATTCAAGTAGTGTTTGATGGAGCCAGAATGTATGTTGCTCACAAAGACCCACATCAAGTGGTGGCGACTGCAGATCTTGTCGATGGACTTTACTGGCTGCGCACGACACGTCAATCGGCAAATACAGCGACAAGTCAAAAAAGGTGATGGCTTTTATTGAGAGTTACCGGTACAATCCGAACTCTAAGGATTAGAATATTTGGCAGAGTTCTTACAGGTAATTACGTCATAATTGATTAGACGAGTAGCTTGATAGGAAGATCTACACGATTCATATGTGGACTACATATAAATCAGGACGTGAACAGTCGCAACTGGTTTATATGTGGACTACATATAAATCAGTTGGTAGATAGAATAAGCTCTTATAAATCAATCACTTTCCAATTTACTTTCTCCAGATCAAGTCTTCACCCTTCAAGTGCAGACTTCCTCCGCCTCCTACTAAGCCCTCGCAAGACCAAGACTCATACCTTCCATCAGGTTATAAGTCCAAGTACGATGTCCACTGCCCAATACGTGTCCTCCAAGGTCTCCATCGATAAGTTCGATGGGGACAACTACACGACTTGGAGTCGTTACATGCGTGGCGTGTTCCTGACCAAGTCGGTGTGGCATGTGGTCAACCGGGAGAACTCTCCAGCGTTTGTGGAGCCACGGGAGCAGGAAGACTACGTCAAGATGAGCAACACCGCGTTTGGTTTGATGTTGCTCCACATGGGTGCGGATTATCACCATGTGGTCGACGACTGTGAGGAAGAATGGGTTGCGTGGTCACTTCTTAAGTCTTTGTACGGTGGATCGCAGAAGGCCGGACGGATTTGCCTCAAGCGTCAGCTGTTCAGCATGAAGATGGCTGAAGGTGGTAACTTCTTGCATCACTGCAATGCTGTGCTGAACATCGGCGCCAAGATCAGCAGCATCGGCGCCAAGATGGAAAATGAAGACATCGCGATCTGCTCGTTGCTCAGTCTCCCGAAGAGTTGTGAGAACGTGGTTCTGAACTTGGAGATGAGTATGCAGAACTGCGTACCCAATATGTGGTGAAGGTGCTGACGAATGAGCACGCCAAGCGGCAAGGGGAGAAGGCGACGACAACAGCGACTACGGTGAAAGCTGAAGATGCAACCAAGGCATTCAGCACCGAGCTTGAGCCTTACCAATGCACATATTGTGGCAAGGTAGGGCACAAAGTAGATCGCTGTTGGACGAAGCAGAAGAATGAAGGTCGAGGAGCCCGACGCGGCGGCAATGGTCGGGGACGCGGGGCTAATAGTGTCCAGTGGGGACAATATGATGAAGGCAACAGCTACGATCGAGTGGCATTTGCAGTTTCTTTGGAATGTGGAATTCGACAAATAATGATGTGTCGGGGATGTGTGCAGTTGACAGTGGTGCGTCTCACCACATCTGTCATGACAGAGCTAAATTGACAATTTGGTCGTTCGCAATGGTGGCGAAATTTGGTTGCTGATGGTAACAAAGTGGCCATCACGGGTGTGGGAACCATGATTGAGAAGGTGGTTCTGCCAAATGGTGAAGAGCATGATCTTGAGATCAAAAACGCTTTGTGTGTGCCCAGCATGAGCAAGAATCTGCTCTCGGTGCCTCAGATCAACAAGCATGGCACAATTCAAGTAGTGTTTGATGGAGCCAGAATGTATGTTGCTCACAAAGACCCACATCAAGTGGTGGCGACTGCAGATCTTGTCGATGGACTTTACTGGCTGCGCACGACACGTCAATCGGCAAATACAGCGACAAGTCAAAAAGGTGATGGCTTTTATTGAGAGTTACCGGTACAATCCGAACTCTAAGGATTAGAATATTTGGCAGAGTTCTTACAGGTAATTACGTCATAATTGATTAGACGAGTAGCTTGATAGGAAGATCTACACGATTCATATGTGGACTACATATAAATCAGGACGTGAACAGTCGCAACTGGTTTATATGTGGACTACATATAAATCAGTTGGTAGATAGAATAAGCTCTTATAAATCAATCACTTTCCAATTTACTTTCTCCAGATCAAGTCTTCACCCTTCAAGTGCAGACTTCCTCCGCCTCCTACTAAGCCCTCGCAAGACCAAGACTCATACCTTCCATCAGGTTATAAGTCCAAGTACGATGTCCACTGCCCAATACGTGTCCTCCAAGGTCTCCATCGATAAGTTCGATGGGGACAACTACACGACTTGGAGTCGTTACATGCGTGGCGTGTTCCTGACCAAGTCGGTGTGGCATGTGGTCAACCGGGAGAACTCTCCAGCGTTTGTGGAGCCACGGGAGCAGGAAGACTACGTCAAGATGAGCAACACCGCGTTTGGTTTGATGTTGCTCCACATGGGTGCGGATTATCACCATGTGGTCGACGACTGTGAGGAAGAATGGGTTGCGTGGTCACTTCTTAAGTCTTTGTACGGTGGATCGCAGAAGGCCGGACGGATTTGCCTCAAGCGTCAGCTGTTCAGCATGAAGATGGCTGAAGGTGGTAACTTCTTGCATCACTGCAATGCTGTGCTGAACATCGGCGCCAAGATCAGCAGCATCGGCGCCAAGATGGAAAATGAAGACATCGCGATCTGCTCGTTGCTCAGTCTCCCGAAGAGTTGTGAGAACGTGGTTCTGAACTTGGAGATGAGTATGCAGAACTGCGTACCCAATATGTGGTGAAGGTGCTGACAAATGAGCACGCCAAGCGGCAAGGGGAGAAGGCGACGACAACAGCGACTACGGTGAAAGCTGAAGATGCAACCAAGGCATTCAGCACCGAGCTTGAGCCTTACCAATGCACATATTGTGGCAAGGTAGGGCACAAAGTAGATCGCTGTTGGACGAAGCAGAAGAATGAAGGTCGAGGAGCCCGACGCGGCGGCAATGGTCGGGGACGCGGGGCTAATAGTGTCCAGTGGGGACAATATGATGAATGCAACAGCTACGATCGAGTGGCATTTGCAGTTTCTTTGGAATGTGGAATTCGACAAATAATGATGTGTCGGGGATGTGTCAGTTGACAGTGGTGCGTCTCACCACATCTGTCATGACAGAGCTAAATTGACAATTTGGTCGTTCGCAATGGTGGCGAAATTTGGTTGCTGATGGTAACAAAGTGGCCATCACGGGTGTGGGAACCATGATTGAGAAGGTGGTTCTGCCAAATGGTGAAGAGCATGATCTTGAGATCAAAAACGCTTTGTGTGTGCCCAGCATGAGCAAGAATCTGCTCTCGGTGCCTCAGATCAACAAGCATGGCACAATTCAAGTAGTGTTTGATGGAGCCAGAATGTATGTTGCTCACAAAGACCCACATCAAGTGGTGGCGACTGCAGATCTTGTCGATGGACTTTACTGGCTGCGCACGACACGTCAATCGGCAAATACAGCGACAAGTCAAAAAGGTGATGGCTTTTATTGAGAGTTACCGGTACAATCCGAACTCTAAGGATTAGAATATTTGGCAGAGTTCTTACAGGTAATTACGTCATAATTGATTAGACGAGTAGCTTGATAGGAAGATCTACACGATTCATATGTGGACTACATATAAATCAGGACGTGAATAGTCGCAACTGGTTTATATGTGGACTACATATAAATCAGTTGGTAGATAGAATAAGCTCTTATAAATCAATCACTTTCCAATTTACTTTCTCCAGATCAAGTCTTCACCCTTCAAGTGCAGACTTCCTCCGCCTCCTACTAAGCCCTCGCAAGACCAAGACTCATACCTTCCATCAGGTTATAAGTCCAAGTACGATGTCCACTGCCCAATACGTGTCCTCCAAGGTCTCCATCGATAAGTTCGATGGGGACAACTACACGACTTGGAGTCGTTACATGCGTGGCGTGTTCCTGACCAAGTCGGTGTGGCATGTGGTCAACCGGGAGAACTCTCCAGCGTTTGTGGAGCCACGGAAGCAGGAAGACTACGTCAAGATGAGCAACACCGCGTTTGGTTTGATGTTGCTCCACATGGGTGCGGATTATCACCATGTGGTCGACGACTGTGAGGAAGCATGGGTTGCGTGGTCACTTCTTAAGTCTTTGTACGGTGGATCGCAGAAGGCCGGACGGATTTGCCTCAAGCGTCAGCTGTTCAGCATGAAGATGGCTGAAGGTGGTAACTTCTTGCATCACTGCAATGCTGTGCTGAACATCGGCGCCAAGATCAGCAGCATCGGCGCCAAGATGGAAAATGAAGACATCGCGATCTGCTCGTTGCTCAGTCTCCCGAAGAGTTGTGAGAACGTGGTTCTGAACTTGGAGATGAGTATGCAGAACTGCGTACCCAATATGTGGTGAAGGTGCTGACAAATGAGCACGCCAAGCGGCAAGGGGAGAAGGCGACGACAACAGCGACTACGGTGAAAGCTGAAGATGCAACCAAGGCATTCAGCACCGAGCTTGAGCCTTACCAATGCACATATTGTGGCAAGGTAGGGCACA
>CAKKTJ010000119.1:0-438518 GCA_920618645.1 Peronospora belbahrii | reverse complement strand
GGCAGAGCATCTGTCTTGTAAACAGAAGGTCCCCGGTTCAATCCCGGGCGGAGGCAAGCCTTTTCACGCTGCTTCTGTACCCGTCTGTCTGTACATCGGGACCACATGCGAAAGCAGCTCTTGTTGCTTCTGTTTCGCGTAAATGCATATGCTTGATCACGTTCTGGATATTGTTGATCATCTCAAGCATCTTGCTTTGAGCTGTATTGGTTTATGATGACTCGTTGCCGCAACAAGTGATACGTCATCTATCCCAGAGCCCACAAATACGCAAGCGCATACGATCAGCTTTGTATGCAGATCGGACTGCTGACCCATACATATACTTCATTTCGAGCTTGGATGGTGCCCAGATCACTAGACACCGAAGAATGACATGACATGTGGGCGAGCACCCGCTCGCTGTATATTAATGCATACGGTATTCTGCGTGAAAAAGCATAGTGGAATTCATAAGAAGGAAGCGCTGTCGTTTGGTTGTCCAATCGGTCGCAGTAGCTACGTTACCTATCTGATTGTTAGGGCTTTGACAAACACTACGGTAGCGCCTCAACGTACTATCACAAATCGATTGTATGGAAGCAAAACGAGGTGACACAGCTGACCAATCCAGTCATGAATATCTTCGAGTGTCTGGAGATATTCGACCTGCCTTCATTGCGTCTTCATCGGTCTGTGGGATTCGTGATTTTTGCTGTCACCAAGTTGCCCTCAACACTCGTGACCATCTTCATCCCTGTGGTATCCAATGTTGCCTTCAGGTATTGCTTTCTCATCGTGAGATAAAAACCACCTACAGTCCACGGATACTCAGGTGCTTAGGCTGCGAGTCAAGGGGTCACGGAGCCGAGGACTTGAAGGGTTGACCCGAGACTCGCTCCGACCAGTGCCTGTTCCGTATCACGATGAACGATAGCCAGACTGCCAATGTCCTTTTTTTTTACTGAGCGTTTGCTGTGCCACGGTGGCCAAGGTAATTGGGACCCAGGTAATTAAGACCAGGCGTGTGGGACTGGTGCCTGAGTGACCCGCTAGCCTACATCTGGACTCAAGCACATCATTTATGAGTCGCGTGAGCTGCATAGGTGGTTATTTCTTACTGTAAAATGTAGCGTGTCGGTCGATTATCAAGTTAATGTGTGTGAATATGTGTTGGTGCCGATAGGTGATGTTATGCATGGCGTTTGGTGTAATGCACGTAATTGGAGGACAGCAGCGTGTACAAGTATAGTTACGCCTGTGTGGCTCAGTGGCAGAGCATCTGTCTTGTAAACAGAAGGTCCCCGGTTCAATCCCGGGCGGAGGCAAGCCTTTTCACGCTGCTTCTGTACCCGTCTGTCTGTACATCGGGACCACATGCGAAAGCAGCTCTTGTTGCTTCTGTTTCGCGTAAATGCATATGCTTGATCACGTTCTGGATATTGTTGATCATCTCAAGCATCTTTGAGCTGTATTGGTTTATGATGACTCGTTGCCGCAACAAGTGATACGTCATCTATCCCAGAGCCCACAAATACGCAAGCGCATACGATCAGCTTTGTATGCAGATCGGACTGCTGACCCATACATATACTTCATTTCGAGCTTAGATGGTGCCCAGATCACTAGACACCGAAGAATGACATGACATGTGGGCGAGCACCCGCTCGCTGTATATTAATGCATACGGTATTCTGCGTGAAAAAGCATAGTGGAATTCATAAGAAGGAAGCGCTGTCGTTTGGTTGTCCAATCGGTCGCAGTAGCTACGTTACCTATCTGATTGTTAGGGCTTTGACAAACACTACGGTAGCGCCTCAACGTACTATCACAAATCGATTGTATGGAAGCAAAACGAGGTGACACAGCTGACCAATCCAGTCATGAATATCTTCGAGTGTCTGGAGATATTCGACCTGCCTTCATTGCGTCTTCATCGGTCTGTGGGATTCGTGATTTTTGCTGTCACCAAGTTGCCCTCAACACTCGTGACCATCTTCATCCCTGTGGTATCCAATGTTGCCTTCAGGTATTGCTTTCTCATCGTGAGATAAAAACCACCTACAGTCCACGGATACTCAGGTGCTTAGGCTGCGAGTCAAGGGGTCACGGAGCCGAGGACTTGAAGGGTTGACCCGAGACTCGCTCCGACCAGTGCCTGTTCCGTATCACGATGAACGATAGCCAGACTGCCAATGTCCTTTTTTTTTACTGAGCGTTTGCTGTGCCACGGTGGCCAAGGTAATTGGGACCCAGGTAATTAAGACCAGGCGTGTGGGACTGGTGCCTGAGTGACCCGCTAGCCTACATCTGGACTCAAGCACATCATTTATGAGTCGCGTGAGCTGCATAGGTGGTTATTTCTTACTGTAAAATGTAGCGTGTCGGTCGATTATCAAGTTAATGTGTGTGAATATGTGTTGGTGCCGATAGGTGATGTTATGCATGGCGTTTGGTGTAATGCACGTAATTGGAGGACAGCAGCGTGTACAAGTATAGTTACGCCTGTGTGGCTCAGTGGCAGAGCATCTGTCTTGTAAACAGAAGGTCCCCGGTTCAATCCCGGGCGGAGGCAAGCCTTTTCACGCTGCTTCTGTACCCGTCTGTCTGTACATCGGGACCACATGCGAAAGCAGCTCTTGTTGCTTCTGTTTCGCGTAAATGCATATGCTTGATCACGTTCTGGATATTGTTGATCATCTCAAGCATCTTGTTGAGCTGTATTGGTTTATGATGACTCGTTGCCGCAACAAGTGATACGTCATCTATCCCAGAGCCCACAAATACGCAAGCGCATACGATCAGCTTTGTATGCAGATCGGACTGCTGACCCATACATATACTTCATTTCGAGCTTAGATGGTGCCCAGATCACTAGACACCGAAGAATGACATGACATGTGGGCGAGCACCCGCTCGCTGTATATTAATGCATACGGTATTCTGCGTGAAAAAGCATAGTGGAATTCATAAGAAGGAAGCGCTGTCGTTTGGTTGTCCAATCGGTCGCAGTAGCTACGTTACCTATCTGATTGTTAGGGCTTTGACAAACACTACGGTAGCGCCTCAACGTACTATCACAAATCGATTGTATGGAAGCAAAACGAGGTGACACAGCTGACCAATCCAGTCATGAATATCTTCGAGTGTCTGGAGATATTCGACCTGCCTTCATTGCGTCTTCATCGGTCTGTGGGATTCGTGATTTTTGCTGTCACCAAGTTGCCCTCAACACTCGTGACCATCTTCATCCCTGTGGTATCCAATGTTGCCTTCAGGTATTGCTTTCTCATCGTGAGATAAAAACCACCTACAGTCCACGGATACTCAGGTGCTTAGGCTGCGAGTCAAGGGGTCACGGAGCCGAGGACTTGAAGGGTTGACCCGAGACTCGCTCCGACCAGTGCCTGTTCCGTATCACGATGAACGATAGCCAGACTGCCAATGTCCTTTTTTTTTACTGAGCGTTTGCTGTGCCACGGTGGCCAAGGTAATTGGGACCCAGGTAATTAAGACCAGGCGTGTGGGACTGGTGCCTGAGTGACCCGCTAGCCTACATCTGGACTCAAGCACATCATTTATGAGTCGCGTGAGCTGCATAGGTGGTTATTTCTTACTGTAAAATGTAGCGTGTCGGTCGATTATCAAGTTAATGTGTGTGAATATGTGTTGGTGCCGATAGGTGATGTTATGCATGGCGTTTGGTGTAATGCACGTAATTGGAGGACAGCAGCGTGTACAAGTATAGTTACGCCTGTGTGGCTCAGTGGCAGAGCATCTGTCTTGTAAACAGAAGGTCCCCGGTTCAATCCCGGGCGGAGGCAAGCCTTTTCACGCTGCTTCTGTACCCGTCTGTCTGTACATCGGGACCACATGCGAAAGCAGCTCTTGTTGCTTCTGTTTCGCGTAAATGCATATGCTTGATCACGTTCTGGATATTGTTGATCATCTCAAGCATCTTGTGAGCTGTATTGGTTTATGATGACTCGTTGCCGCAACAAGTGATACGTCATCTATCCCAGAGCCCACAAATACGCAAGCGCATACGATCAGCTTTGTATGCAGATCGGACTGCTGACCCATACATATACTTCATTTCGAGCTTAGATGGTGCCCAGATCACTAGACACCGAAGAATGACATGACATGTGGGCGAGCACCCGCTCGCTGTATATTAATGCATACGGTATTCTGCGTGAAAAAGCATAGTGGAATTCATAAGAAGGAAGCGCTGTCGTTTGGTTGTCCAATCGGTCGCAGTAGCTACGTTACCTATCTGATTGTTAGGGCTTTGACAAACACTACGGTAGCGCCTCAACGTACTATCACAAATCGATTGTATGGAAGCAAAACGAGGTGACACAGCTGACCAATCCAGTCATGAATATCTTCGAGTGTCTGGAGATATTCGACCTGCCTTCATTGCGTCTTCATCGGTCTGTGGGATTCGTGATTTTTGCTGTCACCAAGTTGCCCTCAACACTCGTGACCATCTTCATCCCTGTGGTATCCAATGTTGCCTTCAGGTATTGCTTTCTCATCGTGAGATAAAAACCACCTACAGTCCACGGATACTCAGGTGCTTAGGCTGCGAGTCAAGGGGTCACGGAGCCGAGGACTTGAAGGGTTGACCCGAGACTCGCTCCGACCAGTGCCTGTTCCGTATCACGATGAACGATAGCCAGACTGCCAATGTCCTTTTTTTTTACTGAGCGTTTGCTGTGCCACGGTGGCCAAGGTAATTGGGACCCAGGTAATTAAGACCAGGCGTGTGGGACTGGTGCCTGAGTGACCCGCTAGCCTACATCTGGACTCAAGCACATCATTTATGAGTCGCGTGAGCTGCATAGGTGGTTATTTCTTACTGTAAAATGTAGCGTGTCGGTCGATTATCAAGTTAATGTGTGTGAATATGTGTTGGTGCCGATAGGTGATGTTATGCATGGCGTTTGGTGTAATGCACGTAATTGGAGGACAGCAGCGTGTACAAGTATAGTTACGCCTGTGTGGCTCAGTGGCAGAGCATCTGTCTTGTAAACAGAAGGTCCCCGGTTCAATCCCGGGCGGAGGCAAGCCTTTTCACGCTGCTTCTGTACCCGTCTGTCTGTACATCGGGACCACATGCGAAAGCAGCTCTTGTTGCTTCTGTTTCGCGTAAATGCATATGCTTGATCACGTTCTGGATATTGTTGATCATCTCAAGCATCTTGTGAGCTGTATTGGTTTATGATGACTCGTTGCCGCAACAAGTGATACGTCATCTATCCCAGAGCCCACAAATACGCAAGCGCATACGATCAGCTTTGTATGCAGATCGGACTGCTGACCCATACATATACTTCATTTCGAGCTTAGATGGTGCCCAGATCACTAGACACCGAAGAATGACATGACATGTGGGCGAGCACCCGCTCGCTGTATATTAATGCATACGGTATTCTGCGTGAAAAAGCATAGTGGAATTCATAAGAAGGAAGCGCTGTCGTTTGGTTGTCCAATCGGTCGCAGTAGCTACGTTACCTATCTGATTGTTAGGGCTTTGACAAACACTACGGTAGCGCCTCAACGTACTATCACAAATCGATTGTATGGAAGCAAAACGAGGTGACACAGCTGACCAATCCAGTCATGAATATCTTCGAGTGTCTGGAGATATTCGACCTGCCTTCATTGCGTCTTCATCGGTCTGTGGGATTCGTGATTTTTGCTGTCACCAAGTTGCCCTCAACACTCGTGACCATCTTCATCCCTGTGGTATCCAATGTTGCCTTCAGGTATTGCTTTCTCATCGTGAGATAAAAACCACCTACAGTCCACGGATACTCAGGTGCTTAGGCTGCGAGTCAAGGGGTCACGGAGCCGAGGACTTGAAGGGTTGACCCGAGACTCGCTCCGACCAGTGCCTGTTCCGTATCACGATGAACGATAGCCAGACTGCCAATGTCCTTTTTTTTTACTGAGCGTTTGCTGTGCCACGGTGGCCAAGGTAATTGGGACCCAGGTAATTAAGACCAGGCGTGTGGGACTGGTGCCTGAGTGACCCGCTAGCCTACATCTGGACTCAAGCACATCATTTATGAGTCGCGTGAGCTGCATAGGTGGTTATTTCTTACTGTAAAATGTAGCGTGTCGGTCGATTATCAAGTTAATGTGTGTGAATATGTGTTGGTGCCGATAGGTGATGTTATGCATGGCGTTTGGTGTAATGCACGTAATTGGAGGACAGCAGCGTGTACAAGTATAGTTACGCCTGTGTGGCTCAGTGGCAGAGCATCTGTCTTGTAAACAGAAGGTCCCCGGTTCAATCCCGGGCGGAGGCAAGCCTTTTCACGCTGCTTCTGTACCCGTCTGTCTGTACATCGGGACCACATGCGAAAGCAGCTCTTGTTGCTTCTGTTTCGCGTAAATGCATATGCTTGATCACGTTCTGGATATTGTTGATCATCTCAAGCATCTTGTTTGAGCTGTATTGGTTTATGATGACTCGTTGCCGCAACAAGTGATACGTCATCTATCCCAGAGCCCACAAATACGCAAGCGCATACGATCAGCTTTGTATGCAGATCGGACTGCTGACCCATACATATACTTCATTTCGAGCTTAGATGGTGCCCAGATCACTAGACACCGAAGAATGACATGACATGTGGGCGAGCACCCGCTCGCTGTATATTAATGCATACGGTATTCTGCGTGAAAAAGCATAGTGGAATTCATAAGAAGGAAGCGCTGTCGTTTGGTTGTCCAATCGGTCGCAGTAGCTACGTTACCTATCTGATTGTTAGGGCTTTGACAAACACTACGGTAGCGCCTCAACGTACTATCACAAATCGATTGTATGGAAGCAAAACGAGGTGACACAGCTGACCAATCCAGTCATGAATATCTTCGAGTGTCTGGAGATATTCGACCTGCCTTCATTGCGTCTTCATCGGTCTGTGGGATTCGTGATTTTTGCTGTCACCAAGTTGCCCTCAACACTCGTGACCATCTTCATCCCTGTGGTATCCAATGTTGCCTTCAGGTATTGCTTTCTCATCGTGAGATAAAAACCACCTACAGTCCACGGATACTCAGGTGCTTAGGCTGCGAGTCAAGGGGTCACGGAGCCGAGGACTTGAAGGGTTGACCCGAGACTCGCTCCGACCAGTGCCTGTTCCGTATCACGATGAACGATAGCCAGACTGCCAATGTCCTTTTTTTTACTGAGCGTTTGCTGTGCCACGGTGGCCAAGGTAATTGGGACCCAGGTAATTAAGACCAGGCGTGTGGGACTGGTGCCTGAGTGACCCGCTAGCCTACATCTGGACTCAAGCACATCATTTATGAGTCGCGTGAGCTGCATAGGTGGTTATTTCTTACTGTAAAATGTAGCGTGTCGGTCGATTATCAAGTTAATGTGTGTGAATATGTGTTGGTGCCGATAGGTGATGTTATGCATGGCGTTTGGTGTAATGCACGTAATTGGAGGACAGCAGCGTGTACAAGTATAGTTACGCCTGTGTGGCTCAGTGGCAGAGCATCTGTCTTGTAAACAGAAGGTCCCCGGTTCAATCCCGGGCGGAGGCAAGCCTTTTCACGCTGCTTCTGTACCCGTCTGTCTGTACATCGGGACCACATGCGAAAGCAGCTCTTGTTGCTTCTGTTTCGCGTAAATGCATATGCTTGATCACGTTCTGGATATTGTTGATCATCTCAAGCATCTTGTTGAGCTGTATTGGTTTATGATGACTCGTTGCCGCAACAAGTGATACGTCATCTATCCCAGAGCCCACAA
Organism: Peronospora belbahrii; assembly: GCA_920618645.1. Lineage (NCBI taxonomy): Eukaryota > Oomycota > Peronosporomycetes > Peronosporales > Peronosporaceae > Peronospora > Peronospora belbahrii. Next base: position 430,762 of record CAKKTJ010000119.1, on the reverse strand, counting down.
ATACGCAAGCGCATACGATCAGCTTTGTATGCAGATCGGACTGCTGACCCATACATATACTTCATTTCGAGCTTAGATGGTGCCCAGATCACTAGACACCGAAGAATGACATGACATGTGGGCGAGCACCCGCTCGCTGTATATTAATGCATACGGTATTCTGCGTGAAAAAGCATAGTGGAATTCATAAGAAGGAAGCGCTGTCGTTTGGTTGTCCAATCGGTCGCAGTAGCTACGTTACCTATCTGATTGTTAGGGCTTTGACAAACACTACGGTAGCGCCTCAACGTACTATCACAAATCGATTGTATGGAAGCAAAACGAGGTGACACAGCTGACCAATCCAGTCATGAATATCTTCGAGTGTCTGGAGATATTCGACCTGCCTTCATTGCGTCTTCATCGGTCTGTGGGATTCGTGATTTTTGCTGTCACCAAGTTGCCCTCAACACTCGTGACCATCTTCATCCCTGTGGTATCCAATGTTGCCTTCAGGTATTGCTTTCTCATCGTGAGATAAAAACCACCTACAGTCCACGGATACTCAGGTGCTTAGGCTGCGAGTCAAGGGGTCACGGAGCCGAGGACTTGAAGGGTTGACCCGAGACTCGCTCCGACCAGTGCCTGTTCCGTATCACGATGAACGATAGCCAGACTGCCAATGTCCTTTTTTTTACTGAGCGTTTGCTGTGCCACGGTGGCCAAGGTAATTGGGACCCAGGTAATTAAGACCAGGCGTGTGGGACTGGTGCCTGAGTGACCCGCTAGCCTACATCTGGACTCAAGCACATCATTTATGAGTCGCGTGAGCTGCATAGGTGGTTATTTCTTACTGTAAAATGTAGCGTGTCGGTCGATTATCAAGTTAATGTGTGTGAATATGTGTTGGTGCCGATAGGTGATGTTATGCATGGCGTTTGGTGTAATGCACGTAATTGGAGGACAGCAGCGTGTACAAGTATAGTTACGCCTGTGTGGCTCAGTGGCAGAGCATCTGTCTTGTAAACAGAAGGTCCCCGGTTCAATCCCGGGCGGAGGCAAGCCTTTTCACGCTGCTTCTGTACCCGTCTGTCTGTACATCGGGACCACATGCGAAAGCAGCTCTTGTTGCTTCTGTTTCGCGTAAATGCATATGCTTGATCACGTTCTGGATATTGTTGATCATCTCAAGCATCTTGCTTTGAGCTGTATTGGTTTATGATGACTCGTTGCCGCAACAAGTGATACGTCATCTATCCCAGAGCCCACAAATACGCAAGCGCATACGATCAGCTTTGTATGCAGATCGGACTGCTGACCCATACATATACTTCATTTCGAGCTTAGATGGTGCCCAGATCACTAGACACCGAAGAATGACATGACATGTGGGCGAGCACCCGCTCGCTGTATATTAATGCATACGGTATTCTGCGTGAAAAAGCATAGTGGAATTCATAAGAAGGAAGCGCTGTCGTTTGGTTGTCCAATCGGTCGCAGTAGCTACGTTACCTATCTGATTGTTAGGGCTTTGACAAACACTACGGTAGCGCCTCAACGTACTATCACAAATCGATTGTATGGAAGCAAAACGAGGTGACACAGCTGACCAATCCAGTCATGAATATCTTCGAGTGTCTGGAGATATTCGACCTGCCTTCATTGCGTCTTCATCGGTCTGTGGGATTCGTGATTTTTGCTGTCACCAAGTTGCCCTCAACACTCGTGACCATCTTCATCCCTGTGGTATCCAATGTTGCCTTCAGGTATTGCTTTCTCATCGTGAGATAAAAACCACCTACAGTCCACGGATACTCAGGTGCTTAGGCTGCGAGTCAAGGGGTCACGGAGCCGAGGACTTGAAGGGTTGACCCGAGACTCGCTCCGACCAGTGCCTGTTCCGTATCACGATGAACGATAGCCAGACTGCCAATGTCCTTTTTTTTACTGAGCGTTTGCTGTGCCACGGTGGCCAAGGTAATTGGGACCCAGGTAATTAAGACCAGGCGTGTGGGACTGGTGCCTGAGTGACCCGCTAGCCTACATCTGGACTCAAGCACATCATTTATGAGTCGCGTGAGCTGCATAGGTGGTTATTTCTTACTGTAAAATGTAGCGTGTCGGTCGATTATCAAGTTAATGTGTGTGAATATGTGTTGGTGCCGATAGGTGATGTTATGCATGGCGTTTGGTGTAATGCACGTAATTGGAGGACAGCAGCGTGTACAAGTATAGTTACGCCTGTGTGGCTCAGTGGCAGAGCATCTGTCTTGTAAACAGAAGGTCCCCGGTTCAATCCCGGGCGGAGGCAAGCCTTTTCACGCTGCTTCTGTACCCGTCTGTCTGTACATCGGGACCACATGCGAAAGCAGCTCTTGTTGCTTCTGTTTCGCGTAAATGCATATGCTTGATCACGTTCTGGATATTGTTGATCATCTCAAGCATCTTGCTTTGAGCTGTATTGGTTTATGATGACTCGTTGCCGCAACAAGTGATACGTCATCTATCCCAGAGCCCACAAATACGCAAGCGCATACGATCAGCTTTGTATGCAGATCGGACTGCTGACCCATACATATACTTCATTTCGAGCTTGGATGGTGCCCAGATCACTAGACACCGAAGAATGACATGACATGTGGGCGAGCACCCGCTCGCTGTATATTAATGCATACGGTATTCTGCGTGACAAAGCATAGTGGAATTCATAAGAAGGAAGCGCTGTCGTTTGGTTGTCCAATCGGTCGCAGTAGCTACGTTACCTATCTGATTGTTAGGGCTTTGACAAACACTACGGTAGCGCCTCAACGTACTATCACAAATCGATTGTATGGAAGCAAAACGAGGTGACACAGCTGACCAATCCAGTCATGAATATCTTCGAGTGTCTGGAGATATTCGACCTGCCTTCATTGCGTCTTCATCGGTCTGTGGGATTCGTGATTTTTGCTGTCACTAAGTTGCCCTCAACACTCGTGACCATCTTCATCCCTGTGGTATCCAATGTTGCCTTCAGGTATTGCTTTCTCATCGTGAGATAAAAACCACCTACAGTCCACGGATACTCAGGTGCTTAGGCTGCGAGTCAAGGGGTCACGGAGCCGAGGACTTGAAGGGTTGACCCGAGACTCGCTCCGACCAGTGCCTGTTCCGTATCACGATGAACGATAGCCAGACTGCCAATGTCCTTTTTTTTACTGAGCGTTTGCTGTGCCACGGTGGCCAAGGTAATTGGGACCCAGGTAATTAAGACCAGGCGTGTGGGACTGGTGCCTGAGTGACCCGCTAGCCTACATCTGGACTCAAGCACATCATTTATGAGTCGCGTGAGCTGCAGAGGTGGTTATTTCTTACTGTAAAATGTAGCGTGTCGGTCGATTATCAAGTTAATGTGTGTGAATATGTGTTGGTGCCGATAGGTGATGTTATGCATGGCGTTTGGTGTAATGCACGTAATTGGAGGACAGCAGCGTGTACAAGTATAGTTACGCCTGTGTGGCTCAGTGGCAGAGCATCTGTCTTGTAAACAGAAGGTCCCCGGTTCAATCCCGGGCGGAGGCAAGCCTTTTCACGCTGCTTCTGTACCCGTCTGTCTGTACATCGGGACCACATGCGAAAGCAGCTCTTGTTGCTTCTGTTTCGCGTAAATGCATATGCTTGATCACGTTCTGGATATTGTTGATCATCTCAAGCATCTTGCTTTGAGCTGTATTGGTTTATGCTGACTTGTTGCCGCAACAAGTGATACGTCATCTATCCCAGAGCCCACAAATACGCAAGCGCATACGATCAGCTTTGTATGCAGATCGGACTGCTGACCCATACATATACTTCATTTCGAGCTTGGATGGTGCCCAGATCACTAGACACCGAAGAATGACATGACATGTGGGCGAGCACCCGCTCGCTGTATATTAATGCATACGGTATTCTGCGTGACAAAGCATAGTGGAATTCATAAGAAGGAAGCGCTGACGTTTGGTTGTCCAATCGGTCGCAGTAGCTACGTTACCTATCTGATTGTTAGGGCTTTGACAAACACTACGGTAGCGCCTCAACGTACTATCACAAATCGATTGTATGGAAGCCAAACGAGGTGACACAGCTGACCAATCCAGTCATGAATATCTTCGAGTGTCTGGAGATATTCGACCTGCCTTCATTGCGTCTTCATCGGTCTGTGGGATTCGTGATTTTTGCTGTCACTAAGTTGCCCTCAACACTCGTGACCATCTTCATCCCTGTGGTATCCAATGTTGCCTTCAGGTATTGCTTTCTCATCGTGAGATAAAAACCACCTACAGTCCACGGATACTCAGGTGCTTAGGCTGCGAGTCAAGGGGTCACGGAGCCGAGGACTTGAAGGGTTGACCCGAGACTCGCTCCGACCAGTGCCTGTTCCGTATCACGATGAACGATAGCCAGACTGCCAATGTCCTTTTTTTACTGAGCGTTTGCTGTGCCACGGTGGCCAAGGTAATTGGGACCCAGGTAATTAAGACCAGGCGTGTGGGACTGGTGCCTGAGTGACCCGCTAGCCTACATCTGGACTCAAGCACATCATTTATGAGTCGCGTGAGCTGCAGAGGTGGTTATTTCTTGCTGTAAAATGTAGCGTGTCGGTCGATTATCAAGTTAATGTGTGTGAATATGTGTTGGTGCCGATAGGTGATGTTATGCATGGCGTTTGGTGTAATGCACGTAATTGGAGGACAGCAGCGTGTACAAGTATAGTTACGCCTGTGTGGCTCAGTGGCAGAGCATCTGTCTTGTAAACAGAAGGTCCCCGGTTCAATCCCGGGCGGAGGCAAGCCTTTTCACGCTGCTTCTGTACCCGTCTGTCTGTACATCGGGACCACATGCGAAAGCAGCTCTTGTTGCTTCTGTTTCGCGTAAATGCATATGCTTGATCACGTTCTGGATATTGTTGATCATCTCAAGCATCTTGCTTTGAGCTGTATTGGTTTATGCTGACTTGTTGCAGCAACAAGTGATACGTCATCTATCCCAGAGCCCACAAATACGCAAGCGCATACGATCAGCTTTGTATGCAGATCGGACTGCTGACCCATACATATACTTCATTTCGAGCTTGGATGGTGCCCAGATCACTAGACACCGAAGAATGACATGACATGTGGGCGAGCACCCGCTCGCTGTATATTAATGCATACGGTATTCTGCGTGACAAAGCATAGTGGAATTCATAAGAAGGAAGCGCTGACGTTTGGTTGTCCAATCGGTCGCAGTAGCTACGTTACCTATCTGATTGTTAGGGCTTTGACAAACACTACGGTAGCGCCTCAACGTACTATCACAAATCGATTGTATGGAAGCCAAACGAGGTGACACAGCTGACCAATCCAGTCATGAATATCTTCGAGTGTCTGGAGATATTCGACCTGCCTTCATTGCGTCTTCATCGGTCTGTGGGATTCGTGATTTTTGCTGTCACTAAGTTGCCCTCAACACTCGTGACCATCTTCATCCCTGTGGTATCCAATGTTGCCTTCAGGTATTGCTTTCTCATCGTGAGATAAAAACCACCTACAGTCCACGGATACTCAGGTGCTTAGGCTGCGAGTCAAGGGGTCACGGAGCCGAGGACTTGAAGGGTTGACCCGAGACTCGCTCCGACCAGTGCCTGTTCCGTATCACGATGAACGATAGCCAGACTGCCAATGTCCTTTTTTTACTGAGCGTTTGCTGTGCCACGGTGGCCAAGGTAATTGGGACCCAGGTAATTAAGACCAGGCGTGTGGGACTGGTGCCTGAGTGACCCGCTAGCCTACATCTGGACTCAAGCACATCATTTATGAGTCGCGTGAGCTGCAGAGGTGGTTATTTCTTGCTGTAAAATGTAGCGTGTCGGTCGATTATCAAGTTAATGTGTGTGAATATGTGTTGGTGCCGATAGGTGATGTTATGCATGGCGTTTGGTGTAATGCACGTAATTGGAGGACAGCAGCGTGTACAAGTATAGTTACGCCTGTGTGGCTCAGTGGCAGAGCATCTGTCTTGTAAACAGAAGGTCCCCGGTTCAATCCCGGGCGGAGGCAAGCCTTTTCACGCTGCTTCTGTACCCGTCTGTCTGTACATCGGGACCACATGCGAAAGCAGCTCTTGTTGCTTCTGTTTCGCGTAAATGCATATGCTTGATCACGTTCTGGATATTGTTGATCATCTCAAGCATCTTGCTTTGAGCTGTATTGGTTTATGCTGACTCGTTGCAGCAACAAGTGATACGTCATCTATCCCAGAGCCCACAAATACGCAAGCGCATACGATCAGCTTTGTATGCAGATCGGACTGCTGACCCATACATATACTTCATTTCGAGCTTGGATGGTGCCCAGATCACTAGACACCGAAGAATGACATGACATGTGGGCGAGCACCCGCTCGCTGTATATTAATGCATACGGTATTCTGCGTGACAAAGCATAGTGGAATTCATAAGAAGGAAGCGCTGACGTTTGGTTGTCCAATCGGTCGCAGTAGCTACGTTACCTATCTGATTGTTAGGGCTTTGACAAACACTACGGTAGCGCCTCAACGTACTATCACAAATCGATTGTATGGAAGCCAAACGAGGTGACACAGCTGACCAATCCAGTCATGAATATCTTCGAGTGTCTGGAGATATTCGACCTGCCTTCATTGCGTCTTCATCGGTCTGTGGGATTCGTGATTTTTGCTGTCACTAAGTTGCCCTCACCACTCGTGACCATCTTCATCCCTGTGGTATCCAATGTTGCCTTCAGGTATTGCTTTCTCATCGTGAGATAAAAACCACCTACAGTCCACGGATACTCAGGTGCTTAGGCTGCGAGTCAAGGGGTCACGGAGCCGAGGACTTGAAGGGTTGACCCGAGACTCGCTCCGACCAGTGCCTGTTCCGTATCACGATGAACGATAGCCAGACTGCCAATGTCCTTTTTTTACTGAGCGTTTGCTGTGCCACGGTGGCCAAGGTAATTGGGACCCAGGTAATTAAGACCAGGCGTGTGGGACTGGTGCCTGAGTGACCCGCTAGCCTACATCTGGACTCAAGCACATCATTTATGAGTCGCGTGAGCTGCAGAGGTGGTTATTTCTTGCTGTAAAATGTAGCGTGTCGGTCGATTATCAAGTTAATGTGTGTGAATATGTGTTGGTGCCGATAGGTGATGTTATGCATGGCGTTTGGTGTAATGCACGTAATTGCAGGACAGCAGCGTGTACAAGTATAGTTACGCCTGTGTGGCTCAGTGGCAGAGCATCTGTCTTGTAAACAGAAGGTCCCCGGTTCAATCCCGGGCGGAGGCAAGCCTTTTCACGCTGCTTCTGTACCCGTCTGTCTGTACATCGGGACCACATGCGAAAGCAGCTCTTGTTGCTTCTGTTTCGCGTAAATGCATATGCTTGATCACGTTCTGGATATTGTTGATCATCTCAAGCATCTTGCTTTGAGCTGTATTGGTTTATGCTGACTTGTTGCAGCAACAAGTGATACGTCATCTATCCCAGAGCCCACAAATACGCAAGCGCATACGATCAGCTTTGTATGCAGATCGGACTGCTGACCCATACATATACTTCATTTCGAGCTTGGATGGTGCCCAGATCACTAGACACCGAAGAATGACATGACATGTGGGCGAGCACCCGCTCGCTGTATATTAATGCATACGGTATTCTGCGTGACAAAGCATAGTGGAATTCATAAGAAGGAAGCGCTGACGTTTGGTTGTCCAATCGGTCGCAGTAGCTACGTTACCTATCTGATTGTTAGGGCTTTGACAAACACTACGGTAGCGCCTCAACGTACTATCACAAATCGATTGTATGGAAGCCAAACGAGGTGACACAGCTGACCAATCCAGTCATGAATATCTTCGAGTGTCTGGAGATATTCGACCTGCCTTCATTGCGTCTTCATCGGTCTGTGGGATTCGTGATTTTTGCTGTCACTAAGTTGCCCTCACCACTCGTGACCATCTTCATCCCTGTGGTATCCAATGTTGCCTTCAGGTATTGCTTTCTCATCGTGAGATAAAAACCACCTACAGTCCACGGATACTCAGGTGCTTAGGCTGCGAGTCAAGGGGTCACGGAGCCGAGGACTTGAAGGGTTGACCCGAGACTCGCTCCGACCAGTGCCTGTTCCGTATCACGATGAACGATAGCCAGACTGCCAATGTCCTTTTTTTACTGAGCGTTTGCTGTGCCACGGTGGCCAAGGTAATTGGGACCCAGGTAATTAAGACCAGGCGTGTGGGACTGGTGCCTGAGTGACCCGCTAGCCTACATCTGGACTCAAGCACATCATTTATGAGTCGCGTGAGCTGCAGAGGTGGTTATTTCTTGCTGTAAAATGTAGCGTGTCGGTCGATTATCAAGTTAATGTGTGTGAATATGTGTTGGTGCCGATAGGTGATGTTATGCATGGCGTTTGGTGTAATGCACGTAATTGGAGGACAGCAGCGTGTACAAGTATAGTTACGCCTGTGTGGCTCAGTGGCAGAGCATCTGTCTTGTAAACAGAAGGTCCCCGGTTCAATCCCGGGCGGAGGCAAGCCTTTTCACGCTGCTTCTGTACCCGTCTGTCTGTACATCGGGACCACATGCGAAAGCAGCTCTTGTTGCTTCTGTTTCGCGTAAATGCATATGCTTGATTACGTTCTGGATATTGTTGATCATCTCAAGCATCTTGCTTTGAGCTGTATTGGTTTATGCTGACTTGTTGCAGCAACAAGTGATACGTCATCTATTCCAGAGCCCACAAATACGCAAGCGCATACGATCAGCTTTGTATGCAGATCGGACTGCTGACCCATACATATACTTCATTTCGAGCTTGGATGGTGCCCAGATCACTAGACACCGAAGAATGACATGACATGTGGGCGAGCACCCGCTCGCTGTATATTAATGCATACGGTATTCTGCGTGACAAAGCATAGTGGAATTCATAAGAAGGAAGCGCTGACGTTTGGTTGTCCAATCGGTCGCAGTAGCTACGTTACCTATCTGATTGTTAGGGCTTTGACAAACACTACGGTAGCGCCTCAACGTACTATCACAAATCGATTGTATGGAAGCCAAACGAGGTGACACAGCTGACCAATCCAGTCATGAATATCTTCGAGTGTCTGGAGATATTCGACCTGCCTTCATTGCGTCTTCATCGGTCTGTGGGATTCGTGATTTTTGCTGTCACTAAGTTGCCCTCACCACTCGTGACCATCTTCATCCCTGTGGTATCCAATGTTGCCTTCAGGTATTGCTTTCTCATCGTGAGATAAAAACCACCTACAGTCCACGGATACTCAGGTGCTTAGGCTGCGAGTCAAGGGGTCACGGAGCCGAGGACTTGAAGGGTTGACCCGAGACTCGCTCCGACCAGTGCCTGTTCCGTATCACGATGAACGATAGCCAGACTGCCAATGTCCTTTTTTTACTGAGCGTTTGCTGTGCCACGGTGGCCAAGGTAATTGGGACCCAGGTAATTAAGACCAGGCGTGTGGGACTGGTGCCTGAGTGACCCGCTAGCCTACATCTGGACTCAAGCACATCATTTATGAGTCGCGTGAGCTGCAGAGGTGGTTATTTCTTGCTGTAAAATGTAGCGTGTCGGTCGATTATCAAGTTAATGTGTGTGAATATGTGTTGGTGCCGATAGGTGATGTTATGCATGGCGTTTGGTGTAATGCACGTAATTGGAGGACAGCAGCGTGTACAAGTATAGTTACGCCTGTGTGGCTCAGTGGCAGAGCATCTGTCTTGTAAACAGAAGGTCCCCGGTTCAATCCCGGGCGGAGGCAAGCCTTTTCACGCTGCTTCTGTACCCGTCTGTCTGTACATCGGGACCACATGCGAAAGCAGCTCTTGTTGCTTCTGTTTCGCGTAAATGCATATGCTTGATCACGTTCTGGATATTGTTGATCATCTCAAGCATCTTGCTTTGAGCTGTATTGGTTTATGCTGACTCGTTGCAGCAACAAGTGATACGTCATCTATCCCAGAGCCCACAAATACGCAAGCGCATACGATCAGCTTTGTATGCAGATCGGACTGCTGACCCATACATATACTTCATTTCGAGCTTGGATGGTGCCCAGATCACTAGACACCGAAGAATGACATGACATGTGGGCGAGCACCCGCTCGCTGTATATTAATGCATACGGTATTCTGCGTGACAAAGCATAGTGGAATTCATAAGAAGGAAGCGCTGACGTTTGGTTGTCCAATCGGTCGCAGTAGCTACGTTACCTATCTGATTGTTAGGGCTTTGACAAACACTACGGTAGCGCCTCAACGTACTATCACAAATCGATTGTATGGAAGCCAAACGAGGTGACACAGCTGACCAATCCAGTCATGAATATCTTCGAGTGTCTGGAGATATTCGACCTGCCTTCATTGCGTCTTCATCGGTCTGTGGGATTCGTGATTTTTGCTGTCACTAAGTTGCCCTCACCACTCGTGACCATCTTCATCCCTGTGGTATCCAATGTTGCCTTCAGGTATTGCTTTCTCATCGTGAGATAAAAACCACCTACAGTCCACGGATACTCAGGTGCTTAGGCTGCGAGTCAAGGGGTCACGGAGCCGAGGACTTGAAGGGTTGACCCGAGACTCGCTCCGACCAGTGCCTGTTCCGTATCACGATGAACGATAGCCAGACTGCCAATGTCCTTTTTTTACTGAGCGTTTGCTGTGCCACGGTGGCCAAGGTAATTGGGACCCAGGTAATTAAGACCAGGCGTGTGGGACTGGTGCCTGAGTGACCCGCTAGCCTACATCTGGACTCAAGCACATCATTTATGAGTCGCGTGAGCTGCAGAGGTGGTTATTTCTTGCTGTAAAATGTAGCGTGTCGGTCGATTATCAAGTTAATGTGTGTGAATATGTGTTGGTGCCGATAGGTGATGTTATGCATGGCGTTTGGTGTAATGCACGTAATTGGAGGACAGCAGCGTGTACAAGTATAGTTACGCCTGTGTGGCTCAGTGGCAGAGCATCTGTCTTGTAAACAGAAGGTCCCCGGTTCAATCCCGGGCGGAGGCAAGCCTTTTCACGCTGCTTCTGTACCCGTCTGTCTGTACATCGGGACCACATGCGAAAGCAGCTCTTGTTGCTTCTGTTTCGCGTAAATGCATATGCTTGATCACGTTCTGGATATTGTTGATCATCTCAAGCATCTTGCTTTGAGCTGTATTGGTTTATGCTGACTCGTTGCAGCAACAAGTGATACGTCATCTATCCCAGAGCCCACAAATACGCAAGCGCATACGATCAGCTTTGTATGCAGATCGGACTGCTGACCCATACATATACTTCATTTCGAGCTTGGATGGTGCCCAGATCACTAGACACCGAAGAATGACATGACATGTGGGCGAGCACCCGCTCGCTGTATATTAATGCATACGGTATTCTGCGTAACAAAGCATAGTGGAATTCATAAGAAGGAAGCGCTGACGTTTGGTTGTCCAATCGGTCGCAGTAGCTACGTTACCTATCTGATTGTTAGGGCTTTGACAAACACTACGGTAGCGCCTCAACGTACTATCACAAATCGATTGTATGGAAGCCAAACGAGGTGACACAGCTGACCAATCCAGTCATGAATATCTTCGAGTGTCTGGAGATATTCGACCTGCCTTCATTGCGTCTTCATCGGTCTGTGGGATTCGTGATTTTTGCTGTCACTAAGTTGCCCTCACCACTCGTGACCATCTTCATCCCTGTGGTATCCAATGTTGCCTTCAGGTATTGCTTTCTCATCGTGAGATAAAAACCACCTACAGTCCACGGATACTCAGGTGCTTAGGCTGCGAGTCAAGGGGTCACGGAGCCGAGGACTTGAAGGGTTGACCCGAGACTCGCTCCGACCAGTGCCTGTTCCGTATCACGATGAACGATAGCCAGACTGCCAATGTCCTTTTTTTACTGAGCGTTTGCTGTGCCACGGTGGCCAAGGTAATTGGGACCCAGGTAATTAAGACCAGGCGTGTGGGACTGGTGCCTGAGTGACCCGCTAGCCTACATCTGGACTCAAGCACATCATTTATGAGTCGCGTGAGCTGCAGAGGTGGTTATTTCTTGCTGTAAAATGTAGCGTGTCGGTCGATTATCAAGTTAATGTGTGTGAATATGTGTTGGTGCCGATAGGTGATGTTATGCATGGCGTTTGGTGTAATGCACGTAATTGGAGGACAGCAGCGTGTACAAGTATAGTTACGCCTGTGTGGCTCAGTGGCAGAGCATCTGTCTTGTAAACAGAAGGTCCCCGGTTCAATCCCGGGCGGAGGCAAGCCTTTTCACGCTGCTTCTGTACCCGTCTGTCTGTACATCGGGACCACATGCGAAAGCAGCTCTTGTTGCTTCTGTTTCGCGTAAATGCATATGCTTGATCACGTTCTGGATATTGTTGATCATCTCAAGCATCTTGCTTTGAGCTGTATTGGTTTATGCTGACTTGTTGCAGCAACAAGTGATACGTCATCTATCCCAGAGCCCACAAATACGCAAGCGCATACGATCAGCTTTGTATGCAGATCGGACTGCTGACCCATACATATACTTCATTTCGAGCTTGGATGGTGCCCAGATCACTAGACACCGAAGAATGACATGACATGTGGGCGAGCACCCGCTCGCTGTATATTAATGCATACGGTATTCTGCGTGACAAAGCATAGTGGAATTCATAAGAAGGAAGCGCTGACGTTTGGTTGTCCAATCGGTCGCAGTAGCTACGTTACCTATCTGATTGTTAGGGCTTTGACAAACACTACGGTAGCGCCTCAACGTACTATCACAAATCGATTGTATGGAAGCCAAACGAGGTGACACAGCTGACCAATCCAGTCATGAATATCTTCGAGTGTCTGGAGATATTCGACCTGCCTTCATTGCGTCTTCATCGGTCTGTGGGATTCGTGATTTTTGCTGTCACTAAGTTGCCCTCACCACTCGTGACCATCTTCATCCCTGTGGTATCCAATGTTGCCTTCAGGTATTGCTTTCTCATCGTGAGATAAAAACCACCTACAGTCCACGGATACTCAGGTGCTTAGGCTGCGAGTCAAGGGGTCACGGAGCCGAGGACTTGAAGGGTTGACCCGAGACTCGCTCCGACCAGTGCCTGTTCCGTATCACGATGAACGATAGCCAGACTGCCAATGTCCTTTTTTTACTGAGCGTTTGCTGTGCCACGGTGGCCAAGGTAATTGGGACCCAGGTAATTAAGACCAGGCGTGTGGGACTGGTGCCTGAGTGACCCGCTAGCCTACATCTGGACTCAAGCACATCATTTATGAGTCGCGTGAGCTGCAGAGGTGGTTATTTCTTGCTGTAAAATGTAGCGTGTCGGTCGATTATCAAGTTAATGTGTGTGAATATGTGTTGGTGCCGATAGGTGATGTTATGCATGGCGTTTGGTGTAATGCACGTAATTGGAGGACAGCAGCGTGTACAAGTATAGTTACGCCTGTGTGGCTCAGTGGCAGAGCATCTGTCTTGTAAACAGAAGGTCCCCGGTTCAATCCCGGGCGGAGGCAAGCCTTTTCACGCTGCTTCTGTACCCGTCTGTCTGTACATCGGGACCACATGCGAAAGCAGCTCTTGTTGCTTCTGTTTCGCGTAAATGCATATGCTTGATCACGTTCTGGATATTGTTGATCATCTCAAGCATCTTGCTTTGAGCTGTATTGGTTTATGCTGACTCGTTGCAGCAACAAGTGATACGTCATCTATCCCAGAGCCCACAAATACGCAAGCGCATACGATCAGCTTTGTATGCAGATCGGACTGCTGACCCATACATATACTTCATTTCGAGCTTGGATGGTGCCCAGATCACTAGACACCGAAGAATGACATGACATGTGGGCGAGCACCCGCTCGCTGTATATTAATGCATACGGTATTCTGCGTAACAAAGCATAGTGGAATTCATAAGAAGGAAGCGCTGACGTTTGGTTGTCCAATCGGTCGCAGTAGCTACGTTACCTATCTGATTGTTAGGGCTTTGACAAACACTACGGTAGCGCCTCAACGTACTATCACAAATCGATTGTATGGAAGCCAAACGAGGTGACACAGCTGACCAATCCAGTCATGAATATCTTCGAGTGTCTGGAGATATTCGACCTGCCTTCATTGCGTCTTCATCGGTCTGTGGGATTCGTGATTTTTGCTGTCACTAAGTTGCCCTCACCACTCGTGACCATCTTCATCCCTGTGGTATCCAATGTTGCCTTCAGGTATTGCTTTCTCATTGTGAGATAAAAACCACCTACAGTCCACGGATACTCAGGTGCTTAGGCTGCGAGTCAAGGGGTCACGGAGCCGAGGACTTGAAGGGTTGACCCGAGACTCGCTCCGACCAGTGCCTGTTCCGTATCACGATGAACGATAGCCAGACTGCCAATGTCCTTTTTTACTGAGCGTTTGCTGTGCCACGGTGGCCAAGGTAATTGGGACCCAGGTAATTAAGACCAGGCGTGTGGGACTGGTGCCTGAGTGACCCGCTAGCCTACATCTGGACTCAAGCACATCATTTATGAGTCGCGTGAGCTGCAGAGGTGGTTATTTCTTGCTGTAAAATGTAGCGTGTCGGTCGATTATCAAGTTAATGTGTGTGAATATGTGTTGGTGCCGATAGGTGATGTTATGCATGGCGTTTGGTGTAATGCACGTAATTGGAGGACAGCAGCGTGTACAAGTATAGTTACGCCTGTGTGGCTCAGTGGCAGAGCATCTGTCTTGTAAACAGAAGGTCCCCGGTTCAATCCCGGGCGGAGGCAAGCCTTTTCACGCTGCTTCTGTACCCGTCTGTCTGTACATCGGGACCACATGCGAAAGCAGCTCTTGTTGCTTCTGTTTCGCGTAAATGCATATGCTTGATCACGTTCTGGATATTGTTGATCATCTCAAGCATCTTGCTTTGAGCTGTATTGGTTTATGCTGACTCGTTGCAGCAACAAGTGATACGTCATCTATCCCAGAGCCCACAAATACGCAAGCGCATACGATCAGCTTTGTATGCAGATCGGACTGCTGACCCATACATATACTTCATTTCGAGCTTGGATGGTGCCCAGATCACTAGACACCGAAGAATGACATGACATGTGGGCGAGCACCCGCTCGCTGTATATTAATGCATACGGTATTCTGCGTGACAAAGCATAGTGGAATTCATAAGAAGGAAGCGCTGACGTTTGGTTGTCCAATCGGTCGCAGTAGCTACGTTACCTATCTGATTGTTAGGGCTTTGACAAACACTACGGTAGCGCCTCAACGTACTATCACAAATCGATTGTATGGAAGCCAAACGAGGTGACACAGCTGACCAATCCAGTCATGAATATCTTCGAGTGTCTGGAGATATTCGACCTGCCTTCATTGCGTCTTCATCGGTCTGTGGGATTCGTGATTTTTGCTGTCACTAAGTTGCCCTCAACACTCGTGACCATCTTCATCCCTGTGGTATCCAATGTTGCCTTCAGGTATTGCTTTCTCATTGTGAGATAAAAACCACCTACAGTCCACGGATACTCAGGTGCTTAGGCTGCGAGTCAAGGGGTCACGGAGCCGAGGACTTGAAGGGTTGACCCGAGACTCGCTCCGACCAGTGCCTGTTCCGTATCACGATGAACGATAGCCAGACTGCCAATGTCCTTTTTTACTGAGCGTTTGCTGTGCCACGGTGGCCAAGGTAATTGGGACCCAGGTAATTAAGACCAGGCGTGTGGGACTGGTGCCTGAGTGACCCGCTAGCCTACATCTGGACTCAAGCACATCATTTATGAGTCGCGTGAGCTGCAGAGGTGGTTATTTCTTGCTGTAAAATGTAGCGTGTCGGTCGATTATCAAGTTAATGTGTGTGAATATGTGTTGGTGCCGATAGGTGATGTTATGCATGGCGTTTGGTGTAATGCACGTAATTGGAGGACAGCAGCGTGTACAAGTATAGTTACGCCTGTGTGGCTCAGTGGCAGAGCATCTGTCTTGTAAACAGAAGGTCCCCGGTTCAATCCCGGGCGGAGGCAAGCCTTTTCACGCTGCTTCTGTACCCGTCTGTCTGTACATCGGGACCACATGCGAAAGCAGCTCTTGTTGCTTCTGTTTCGCGTAAATGCATATGCTTGATCACGTTCTGGATATTGTTGATCATCTCAAGCATCTTGCTTTGAGCTGTATTGGTTTATGCTGACTCGTTGCAGCAACAAGTGATACGTCATCTATCCCAGAGCCCACAAATACGCAAGCGCATACGATCAGCTTTGTATGCAGATCGGACTGATGACCCATACATATACTTCATTTCGAGCTTGGATGGTGCCCAGATCACTAGACACCGAAGAATGACATGACATGTGGGCGAGCACCCGCTCGCTGTATATTAATGCATACGGTATTCTGCGTAACAAAGCATAGTGGAATTCATAAGAAGGAAGCGCTGACGTTTGGTTGTCCAATCGGTCGCAGTAGCTACGTTACCTATCTGATTGTTAGGGCTTTGACAAACACTACGGTAGCGCCTCAACGTACTATCACAAATCGATTGTATGGAAGCCAAACGAGGTGACACAGCTGACCAATCCAGTCATGAATATCTTCGAGTGTCTGGAGATATTCGACCTGCCTTCATTGCGTCTTCATCGGTCTGTGGGATTCGTGATTTTTGCTGTCACTAAGTTGCCCTCACCACTCGTGACCATCTTCATCCCTGTGGTATCCAATGTTGCCTTCAGGTATTGCTTTCTCATTGTGAGATAAAAACCACCTACAGTCCACGGATACTCAGGTGCTTAGGCTGCGAGTCAAGGGGTCACGGAGCCGAGGACTTGAAGGGTTGACCCGAGACTCGCTCCGACCAGTGCCTGTTCCGTATCACGATGAACGATAGCCAGACTGCCAATGTCCTTTTTTACTGAGCGTTTGCTGTGCCACGGTGGCCAAGGTAATTGGGACCCAGGTAATTAAGACCAGGCGTGTGGGACTGGTGCCTGAGTGACCCGCTAGCCTACATCTGGACTCAAGCACATCATTTATGAGTCGCGTGAGCTGCAGAGGTGGTTATTTCTTGCTGTAAAATGTAGCGTGTCGGTCGATTATCAAGTTAATGTGTGTGAATATGTGTTGGTGCCGATAGGTGATGTTATGCATGGCGTTTGGTGTAATGCACGTAATTGCAGGACAGCAGCGTGTACAAGTATAGTTACGCCTGTGTGGCTCAGTGGCAGAGCATCTGTCTTGTAAACAGAAGGTCCCCGGTTCAATCCCGGGCGGAGGCAAGCCTTTTCACGCTGCTTCTGTACCCGTCTGTCTGTACATCGGGACCACATGCGAAAGCAGCTCTTGTTGCTTCTGTTTCGCGTAAATGCATATGCTTGATCACGTTCTGGATATTGTTGATCATCTCAAGCATCTTGCTTTGAGCTGTATTGGTTTATGCTGACTCGTTGCAGCAACAAGTGATACGTCATCTATCCCAGAGCCCACAAATACGCAAGCGCATACGATCAGCTTTGTATGCAGATCGGACTGATGACCCATACATATACTTCATTTCGAGCTTGGATGGTGCCCAGATCACTAGACACCGAAGAATGACATGACATGTGGGCGAGCACCCGCTCGCTGTATATTAATGCATACGGTATTCTGCGTAACAAAGCATAGTGGAATTCATAAGAAGGAAGCGCTGACGTTTGGTTGTCCAATCGGTCGCAGTAGCTACGTTACCTATCTGATTGTTAGGGCTTTGACAAACACTACGGTAGCGCCTCAACGTACTATCACAAATCGATTGTATGGAAGCCAAACGAGGTGACACAGCTGACCAATCCAGTCATGAATATCTTCGAGTGTCTGGAGATATTCGACCTGCCTTCATTGCGTCTTCATCGGTCTGTGGGATTCGTGATTTTTGCTGTCACTAAGTTGCCCTCACCACTCGTGACCATCTTCATCCCTGTGGTATCCAATGTTGCCTTCAGGTATTGCTTTCTCATCGTGAGATAAAAACCACCTACAGTCCACGGATACTCAGGTGCTTAGGCTGCGAGTCAAGGGGTCACGGAGCCGAGGACTTGAAGGGTTGACCCGAGACTCGCTCCGACCAGTGCCTGTTCCGTATCACGATGAACGATAGCCAGACTGCCAATGTCCTTTTTTACTGAGCGTTTGCTGTGCCACGGTGGCCAAGGTAATTGGGACCCAGGTAATTAAGACCAGGCGTGTGGGACTGGTGCCTGAGTGACCCGCTAGCCTACATCTGGACTCAAGCACATCATTTATGAGTCGCGTGAGCTGCAGAGGTGGTTATTTCTTGCTGTAAAATGTAGCGTGTCGGTCGATTATCAAGTTAATGTGTGTGAATATGTGTTGGTGCCGATAGGTGATGTTATGCATGGCGTTTGGTGTAATGCACGTAATTGGAGGACAGCAGCGTGTACAAGTATAGTTACGCCTGTGTGGCTCAGTGGCAGAGCATCTGTCTTGTAAACAGAAGGTCCCCGGTTCAATCCCGGGCGGAGGCAAGCCTTTTCACGCTGCTTCTGTACCCGTCTGTCTGTACATCGGGACCACATGCGAAAGCAGCTCTTGTTGCTTCTGTTTCGCGTAAATGCATATGCTTGATCACGTTCTGGATATTGTTGATCATCTCAAGCATCTTGCTTTGAGCTGTATTGGTTTATGCTGACTCGTTGCAGCAACAAGTGATACGTCATCTATCCCAGAGCCCACAAATACGCAAGCGCATACGATCAGCTTTGTATGCAGATCGGACTGATGACCCATACATATACTTCATTTCGAGCTTGGATGGTGCCCAGATCACTAGACACCGAAGAATGACATGACATGTGGGCGAGCACCCGCTCGCTGTATATTAATGCATACGGTATTCTGCGTAACAAAGCATAGTGGAATTCATAAGAAGGAAGCGCTGACGTTTGGTTGTCCAATCGGTCGCAGTAGCTACGTTACCTATCTGATTGTTAGGGCTTTGACAAACACTACGGTAGCGCCTCAACGTACTATCACAAATCGATTGTATGGAAGCCAAACGAGGTGACACAGCTGACCAATCCAGTCATGAATATCTTCGAGTGTCTGGAGATATTCGACCTGCCTTCATTGCGTCTTCATCGGTCTGTGGGATTCGTGATTTTTGCTGTCACTAAGTTGCCCTCACCACTCGTGACCATCTTCATCCCTGTGGTATCCAATGTTGCCTTCAGGTATTGCTTTCTCATCGTGAGATAAAAACCACCTACAGTCCACGGATACTCAGGTGCTTAGGCTGCGAGTCAAGGGGTCACGGAGCCGAGGACTTGAAGGGTTGACCCGAGACTCGCTCCGACCAGTGCCTGTTCCGTATCACGATGAACGATAGCCAGACTGCCAATGTCCTTTTTTACTGAGCGTTTGCTGTGCCACGGTGGCCAAGGTAATTGGGACCCAGGTAATTAAGACCAGGCGTGTGGGACTGGTGCCTGAGTGACCCGCTAGCCTACATCTGGACTCAAGCACATCATTTATGAGTCGCGTGAGCTGCAGAGGTGGTTATTTCTTGCTGTAAAATGTAGCGTGTCGGTCGATTATCAAGTTAATGTGTGTGAATATGTGTTGGTGCCGATAGGTGATGTTATGCATGGCGTTTGGTGTAATGCACGTAATTGGAGGACAGCAGCGTGTACAAGTATAGTTACGCCTGTGTGGCTCAGTGGCAGAGCATCTGTCTTGTAAACAGAAGGTCCCCGGTTCAATCCCGGGCGGAGGCAAGCCTTTTCACGCTGCTTCTGTACCCGTCTGTCTGTACATCGGGACCACATGCGAAAGCAGCTCTTGTTGCTTCTGTTTCGCGTAAATGCATATGCTTGATCACGTTCTGGATATTGTTGATCATCTCAAGCATCTTGCTTTGAGCTGTATTGGTTTATGCTGACTCGTTGCAGCAACAAGTGATACGTCATCTATCCCAGAGCCCACAAATACGCAAGCGCATACGATCAGCTTTGTATGCAGATCGGACTGATGACCCATACATATACTTCATTTCGAGCTTGGATGGTGCCCAGATCACTAGACACCGAAGAATGACATGACATGTGGGCGAGCACCCGCTCGCTGTATATTAATGCATACGGTATTCTGCGTAACAAAGCATAGTGGAATTCATAAGAAGGAAGCGCTGTCGTTTGGTTGTCCAATCGGTCGCAGTAGCTACGTTACCTATCTGATTGTTAGGGCTTTGACAAACACTACGGTAGCGCCTCAACGTACTATCACAAATCGATTGTATGGAAGCCAAACGAGGTGACACAGCTGACCAATCCAGTCATGAATATCTTCGAGTGTCTGGAGATATTCGACCTGCCTTCATTGCGTCTTCATCGGTCTGTGGGATTCGTGATTTTTGCTGTCACCAAGTTGCCCTCACCACTCGTGACCATCTTCATCCCTGTGGTATCCAATGTTGCCTTCAGGTATTGCTTTCTCATCGTGAGATAAAAACCACCTACAGTCCACGGATACTCAGGTGCTTAGGCTGCGAGTCAAGGGGTCACGGAGCCGAGGACTTGAAGGGTTGACCCGAGACTCGCTCCGACCAGTGCCTGTTCCGTATCACGATGAACGATAGCCAGACTGCCAATGTCCTTTTTTACTGAGCGTTTGCTGTGCCACGGTGGCCAAGGTAATTGGGACCCAGGTAATTAAGACCAGGCGTGTGGGACTGGTGCCTGAGTGACCCGCTAGCCTACATCTGGACTCAAGCACATCATTTATGAGTCGCGTGAGCTGCAGAGGTGGTTATTTCTTGCTGTAAAATGTAGCGTGTCGGTCGATTATCAAGTTAATGTGTGTGAATATGTGTTGGTGCCGATAGGTGATGTTATGCATGGCGTTTGGTGTAATGCACGCAATTGGAGGACAGCAGCGTGTACAAGTATAGTTACGCCTGTGTGGCTCAGTGGCAGAGCATCTGTCTTGTAAACAGAAGGTCCCCGGTTCAATCCCGGGCGGAGGCAAGCCTTTTCACACTGCTTCTGTACCCGTCTGTCTGTACATTGGTACTGCTTCGCAGCAGCAACAACAAACAACGACTTCTTACGCGGAAGCCGCCAGCGCTACGTCGAAGCAAATCCTTCTCTAACAGAATGTTTGCGGATTCGAAGAAACGTGATGGGTAGCTACAACGTGAAACTAAGCATGGTCAGGCATCTGCTGCCACCCGACTCGTGAAGCCACCCAGCAAACGAGACGATGCGCTGTTAACATCGACCTTCAATGGCTCGAGCAGTCCGGACTTGCCTTCTGGAAGTCCGAAACATATGTCGCAACCCTGCTGCTCTCGGGTGACGGCTTTACCACCGTTGCGAAAAGAAACAAGAAGTGCGGTCGCAGTGGTATTGACTTATCTGCTCTACTAGCGTAGATTCAAGATAAAATCTAGACTGAGAGCTTTGTCATCAATGAAATACGATAAAAAAACAAGAGGCCGCACTTACGAGGAAATACAAGGGACAAGTCGCCAAACAGAAGCACAACGGAAACCTGGAGGTAGATTTCCTTGAGGTAGATCTCCGTGAGGAAAGCCTGAGATAGTCTGCTTGTGATTTAAAAAAAAAAAAAACGCGGCAAGATTGGCCTCTATCGTCGTAAGAGCAGTTTTAGACATGACAACAAACAGAATCTACAGCAGCAATCAGGTAGTGATCCGGTTTGTTGACGTTTCTAGTCTGGACAAACTGATTGAAATTCTAGTCAAAGATTGCACTGGCAGATAATAACTAAGCTCAATCATGACTCACACTACTTGATTTATGCTCACGAAACCGGTCGAGAAGAAAATGATTATGTGATTGTATCGCAGCTGTGCAAATGAAGGGCATTCTAATCCCTTCATGCTGCGTTGTGTATTTGCAATATTATCCTAAAGCGTAGGCTTTTGCCTTATCGGTGGTAGCAGTTATAGCTCCGTATCCTATCACTTTTAATGCTACTTGTCCAATGAATTAGCATCCATCAACAATTCTGCAACACTACAGCTGATGAGACATTGGCAGTATATATCTCCTCAACTACGCCTTTGACTGCTGCTCCTGTGTCTTCTGCTCTTTCTTCATCATGCTAGCAAGTTTTCCTGGAGTTTTCGGCGGCAGCTTGGGTGCGCGGCCCAAAAAACGCGCAATCCGCGGCGTTACAGCGATAGTCAACGCCAGACGTACAGGCTCGGTGAACTTAGTAGCGATCCAGGCCAACAGGAATGAACCCGTCTTGGCGTTCACACGCTCGATCTCCAAGTACTGCGCAATGCCCAAATCTTCCGCTAGCTTGACAAATCTGTTGGTCGTGGTAACAAAATCAAAACGATCGTCCTCTTCTTTCTCATGATCCTTTAAGTTAGTTGTCTTGCTGGTATGAATCCATCCCCGGTCAATGGCCAAATAGATGGAGCCCAGTACCGCTCCATACATGGTCAAGTATGTGCCGATCGCTACAACGCCATACTTTCGCCATTGGTCCTTCAGCCGCTCAAGATGCGACATGCTATTGACAGTACTTTGTTCACTTTTTGAAGCTTTGGACAGGGACGAGCTCGTGCGTCGAAAATTTCTGCATGTGTTTGGAAAGCGAGAGGCGGCGAAGGACGACAAATTCAATAGCGATCTAGTACGCTGCTTCTGCGGGAAGCAATGCTCAATACGTGCAATGTACTGAGTTAGCGGTGGCAAGGTAGAGAGTGGGCCCAGACTTGAGGCACGACTTGCGGCTTTAACGGAACGCATGGCACCGAACATCGTGAATAATGATTGAGTGTTTGTTGGCTTTAGATAGGGAATGAAGACGAGACGGGATATTTAAAATTAAAGGTAAGCTGAAAAGCGTTTTTAGTTACAATAGACATATTAATAATATTAGATTAGATAGGTCTTCGAGAATGGATGCTACTAATAGACGATAAATTGTCCCATTTTCGATCCTAGAAGTCAATCAATCTCTTTATTGTCGCAAGCACGCAATAGAAAGTCAACTTATAGGCTTCACGGACAAGGTAAAGAGTAATGCCTGTGCTTGGTCATACGCTGGGAGACTTTGAGCATTGCCCACAAAACTATCCGAAAATAGAGCTGCTCTAACTACAGACAAAATCAGACCTGAGACGACGACTGCAACTGCGCCGTTTTAATGGGTAACGTGTTCACGTCGAGCTGGCATCTAAACAAATCGGACGATATAGTGATTGACTCGTAACGGGGTACAACATTGTCCTGCTATAGGGTTGATATAATGCACCAACAGCATAGGATGCTTCCGTTACGAATCCGCTGTTTGTGACGCAAACCCTCCTCCTTGGACAAAATGCTTCAATCCAGGACCAACCTTTTCTTTTGCTCTCGCAGGTTTAACGATGCTTGCTTTGCTGCCTCATGTTTCCAGGTTATGGAGCAATGGATGGAAACTGTAGTATTTGCTGCTCAACGCGTGGCAATTAGACCCTGATTAAAATGGAAAACTTTACAAGAATAGGGAACAGCATCAAAGTGAAGCTTCAAGTACTCAGGATGTGCGTTCGTACACGATCGCAAAGAGCATAGTACATCTAATGCCTTGGCCGTGCAATATCTGTAGCCGCAATGCGCAACAGATAAGAAGATAAGCAGACAACACTATTTGCAAATTGCTCAAGTCTTCTCTCATTGTTGTAGCAGCTTGAATGTAACTTTTAGCAACAACTGCTCCTCCTTCTTCTTATGTCCGGTGAGTTCATCTAGCTGTCTCGTGATAAGCTTATCACGTTGTTGCAGTCATTGTCCTTAATCTTGAGCCATCAGAAGACATCTTCAAAACTCTTTGGTGAATTCACCCAGTACCTAATCTGCGAGTTGGTTTCATCTCGTCACTGAACGTGTTGCGTCCAGCACTATATTCTCGCAGGCCCACCATCCATTCGGTAAACTGCCAGAGTCTTGGTCATTCTGCTCTTTCCTCTGCATCGTCGAAAAATTACCATTCTGTACACCGCCTTGCCGGGTGCTACTGAGAAGTTAATCTCGAGGCATTGTATCCCACGAACTCTGTAAAGCATACCCACGGCCTTCTGGTAAGCATGTCCACGGCCTCCTGGTTAGCCCGTATGCTTTCGCATTAATCAAAAAAGATATAGGCACCGTTCTTCGTTCCATATTTTTCAAAGTTGTTGCCAATTAGCTATGCTGCTACGTTTCACTTGCTATCAAGTGTCACATGGATCTATTCTCGTCGAAACTAGGACTTCAAAAGCAGCATATCGGTGACCGTCTTAGTAGATAGTACTAGAGACGCTGCTAGTCAATTGAATCTTGAAAAGTAACAGTGGTTTGAAAAGTAACCCGATTGAATCTGAAGAAGTAAGTTTAGACTCACGAGTAAAGTGACATTAAAATTAAAGTGAATATGGCTGCACAATTCAATTATCGGATTGGATTTGTAATCGCCTTTATATAGCAATTTATACAGTATGAAGCGTGGGCGCGTAGCAACCCGTGGCTCGACTCGTCGAGGACTGAGGCGGAAAAATGTGGTGGTGGATGAAGAGGATGAGGAAGACGAGGAAGAGGAAGATGTGAGCCCAGAGGAACAAGAAGAGGAGGAGGAGGGGGAAGAAGAGGAGGAGGAGGGGGAAGAAGAGGAGGAGGAAAGGGAGAAGACGCCATCGCCAAAGTTAACGCGTGCGCAGACTAGAAGACAGGAAGAAGAGGCGAAAAAGAACCGAAAGGGTGATAGGGAGAAGAGAAGAGAGGATGATAATGATGAAGAAAAAGCGGAGGAGGAGGAAGAGGAGGAAGAGGAAGAAGAAGAGGAGGAAGAAGAAGAAGAGGAAGAAGAAGAGGAGGAGGAGGCTGACGTTGAAGAGAGACGTAGAGGGAGCCGCGACCGGGGAGGCAACAAACCGCAGTTGAGAGGCACTAAACGTCCTCCAATAAAAAAGCAGAGACGCAAGATTATTGACTCAGAAGATGAGCAAGAGGAGGATGAAAAAGAGGAAGAAGAACAAGAGGAGGAGGAAGACGAAGAACAAGAGGAGGAGGAGGAAGAAGAAGAAGAGGACGAGGAGGAAGAAGAAGACGATGAAGATGAAATGGTGAAGGTTATGTCATCTCAGAAAAGAAAGATTCAGACACGAAAGGGAGAAAATATGACGCCCCTGAGACGAAAGACGAGGGCAAAGACAGCTGCGGCGTCGGAAAGCTTAAATTCGGCAAAAAAGATGATGAATCGACGACATGTTGAAAAAAAAAGTGAAGAAAGTGCCGCAAGTGAAGGACAGGAGGAGCAAGAGCAGGGTGCAAGTATCAAGAGTGAAGATAAGGAAAAGGATAAATCTGCTAGTAAACTGTCGTCTGCAGCTACGGCGTCGTCATCGTCTCCTCCGAAGCGCAAGGAATTGTCCATTGACACGCTTGTGAGCGATGAAAACGAGGAAGAAGACAACTATAGCGAGCAAGCTGATGCTGACATGACACCCGTATCGGCGTCTACGTCGGACGGCGGAACAGAGGTTGACGCAACTCCAGATCAGCACATTCGCGAAGCGCTCAGTAGTGCCACTACCGAGTCGAAACTAATGAAGGTGCGACATGGGAGCGGTTAATGCTACAATGTGGGTAATGTGGAACATGTAGTAGATTTATTAATATTGGAATGCCGCAGGTTGTGGCAGAGGCGTGTGGCCGATTGGTCCGGGAGAGAAGGTCTCCTAGCCGACTATTTTCTGTAGGCTTGCTCGGTGCTGTGAAGGAAAATCCTAAGGTAAACACCGCTTTTTAATGTTAACGTTAACCGCAGGGAATAACACATGTTCTGCACGGTTGTATTATAGCGGTTCGAGTATCCTGCGATGCTCAAGTACCTGCTGCGATTGCTTCGATCGAAGCACTACGTAGGAATAAAAGATACGTCAGACCACGGGAAAAAGCCAAACGCGGCTATTTCGCTGGTACCGGGACGCTTGCCTGGATCCGCAGAAATTTTACAGTTATCGCTTCCTGTGTTGGTGACCAACCTTTTGGTCTTGATAATGAAGGTATGTTTACGATTGGTGCTTAGTGTGTGCTGTTTAAGAATATTGTTATGCTTATATTTTGGTGTGTGTGCCAGGACATTGACGAGTGGCCGATTGATAGCGTGAAGGTGTTGCTGGATGATTCACTTTACTCACGAGTCTGGGTCGACCACGAGCTGAGTCAGCTCTTTGTCAAAAACGTGAAGACAATGCTAGAGAGTGGTGATCAGCAATTTGCAGAACCTCTGGTTCGGAAACGCTTTCAGGGCGTTGCTGTGATACAAGAGATGAAAGAACTTATCACCAATCACATTCGGTCGCGTCTTCTGGAGCTGGAGAAGGAGCGACCGGGTAGTGTAGGTGGAGCTCCTGGTGCTGGTGGCAACCATGCGGTTCGAAACATGATTATGACGCTTGCTGAATTTGCTAGCATTCCCCAGGTGCGAGTATTTGGTGCCGAGAATTTGGAAGCTTGGCTGCAAAACCCCTCAGTTAAAGGCCCTGCTAAAGAGTTGCTGAACAAGATAGTCTTGCTCTGCAAATCAACAAGCTCTCAGGATACTGCTACGGTAGATTTGCTATTGAAGCTAAAGCTGAAGTCGACTATGTTCCAGCTAAAGGTTGAAGCCATCACCCATCTTGTATGCAATCATCCCGTTTATTTGAAACGGGCGTTGTCAATGCTCATT
Organism: Peronospora belbahrii; assembly: GCA_920618645.1. Classification (NCBI taxonomy): domain Eukaryota; phylum Oomycota; class Peronosporomycetes; order Peronosporales; family Peronosporaceae; genus Peronospora; species Peronospora belbahrii. Next base: position 404,035 of record CAKKTJ010000119.1, on the reverse strand, counting down.
GCTCAGGAGCGCCCCAACAATATGTCAAGAGATGTGGACAATATAAAAATGCTTCAGCACATCTTCCGGGCATCACGCTCGGCGTCTGCTTCTTCAATCCTGGGCAGCCCCGATGATGTATTTTACCGCCGCCCGATTGAGCACCAAGGCACCCTTGCTAGTCGAGAATTGGCGCGCGTCTTTCGCGAAATGGCCAGCATTTCCGACGTCACTCCAGTGTTGAAGACAATTGTACGAAAGATTCTCAAGCAGCTAACGTTCGAACAGGTTGACATTAAGGCGCTTTGTGTTGGGATTCTTGACAATGATGGTCATTGGGATGCGTTGGCAGGCGATGCTCGAGTTTTAGACTACATGGGACTCGTCACTGGTGTCGTATGGTTGATTTTACTCATGCGAGGAGCAGCCGTGAAAAGCCTTCAAATTCAGCAATCCAGTGCCATAAACCGTCAGAGTGCTGGTTCAGCTGCTCTCAGCTCGGTAGGTCTAAAGCATGGTAGTACACAAAGTATTCCACGTCGTGGAGCTAACCCGCCGCTTCCAGTATCAAGGGCAAGCAGGCTTGGTCCTCCAAAAGCCAAGCAGCTACTAAACAAGTCGACGCTTTTATCTAACCATACTGTGACTGGCGGTGGTATTAGTGCTCCAACTAGTCAGGGCCAAAGTGGAAGTAACGTCAACAGCACTGGTGGCGGTATACTGTCCGAAGGGTCAAAAATAGTGAAAATTTCTGTATGGGCAAAAGATGAACTACAGCAAGCACTTGCTTTCGTTCAGCGAGAGGCAATACTTTGTTGTCGTGGCGTGTTAACGCACTTTGGGCTTAACGGCGACTCACCCTTCGAAAAAATGCTGTATGAAAGCATTGTAAAGAAGTTACTTTTTCTTGATATACCTTCGGATGTGCAGCCAACAGAGCACGATCGGACCTGCTTTCAGGCAACGAAGGAGGATATTCCCGTTCACCCAGACTCACTGGAACTGCTCACAATCTTGTATAACTCTTGCAGAGTAGTCGATCGTATGGAGGCTCTTCGCACCTTAGAGACAGTCGTTTTTCGCGGAGCCGAGGCTCATATGCACCGCGAAACTTTGTGGCGTCACCATGAAGACGATCTTACTGCGTATACTCAGAGTGGTGGTGTGCTAGGTATCGAAGTGAACAATAGTCACTTTGTCCAGCACTTGCTAAAACTAGCATTGGTGCGCAAACTCGTTGCACGTGTCGTGTAGCTTTGTATACTAACTTTTGACCGATTACTATTTTAGTGGCACGGCAGTGACGGCAAGCAAGAAGAAAAATTTTGCCATTCGAGCCGCTTTTGGATCTGCTGCTCCATTTTGCTGGTAAGGCTGCTCGAAGCGAATGATCTGTTCATGTGGTTACGTTTCGACTGACCACACCTCTGCGCTTATCGCAGATTGTTGGATGCTTTAATCCTAACACTGTAGGTGCTTATTTATGGGAGGAAATTCCGACATTGCGAGGATTGATGCAAATGGTCATCACTGGACGATATACGCTCCCTGCCATAAGCACCCTCGATCCGTTGCTACTTGGCAAGCACGGAGCTACATTTCCAGATCTGGTCCAAGGCAATTTACAGTTACGGGATTATGAGCAGCAGCTGCTCCAGCTCTACCAAGCAGATCCATCTGTGACGGCGGATCCCTTGATGCTGTTTGATACCAGCGGATTGGCACGCCAACCGCCGCCAGCAATTTTGGACCACTTAACTACCCTGGACCGCAAGTTTAAGCTTGGCATGCGCCTTCGGAAAAGTCGAAAGAAAGATTTTCTCATGGAAATGGTTGCCGGAAATAATGAAAAAAATGAACTGCAGAATGCTAATCCGGCGAGTGCTGCAGGTAACAGTGCGTGGTGGATAGCAGATCTTGTTTGCGAGGACTTTGATACCGTGCAGCACCTTCCTTACGGATGCTTATGTCAATTGCTTCTTCTTGCGCTGCGACCAAGCACCTCGAACAACCGTGCAGGCTTACAAGGACAAGTCCCACTGAATCAATCTGCTTTGACTCAAATTATCCCACGTTTGCTGAACAAGTTGCGCGATTATCTTGCTGGCAAAAACAGCAATTTAGAGGTGGCATCCAAAGTCGTTCTGTACTATCTGAAGTGCCTGAATTCTCCCGAGCTGGTTACACGACGAGTGGCTGGTCGTATTTTTCACTTGTTGACAATGCCTCGCAGCGTTGATGAAGAGCCTGAAGATATTTGTCAGGTCGTTGTTACTTCTGGTCCAGAAGGTAACCTGAGTTTCTCGTGGCTTTGTGAACTGGCGAAAATATCATGCTATAGCAACATTCGTAACCAAATTTTTCGCTCTCTGGAAAACCTACTGGAGCTGGAAGCATCGATCCCATCACTTGGTACTTGCGTGAAAGCACTGCATGACTTTTCCAAAAACAATGGCAGCGATATAGTGGCCAGCACTAACTCACCTGACAATAGTAAAAAGAATGGTGACAGCACTTCTCAAAAAAGCGCCGTTGAGCAATCTCTATTACTGGCTGGAGCATACGGCCGGCTTCTTGCTGGACGCGATTTGGTCGCAACGCTGCTGCTTAAGGACCACGATATCTACACCATTACTGTGGAGGTAATTTGGCGTGCCATCGAGTCACAGCTAGAAATTGCTCCCCAGCTAAAGGCAACCTCAGGTATTAGCTTTTCAGACTGTAAGGTGTTTTACGTGACCGACGGAGCAAACGCCATCCGTGAGATTAAACTTCCACTCGCGATTATTCATGGTGCTATTCAGGTGCTTTGCTCACCACACGCACACAATGATATATCTAAAATTAAAAGCAACCGAACTGCTAACTGCTTAGCGAAGTTGACGCAGAGCTTGTTCCCGAAACCGACGGGGAATACAGCTATCTTGTCCAGCACGGGCCTTATTGCAACGAAGAACCCGCGCTTGTATCCCGACCACTTGCTGGCCAAGCTTGCTGTAGCAGCTTCCTCTGCAACGTCACACCTTTGTGCTATGGCCATTCGCGCCATGTCAAACGAATCGTTATGGAATTTTCTTGAGCAGTCCGCCCTGAGTGACCAGTGTCTTGAGATGGCGTTGCATCGAATTCTCGAGACAGCTAAAAAGAATGAGAGCAAAGCCATTACCAGCTTAATCACAGCTACGAAGGCATCGGATGTCTCGGTTGGAGCATGTGCTGTGTTGATGCAGATCAGCGCATATGATGCGATGGACTCGCTCTCCCCGGCTGTGGAAATGAAACTGAAGTTGCTACGTGAGTGGCTTCAAGAACGATCCGGTGCCATTAATAATATGGATACGGATGAAGATGCCGAAGTAGCACTTTTGCTATCAGAAGGCTTTGCCACATCTAAGATGAAAGCATCTGATTCTAGTGCTACACCTCCCATGTCTTCATTTTACGCAGAACTGATGATTAAGGCGCCCAAGAAGCCGACACCATTAATTCCCGAGCGCCTGAAGACTGATATGGCGAAATTTCAGGATACTTACTTCCTGTCGTCTCACCATCTACAATTTAAGAAAGGTGTCATTGGATTTGACAACAATGTGTCGTTGCTTGACGACATAGTAGAGGAGCTCAAGCGGAGTTCTTGTTCGGGATGTTTACCCGTCATTATTGCCCCGGAAGACTTCGTATTGGCCACAAGCCAAGTGGTTCGACGGTCTTGTCTAATTAGTGAGGACAATGTTACACGTTCTGCACCTGATACATGGAGACTACTCATGTCATTGCTGCACTTTGCGCGGTCGTCTTGCAACTCTGAAGCTGCCGCTGCTCAGCTTGCTAAAGCGTTACTACAAGTTTTGGACCACTTACCAACCTGTCCAAGCGTTTTCCATCGCAAGGAATGCAGTGAGTTCTTACGGCGCGTGCTGGACAACCTTAGCGAAGAATTAACTGGGTCGTACTCTGCCTCCGTCAGCTTTATCCGGCATTTGTCGAACGCCTCCTCGACTGAGGGGCTTAACGTGCTAGAACATCCGTCTGTAATACTGGAGATCTTTGTAGTACTGCAGTCGGTGGTGCGGTTTATTAACCAGAGTTTTGCATGGTGGAAAATGCATGGTGTTGTGCTTCGTTTAGATGCTATGACACTTCAAAGCTTGGTGGTGCTCGTAAAAGAAGTCGAGGTAATCCAGCGCCTGAATTATGTTGAAAACGTGTCTAGGATAGATGCTACGAAACTCTTGACAAGTATAGCACACGATCAAGGTGATGATAGTCGGATGTTAAACCTGCTGAACCCGATCATGACTGCAGACCCGCATCTTGGAAACATAAGTGGCAATGTTTCCATACATGCAGACGTCAAGCGAGACCTCATCGCAGTATGTATATGTAACACCTGTTTCAACTATGCCATACCTAGCAACTACTTATCACGTCATTCTTGTTATAGGCGTTGTACTTCCAGAACCCTGCGCTAGTAGCTGGACTTCTCGGGATGCTAAATCCGGACTGGGAGTCGTTTGTCAATCTCGATGATCAGCAGCATGAGCTTGTGATTCAGGACCGAGGGTTATTGTCTCAGGTGGATAATATCCTGCGTGACCTGACGAAGGATGGAAGTGAGGTCATGGAACGATTTCGACAGCTGTCCCGATCTCACCCCATGTTGGTGCTATCGCGTTTCCCTCGGCAGCTTATGCAGCACTTTGGCACTGTATCGCTATCGCAGCTTTATCTCAACATAACCTTTTTTCAAAACGTACGTCCACCTCGACTGCAGGGGTTTCAGCTGTTTTGTGCGTGCTTATCTAACCGGTTGGTTGTGATTACGCCTGAAGATTCTAGGTGCCATGCAAATCATGCGGCCCCACATGCGCCATCAGCAAAGCGTTATGAAACCATTTTGCCAATTCTTGTTTGAGATTCTGAACGTGATCGTTGATCACCAAGCTGTTGAGTTCCGTCAACTCGTATCTCACATGTGGGAGTTTTTCTATGATGCACTCGAGGCAGACTTTGACCTTGCTAGTGACCTGATTTTCTCGGAACCGCGTGTACTTTTGTTGGAAAGCATTGTCAATATGTACGAGTCGCAACCGGAGACAGCGGCGTTTGGAGAGGTCTTGACGCAACGTCATAACGAATCAAGCTTGCGTGCGACGCTAGAATCAATTCGAACAGGACGTAGCAAGCACCAATCAGCAGCGAGCCAGCAACACCATATTGAGCTGTTGTTGACTCGAATTGAAAGTCAAGCCTCTGTGCTTGCATCAGGTGGCAAGCCGTTGGCTGAACCTGCCGACGTGAGTACTATCACCCAAGGACTGCAGGCAATCGATATTTTGTGCGCAAAGACGGATCAAGGGGCAGCAGGGGTGGCTATCTTGCGACGTTGTGCGGCTCCGGTAGCGTCGCTTTTGATGATGAAAACGGCGACGAGAGCAGTCATGACAGCGCTGTGCCAAACGTTGCTAAACCTGATGAGGTATGATTCCGTCTGTATTGACGAAGTCATGCACTATTACGTGCAATGCTTGCGCTCTGTCCGACCTGCTTTGAAAGAAGCTGCAGTAAATACCGTTCTCGAATTCCTAGTCTTTGCTGATGCACGACAGCGGCGACAGATTTTGCAACAACTTTTTGATGATCCAAGCGAAATTGCCAAGAACAAGCTTGGGTTGTATCTGAAAAGCGCTGCATTTCGGACGGCACTATTTGTTTCCTAAAGTAGTCAACGCAAGCGTGATTACAAATGAAAAATGCAGTTTGTTTTACACCCACGAGTTATTCTTTCTTTGTCGACTTCGGGAGGGACGTCGAAATGCTGCTGACCACAACACTAACTAAAATTCCTGCAGCATGGCCAAGCAATATGCCATACACACAAGTTAACGGCCATTGCTGGCATAATCAATCATTTGAAACACAACATTAGATAGTCTTTCAAATCCAGCATGTTAATGGTTGTCTTACCTGCCAAGGTCGATCCCAGTCGAGCGGAATGGGCAAAGCACCAACGTAGGCGCCCAGAATGGCGCCGATTGATGAGCATACCAGATAAAGCTCTTGAGTATTGGTCACACTGCATACAAAAAAAGATAGTCAACCTCACCGACAAGAAGAACCTACTCAAAACTTTTAACGTATTCTACTTGATTGTCAGCAACAGGTCAAGCCACTTGCGTGGTGCACACCCGAAATGTAGAGCCAAGGGCATCGTCGTACAAGCCGACAGTACTACTGCCAGCAATAGCGTTTGCATCCAAAGACTGTAGCATAGACTCAATACCATTAGCTAACCCCAGGGTCTCATTGAACCAACTTGTTCTTGTAACGTACTCGACAACTGGAGCTCCAAACAGGACGATGCTTACATGAAATATAGCCGTACCAAGCACTAGACCCAAAAATCCGCAAGGAAGTTGTCGAAATGAGAATTGGTCGTGAAAGTGGAGAATCAAGAGGTTTGAGGTCATTAAAAAGCCGACGATTGCTGCCACGACAGGCACGAGACCACCCACAACGGCATTTTCCAAGTGCTGGCCAAACCTACACGACGAAACAAGTTTATACTTGATTATTTTTTCTTGTTCAAGTTTATCCATCATTAGGAATTGTAACGTACAAAAGAATAGGAAGATATCGAGTTATAATGCCAGGCACCACGAGCTGTAGAGACTTCAGGAAGGTCTCCATCAAGACTTTGAGTATGTATTGAATATCTGATTTCCTAAAATTCTATGACAAATCAAGAGTTTCTAATAGCTTATAATGATGATCTTACGTCCACAACGATGATTCGTTGAAAATTTATGGAGCTTAGGATATGTCTAGCACCCCAGAGAGACTCATGGCGTTTAGTAGCGAGAAACAACAATGGTCAGTGAGTTGGAACCTACTGCATTGCAATACAATAAAAGGAAAAGCTGCTGCATTAAGCTCAATGGTTCCTTGGCCCACGAGTTCTGCTGCCAACTTGTCACAACTACCACAAGAGGCAGGAGCTAAAATGGTACAATGATACACAATACAGCAGTTACAATCAAGGTATATGACACTTTTGTATGGCCTTTGCAATGATAGATCCTACCACCTAAAGCTTATTATGCTACACATGATACAATGCCACCGTTACATCAAGGTTTGTATGAAAATGGCGTGTTTTTTACGTTTATGGACTCACCAACACGGAAATTTGTCTGTTTCTTGTGGCTTTTTCCTGTAGTGATCATGACGACGTCTAGGCAAAATGTTATGAAGGAGGTATACCAAGATGCAGACTATAAAGTAGGTGGTATTGGCTGTAATATTGTATATGGTACTGGGGATTTAAATTCCTCTCTAGGTCTCTGGCAAACGAGGGAATGGAGACCAAACCTTGTCAAGTCCTCGACCACCGAAGCACCATCGGCCTTCTGCGTAAGGAAACACTGAATGGACTTGCACCTGTCGCCGGAAGATCCGGGCAGAATGGTAATTTATAGTCGGGGATACCTAAAGTCGCTAAGGGGGTACTTGATGGATGAATGATGGAGACGATTGATTCCAGACAAGACAAGCGGTTGTCAAACTTGGAGAGAACATGGAGAGAGTGCAGTAAACGTTTCATTTCCTTTTGTATTTGCTCTCCATTGCAAAGCAGTGCCTTCTTACCGTTGTTCTTTATGTTCGTGACTCTGACGCAGCTCTTTGCAAGGCCCAATACGTGTTTACATTGTTCTTAGCACGTGGCTTTGAGTAACCTCGTCAGCTTCTCTTAAACCACGACAACAACCTGTTCTCATTTTCAATGGCGTACATGAAACAAATGACCATGTCAATGACGGTCTACTGAAACACTTTTACCGGCATTTGACAAAACGCCATTCCACACCCGGTTCAACTTCCCATCGTCACTTAAATCACGCGTTTTCGACTCATCAATTAATTCAACGTGGCTGCATGAGGTTTTCAAATATACGATCGTTCTCGCCTTGAGGCAATTCATTACCCTTTTATTGGAACTTTTTGTCATTCAAGTCGTTGATATTGTGCACTGTGCTGAATCTTACATTGATTAACAAATACTCTTTGTTATACTATATGAGTCAAACGTCACCACTGCAATGAAGCAGCAAAAAACATTCTCAAAAGGCTTTCGCGTCGTTGGTTCCTTCAAAGCTTATCATTCAACTGCCACAATCGTACTTACAACAGATCCCCCTACAACGGCTTGTAACTATGATGCGGATGCTCAAGGACAAGACACCAGTGCTGGTCTTTAGCTGTTTGTGTGCAGGCACCACCTATGCCGTGTATTATGCACATTACCAACAAATTACGGAGAAGAAGGTCTGTCTATCTGTCTGTGCTGCGTGTCTATGTCAATTATATCATCTCTTTTCTAATGCTAAATGATTCTATTATGTAGACCATGCGCCAAGGAGTGATCAACGACATCAAGCGCGACAGAATCAAGCAACGGGCAATGCAACAGCAGCAGCAGGAACAACAACAGTAAACAGGATCGACAACATATGGCAGTAATGACGACCCTTATATCCAAGCGCTCTTCACACTTTGTCTCAGTCTTAGGTCTTATTTCCTACGATGCACCATTGCTGCATGAATTACCTTGAGAACAGCTACACACCGCTCTCGATCGATATAATCGTACTTGAGAAACATTTCATCCTCCCAGTACTGGAAAAACGCTTCAATTTCTGTCACATCCACGGTGACCAGATTGAGACGGTTTCGGTCCTTTGTACGTAACGATTCTTGCAGTGTAAAGTCTTTGGTGTGACCACGGAACTCGTTGATAGTAATGACGCCAAAGTTTTTTCGAAGCACGCTCTCAACACGGTAGAGGAATTGCTGCGACTCTACTACAAATGCTGCTGGGATCTTGCACACGTAGCAGCACACCAAGAGTTCTAGAGGGTACTGTAGCAAACAACACATTTGCGCGATACCGCAAACACGAAGCTCGGGTCGCAACAGGAATTTTTCCAGCTCCTGATGGAATCTGTCAATATCTCGCGCGTCACTAAAGGGCACGAAATCGAAAGATGCAGATAGCTCGACGAGTTCGAGGGTCGTCAGTGTACTGGCGACAAGCTCAGTAGCTTGCTCGGCGGCCACGGAGTCTCTTTGTATATCTACAGCGAGGTTGATAGTAACAAAAACTAGTTGCCAAATTGATGTTGAGTCTTGAACCTGTCCATGAGATGAACTGCGGTACGGAGTCGAGCCGAGGCGGCGGAATAATGCCACTTGTGACGGCAATAGCGCGAGGAGCTGTACCTTATCCCGCCCGCGTTCAATGTTGCAAGTAATCCAAGTAGTTAACCATGCTCGCAGCAGATCGCAGATGACGTCTTCAAATTCAAGGTGCAAGTACAGATCGGTCACATAGCTTGTAAACGTGCGCTCCCAGCGTCTCATCCTTGCGGAAGGCTCCTCCAAAAACGACTGCGAATAAACCAGAGCTCCCGACATCCAGTGTGAGAAAGGCACAAAAAGCTGCAGTGAAGGCTGCATTACCGTGGCTTGGAAAGTATTCATTTCAGAATTCCAAGCCGCAGACACGATCGTTCGCAACGCATTATCAGCCTTCTCACCGATGAAACGCTCACAGAGCCAACTCGCATTATCTTCCTTGATGATCAAGTTTCCAACCTTTGACAAATTCCGCAGAACCAGTATTCCGCTAAGTTGACTGGCAGCACCACTCTTATTACATGTTATTGTTGCCATAGTTGTGTCGGAAGGTAACGAAATTACCTGCAGCACATTTCGAACAATTTGACGCAGTCTGTTTGAAACGCTTTCATCTAAATTCGTACATGCACCAGCACATCGACATGAACACGCAATCAGAGCTGTGTTCAGCAGGGAAGTTAACCAATATGCCTCCTGAAGCACTTTGTCGCCACAGCCAGCTCTCCGTATTAAATCATCCAAGCATTTAAAAAGCATATCAGCTTGAAGAATACCTTCGCAAAAGTCGGTCTCTAAAACGTACTCGAATAAATAAGGAAGCCAAATGATAGCAGATTGTCCACCAAATAATACCGTCGACCACGAAAGTTCTCCAGCGAAGATGGATGCAGAGTCCGCCAAAAATTTCAACGTGTTCTCTTGATAAATAATCGATTTGGTGCGCCGAGCATGGTTTTTAAAATGTTCATCGTCATCGCAGTCTTCATCTTGTTGGGTAAAAACAGAACTCGAAAATTCTATGCCCCTGAGTGGGGAGCTTAGAGTCGTTACTGCGGCTTCAGGTAGTAACATACGGCCATTCTTTTCAGCAACTTTCGTAAGGTGGTCAAATGCATCAGGTGAACGACATTTGACAATCGCCTTTGCTAGCAAGACGGTGAGTGTTTCGAGGTCGGGAAACGCTGCCGTCGCAAGATAAGAATGCAAAGACATTTCAACTCGAACAGCTGATTGCAACGAAGATCTTGCTGTAGAACTCAAAACAGACTGACGCGTCTTGTTGCTCGATCTTCCGACTTCTTTCACAAAAGCTTTTAAGGCAAAAACTAGGTGGGAGTCTAGCGGAGTCATGAGCAAAAATTTCATATTTTCAAATTCGTTCGGAAACCACCGGATAAGCCTAGTACACAACAATGACAGCTCCAATCGCGATTCTTTGCCAGCAAAGGCTGCACCATTTATCTCGACAAAAGAAAACCATTGCGTTAATTGTTGTCTTAATTCCCCCAAAGTCCCCACGGCATCTTTAAGTTGACTCATCAGCTGACGAGTCTGCGTTACACCAGCAAACCTTACTGCACGAAGCAGACGTTGAAGCACATTACTAGAATGCGATACAAGTACGTGATCAGTTACTGGTAGCACACATTTGCCTTGTTCAGCATTTGTTTTGACAGCAGATAGGACTTTGAAAAGACTTGCTTCCAATGTGTGTGGACAGTTTGGTGTATTTTGTAGCACCTCTGCTACAAACGTAAGTGCTTCACTTGTCTCTTGATGTATCACTTCATCTCTGCTGTAACACTCCAGTAGTTCCGGCAAAACGCCCAGATCAACTATGGCACGAAAACCCCACTTGTTGGCTATCGTAGGTGCTTCCTTTGTATGGGAGCTTTGATATACATCCCATGCCTCACAAAATCGCATCAAAGAAACAAGATATAGTGGCGTTGGCTCGCTTTCATTCAATATGATATTGACAGAATGTACAAAAACAGTAAATTGCTGTTGCCCTGTCTTTCGTTCCTCGACGTCGGCCCGGTTACTTTGTTTCATAAATGAAACTAGCGCTGGAAAAAACAGAGTTTTCAGTCCTCGCGCATTGAAATCGCCTTTGGAGCGCAAGCTTGCATTCGCTCGAAGCAATAAAACAATGAGTCCAATAATCCAGTCTTTTCCAAAAATGGTCATCATCTGCACAAGTACTTGGCGTACTTCAGAGCGGTCACGCTCCTCAGTTATAAGCAGCAGTCGCATTGTACCACCGCTTGATACGACTTCACCGCCATGCACAATGATTTCATACATAATGGAGTGACAATACCTCTCAAATGCTCTCAAAAAATTACGATCACAACACATTGCCATTGATGCCTCAGCATTGGCATCAAGAACACACTTCTTAAGAAGAAGACACCAAGCAATCCCATCCTTAGCAGACCCTTTTGTTATAGAATTACTCACAAGCTGAATCATCAGAGCATCCCAATGCCTAAAGTAACTGCCGTCTTGCTGCTCGTGCGGCATGGGCAAAAATAAATGGTAGAGAAAAAAAAGAAGTTTCAGCGGTGATACTCTTCTCGACTCAGGAGCCTTCTTCACTGATGACGAAGTCGCTACATGTCGCGTAGTTGGTGCCTTCATTAGTTCGCTTAAATATGACTGTAAAACGCGTTTTGTTGGCGTTATGCCTTTTCTGGTGGGAGATGTAACACAAGTAAATGCACCACTACCCGCACTATCCCAAACGTGCGCAAAAGCTGTTACAATTTCAAAAACGCTAGCGCACAATGATTGAATTACCTTCACCACAGCACAAAACCCTGGTAGACAAGTTACTTGCTCCTTTGCTTCAGTCAACAGCGCCATACTAGTAAACGCGTCGACTGTCGAGCAGTGACGAACAGCATCAGCCAAAGTGACATGTTTTACGTGTACCATGCACTCGAATTCGCGATCCCAAACGCTTGTCCACATTATCTGAAATGCATCCGTCTTACCCGCTGACGATCCCACAGTATATTTGCAAATTTTTGTATATGTCGCGACAGACATCGATAGCTCAGAACCCTTTTCGATTGTCAGGGGTATCTCTAATCTCTTCCTTTTTCGACCTGTCTTCACACTTGCTGTTAATGCAGCAACCGGCAACGACTGCCAAAATGCCGACAATGCAATCATCGCCTGATTTGTCTCATAACTTTCTCCAGATTTTTCCAACGCTTGGGCAGTTTGCTGCGTACATTCCACGAGAAAGTCCCACTGACCAAAACTCGAATGTAATGCCTCTGCACTGACAGCTCCGCCTCTACAAAACCCACACAACTTCGTCTCACTATCTCTTCTCACTACTTTATCAGCTGATTGTGATCGCGTTGACCGTAAAGGGATCTTAGTTGAGCCTCTGCTTGCCGTAGTCTCTAGAACTTCTTCCAGTAGCTTTCCACCCACTTGCTGAATCCAATTCTGTACTACAGTCTCTAGACACTTTTCCTGTTGGTTTCGCAATGTAAATCCCAGTAGCATCATCCTCAGCCTCAACGGTAACATCCTCCTACCAATGAGATGCTGCAGAACCTCGAGAGACTCGAGGTTCACTAACCTCTCCATCAATTCCACATCATTGAGAGTCAATAGCTCGCATTGAGCCAATTTTTGACATAGAGACGCCAAGCAAACGGTTTTGTACTCGATTACATCATTTATATGCTGAATATTGCTCCGTTTCTTCCTTTTACGAGGCGTTTGAGGTATTTTTTCCATTTCTACTGCCACGGACCAAAATTGACGTAATACGTGGCGTTTGAGCACCGGAAAACGATGCAGATATTGCCATTCAGAATTCGGAGCTTGCTGAATAATACACTCGCATAGTGGGTGGAGTGAAGAGCTCGCGAAGGCAACGCCAGGCGTAAACAGTGCGCGCACAGCACGATCAAGAGTTTCTAAAGCGAGATTCATCTGTTGAGTTTCTGATATGTAGGCACGTTAAGATAATAAGTTGCGATAAACTATGTTGCGTTGGCACAAGCAACGTAGCTGAAAGCTGAAGTGAACCAAATAAATAAACAAGCGACTTTCATGCAACAGACATCTTCAAACTGAAAAAAAATATTTCTAGTGTCTTAGCCAATGCACGTGACAGCCAACCCTTAACCAACCTACTGAGATCGCATACGCCACTGCAGTTTCTTCAAACATGCAACGAGGTTGACAGTGTCTCATCAAACTAAGCACAGCATTATATGAGGCCTTGCTCCTTTTTCTTGCTTAATTCCTTCTCTGTCTTCGTCTCGACCAAACACGCTCCATGTCCGTAGTCGGCAAAAGCCGTGCTTACTTAATACTGGTAACAGCTGTTGGCGTACGGATTACTGCCCATGCTGCCCTGGCTACTAGCATACGAATTCTGCTGCATGCCGCCTAAGCTCATGTTCGGCTGCATTCCCATACCCATGTTCATACCGGTAGCTATACCAGGGGCTATACCCATGCCGTATTGTGCCGAGGGGTCGTTGTACGCTGTAGGTGCAATGGCCAACATAGGTTGCATGCCGCCCATGCCGTAGGCTGGGTCGAGTGACTGCGCATCCATTTCCGGCTCCTGCTGGATCTGCGTGCGCTCGTCGAGAACCTTAATCTTGTCGTTCAGGTTCTTCACAAACTGGATCATGTAGGGCATTACAAAGTCAATGTAGCCGTGGCGCCACGCCAGCTCCAGAGCGACATCAGGCTTAATCAGCTTGTAGCACGTGAACAAAGTAGCACAGAAACATTCCTTGTCGTGCACCGACACGAAAAAACGCAGGATGTCCTCAGCAAGCTCCGGGTCATCTGAATCGCTGGCACAGTCAATGCAATCTTTGTACATTTTGTCGGCCTTTGACAGTTTGACAGACTGTGGATAACGCTTGTTCTTCCGGTACAGGTAAGCTGCAATGCGGCGGAGCTCTAAAAGATCGTGCTTTTCCAGCTTTTGCGCCAGCGAAATCTGGTCAAAGTTCTCATAAGCGTCTACGGAATCGCGGAGCGCCTGGTAATCTTCGTCATCAACCAGAATTTCGTTCAGTGCTTCGTTAACAGCTGACAAATTCTCTTTCTGTACATCCTTCAAGTACTCCACCACAAGCGGTAAATTCTTTGATTTGCGAAGCTGGTGAACAACGCGAGCATGGTCCAGGTTGGGCGTCAGTACTTGCAAAAGACGCGTTAGCTCAAGCGGGTGTTGCTCCAGATAAAAATTAATCGCTTTGTAGTGAATTTCTTGGTTGCGGACCTTTTGAATGCAGTCCAGGAATAAGTCGTGAGAGAACGCAACCGGGTGATCAACCATTGTGCGAACGGCGTTGTCAAACTGGCCGTCTTCCTTGTACAAATACACAGCATGGTCCCAGTGTAGACCTTTCTCGCAAGCACGGAGAATCTTTGACAAATTCATGCGTGAGTGGAAGATTTTAATATGCTCCATAAGCTTTGACGGCAAGTATTTTGAATACAAAATAGCCAGCTCTGTAAATATGCCAGCATGGGCGCCTTCCAGGCCAAGGCCCTGCTCCATCAGCTTCAACAGCTCTGTAGAATGGCCACGCTTTTCGTAGTGTAGAATTAGCTCCTCCAGGTGGTCCGGATGGACGATAATGTGCAGACCACAAAGGCCAGCAAGACGGAACTCATTTACATCCACACAGGCGTAATTGACCTCTTTCCAAGTTCCCACTGAGTTTGCCTTGGTAGCGGCATCCACTGCCTCGCGAAACTTGCCGAGACGAACGTAACAAATGGCAAGCTTGGCATTGTTGTTTATGTTCTGGAACAGCAGCTTGGCAGCGTTGTACATACCTTCATTGTAGCAACGTTCTCCAATGTTCTGAATCTGCGCCACATTTGGCGAAGAAATAAACTCCTCTAGATCGGAGTACTTTTCCGTCTTAGCGTACGCATAAATCAACGAGGTGTCAAGATACTGCTCCTTCACCGTGTTTCGCGCCATCTTCAAATACGGAATCAGCTCACTGTAATTGTCGATGCGCTCGGCAGCAGCAATGACATCGACGTACGAACTGGCATCGCTTGCCTTGATAAAAGCCGACAGAGAGTCATGTACCTTGCCCTGAACAAGCTGAGCCTTTGCCAAACGAGACCACACTTCAGATTCGTTGCAACGGTCAGCAAACTCGTATGCGCGCTCATTATCTTTTATGTAGTCCAACAGCACAGCAATAGCCTCCACGTTGTGGTTCGTCTTCTTGTAGATAACAAAACCCTCCTCGTAGAGCTGGTACTGCTCACCAACGGCAATGCGCGCGATCTCCGGGCCATCAAAGTTATCTAGACGATTCACGTAATCCATGACCTTTTCTCTGCCAGCCTTGATAGCCGTTAGAATCAGTAAATTCTGCAAATTCTTGTTGTTCGAAAAATCGGTTCCTTGAAGAACAATACGCTCGAGTAGTTCAATCAGCTCGTTTGGTAGCTCTGCATTCATGAACGCGCGCACAGTAGTTGACACTTCGTCTGGGTTCGTGGTCTCCGGCAGCGCCGTCTGCACAACCTGGTCAATCAAAGCACGACGGCTAGGAGACTCTGGCTCGCCTTCTTCTTGCTTGACAAGCACTTTGCCCCACAGATCCAGGTCTTGGCGCTCTACCAAGTAGCGAGCCAAATCCTTGAAAAGACCGTTTTCCGTCGTCACACGAACAAGGTCGTCATCACACGCACCGCCAGCACGACGATAAGCCAAGTAAGCCAGGGACGGGTCCAGCTTTTCGCAGAATTTACCGACAATCTCCGAATCGTAGAACTGGTTGCTGGTCAAAAACTGCTGGGGGTCCTTGTTGAGCGTAATGTAAATCTTGCCAATGGCGTTATGAGTCGCAGTCTCAGTGTTGCCCTGAGCAACCCGCGTCTCAAGCCATGGCTGCAGCAAACGCAGGCGATTACGCTTCTCAACTTGCTCGCACAGATCGTCTACAGGGCACTGCGCAACCTGGTTGAGCAGGTTCTTGATGTAGTCTTCGTTGCAGTCTAGATCAAGCAGCTTGCCAATCACAACGGGTGCCTTCTGCGGGCTCACCTTCGTCACATACACGTCAATGTACTTCATCAAGTTGTTAGAGTACAGATACTGCGTCAGCTCCTCCACGAAGTCGTAACGATCGCACACGTGAATAAGCGGCCGTGGGTCCTGTAGCTTTGATTCTTTCAGGAACTCTTTCACCTTGACAGGATCATACACAGAAGAGTCACGGCAAACACGCTCCACCTCCTTGAACTGGCCCATTTTTGTAGCAGCCTCAATGTACTTGAAGTGCAAGTCAGGGTCTTGAGAAAAATTCACAATCGAACCCAGGAAAAAGTACAAACCATCAAACGATTTAAACTTCTCAAATACCTCCACAAGCTTGTTACCACCCAGCTGCTCAGCGTACTTAGTGGCAACCTGCACAACGATTTGCAGATTCTGACGCATGTTATGAGCCATAAGCGCGTTGATTAACTCCATCGAGACTTCACTTGTTAAGGTGCCGAAGAACGTCACAATAAACTCGTGATTGATGGCCTGTGTATTTACAATTACACGCTTTAGGTCTGCCAGCTCCGTGTAATGCTCCAGAGCACGTTGGTATAATCCAGACTTCTCGCAAAGAGCAGCGATGCGCGACCTATCATAATGTGTGAACATGTTGTTCGACAAAATAGCATCAGCCACTTGTGGCGAGCCACCTAGCAAATTGATCTCCAACAGCCGAGTCTGCAAGTAACCCTCCTCAGGACGATTGTTCTTTAAAGCCTCCAGCAAAAAAGCGGTAGTTTCCTGAATGCGGTTTACCTGCATAAAGATGTCGACCACAGCATTGACATCCACCAAAGGACCATTCTCCGCGACAGCCAGCTTTTGGGCAAAATCTAGAGCGCCTTGTGGGTTTGCTCGCACCAGATTCTGGAGCATAAATGTGTAGTCACAACGGTAGTTGGTCTGAACAGCATACGCGACAATTTTATCGAACTCGCCGCGCTGGACGAAGCAATTAATCACTTTTTCAGGAACCTCGGCACGTAAGTAAACTGATAAAGCCATCGTAGTGTCAGACTGAGCAACGAGGTCACCCAACTCCTCCGAACACTCAAGCTTGTTCTCCGATAGCCATTTCTGCAACAGCTGGCCACGGCCCTGCATCAACACGGGACGAGCCAGCTCAATGGACTCCATCTTGTTCAAAGTTCCCTTCTCAAGCAGGACACTGAAGTACTGCAGAATAGGCTGCGGCTGGCCAGGCTGAGCAGGCATTTGCTGAAAGCGCTGGATCGTCTGAGGTGTACGTAGAGCACCCTGCGGAGAAGCAGCAGCAAGTCGAGCTGCGCCCTGAATATCGTTTATACTAACGAGACGGTTGAACTCCGTGAAGTACAGCTCTTCAGCACCAGGAAGATCCAAACGCGTTGCCAGGGCCAAAGCTAACTGTGAGTCGCGCAGCGTGTTCACCACGTACGGCACCAGCTTCGTTTTATTGATCGCGAAGTGCAGCAACTGTCCGCGGCGCGTAATGCCAAGCATACCCTTTGACTTCGACTCCAAACACGTCACAAACGTCGTGTCTTGTGACACACGAGCACGATATACGGGCTTACCCGAATGTACATCGAACAGGAAGAGGTATCCCATCTTTGTAATCATGTACACGATGTCGTCACTTGGACTCACAAGCATTGATACAGGGAAATCAGCCTGTGCGTCCGCAGCAAAAGGTATTGGTTGCGGGGCAAGACGGAACACGCCACCAGGGGCATCGCGCTCACGTCCCACTTCCATGATAAAAAGCTGCATCGGCTGGCCATCACCCTTGGTTCCAGCGAAGACTAGTACTTGAGCGTCATCCGTTCTTCCAGGTGGCTTCATCTGGGCAAAAGCTCCAGCATGGCCTTGCAGCACCTGGCTTACCTTCTTATCTACCGAGTAAAGCTGCATCTTGCCAACAATGCGACCTCCTTCTCCCTGTGAGATACTGACTAACAACATCCACTGGTTGTCAGCCGAAGCCTCGTAACTAATAATTTGCGTGCCAGCGCCCAAATTGGCGTGGCGATCAAAGACTTTTGCCGGGGGCGAGTCTCCTTCAATGCTCCAATGGAACACAGCAGAGATCGTGACTAGCGCGATGGTATTGACCGAGATCCAGCGCCAAAAGACCACAGCTTCGTTCATCAAGTGGCTCTTCATCTTAGCGCGTAGCTCCATGTTGAAGATCTGCAGCTGATTTTCTGAGCGCAAAGCGATGACTTTACTCACAGGATTCATGATAGCCGCCTCGGCGTTGATTGGACGGCGCTGTACCGTGTTACCCGCCGCCATGTCCACGATCACCACACTTGCTTGACCATTTACTTGTTCACATACGCATACAAACTTGTCGGACTCCATCGTTGTCGTGCCAAACTTGACATAATCCAAGTTCACACCTAAAGTGCTTAGCTATAAGCAATCCAATAAAAAAACAACATCACACGTGGGGTGAGTTTTTCTTCGTCTTGCCTGTATTTATCCTTATGTTTTTCCCTCTCTATCCTAATACTTGTATTGTGAATTAAAGGGGGGAAACCTGCATTCTGCACTATTATACGGTAACGTACATTAAATACTTCCCCAAAGGTAATGGGAAGATCTTGCGCCATATTTTTTGCCTGGTACTATAGCTAACTACCGCTTTCTGTTATACTTTTCTATTTGTCTTATTAAACTAGTTGGAGGGGGAAGGCCGCTCGTTGCGCGCGCTCTCACTCGACTTGGATTCTTTCGCTTCTTCCTCCGTTTCACGATTGTGCGGATCCTGAGAGCAACAAAATCTAATGCGTTTAGAAAGGCTTTTCAGTTTAAGCGCGCTTAAATAATTAAAACTACAGCTTACCAAATAAGAAAAAAAATGTCACTTTAAAATTTGGTACAAACAATTGCACAGGTTTTGCACGTCTTGCCGCTTTAGGCTGCTTGTAAAAAAAGAGCAAAAAATTGAGACGTAAACTACTAATGCGACTAAGCCCGCTTAAATTAGAGTGTACCCATCCTCTCAAATACGATGTATCCTTCTTATGCCACGTATGTCCCTGCGCCACCTACAGTACAATTAGTTTGACGTGTACGTCACTCTGAGCTCTGCTGGACACTATGATAAAACCTTGCTGACGTGCGATGCTAATACCTGAGTTTGCCCCAGCGACAAAGCGTATATGTTGACACGCTTCCGTACGATCCAGTTGCAAACAGCAACTCATGCGGAGAACTGGAGCGACGTGGTAAGCGTCAGTCCCGCCTCAGCCATGTCGCGCAGAAATTCCTGCGCATGTGTACAATAGTATAATCGAGAAGAATCAGTTGACGGTACCGAGACCAAAGTCAGTTTGACGGCATTGAGATCAAAGGCAGAAAGTAGTAAGAAATAGGGGCCCGTTTCAACATACCTCGCCAGCCTTTTTGAAACCCGGAACGGGGGAAGCACAATCAGTCAGGATCACCAAGTCCTGGCGACGATCTTTCGGCCAAGCCGCCACCAAATCGCGTAACGTATAGTTCACACAATGCGAAATGGCCTCGCCACAGACAACAACCTTGTCGGCAAGTTTTAAGGATTCCACTAGCGACTGGTTTAACCTATACAGCCGAATAAAATCGATCGTAAACGTAACAGTGAGCTCATTATCGTAATCTGTAGCTGCAACACTCTAAGGAAAATTGAAGCGAAAGCTGCAGTACCTTGTTGTTGAATCGTAGGGCAGCTCGAACTCGGCACGAAGCGCCGAGTAATGCTCCGTGAACGAGTTGTGGCCCTTCATGACGTACTGAACGGGCTTTAATGATATCTTAGTCCACTCCGCAACCGCTGCATGTACAATTGGCACAATGTTGTGCCCGGGTGAGCCAATGAGGCAGTGTTCTGGCCAGATACACAACGTGAACTTGCCACTGGCCTCAAGTGCCGACGTGTATGCTAGCACGTAATCCTTTAGACTGGGGTCGCGCGGCCTCCACACACCAGTAGCCACATCCTTGGTCGTGATACATGTGAACGGCTCAGGTGAATCACCTTTGGAATTTTCCCAGAAGATTCCGTGCGCAATGTGGTACCGCTGATGCGAATCCAGCGTAAGCACAAGTTGCTTGAGCTTTCTGGAATGTTTCTGAATGAACGCTGCAATGCGCGCCGCGTCCTCGCTCGCCGTCGGGATGGCAAGTGAACCACCAGGATGAAAGTCAACCTGTTGGTCGATCACTAGCAGACACAATCCGCCGGTAGGGATTGCGCCTGCTGCCTCTGCTGCTTGTGCTTTTCCTGCCATGCTTAATTTATGACTTGATACAAATGTAGTCATTTTGAAAAAGCAGTTTTGCAACTCGAAATTTTTGAATGGTAAAAGATCTTTCTATAGTTTTGCGGTGACAAAAGCTAAGTGAATCATGATGTACCGTATGATGAGTATTTCAATGGTACGGAGAACAACTCTTCTCACGGTAAATCCTCGCCGAAGCATCAGTAGCAAAGCTATCGTGTAGCTAAGTGCTTGGATCTTGCGCTTTGTGGGCCATGATATCGGCGGAATACTAGTTGCGAGCTGGCGTACCTTTGGAAAGATTTCAGACGGAAGCAAAGGCCATTTGATCGTCCCATTTTGTACGCTTTGTGTAAATTGTACCACCTCCGAAACATACGTTCGCCATGAACGTTTAGTGTGGTGCTAAGGTGTAATTGACGACTGGCAAGGGTACACGCGAAATAATGTCTGGCTGGATACGACGAATCCGTTGAAAATCTGTCATGGAGGCGCTACCAACGGTAAAAATATCTGGTGAAACAGACATTAGGTCACACGAACAAACAGCAGTTTTGCACAAAACCAACAGGATGTAGCAAACGAACCTAATTCGGTTTCTTGTCGTGCCTTGATTAAAGCCTTTTGGAATGCGGTGCAGCAACCTGTAAGCAGCACACTGTTCAAGCCCATTGTGAATACAATGATTCATCATCAGCAACTAACACCCGACAAAATAGTGTCGCAAACAAGTTACAGTTACGTACACAATCGAATCACTGCAGATCCAGGCGTTACTTTTCACGTCAAGCGGCAATCTTGGCAGAGGCGATGACCCGGCTAGGCGCTTTAGAGTTAATCGCAGCATCAGTTGATACGCTCTAAATACGCACATTCGATCATGTCAGTCAAAATCTACCTAGTCCATAGTTTCTATAGTCGTATTTACCTTGCAACGTCATATTTGCATCCGATCAATTGACGAGCACAACGCAGAAATAGCTGCAGCTCTGTTTCCGACATCAACACGCGTAGTACCTAAAAATATCACCCGGAAGATAATGATATTACACGACACAATCCATAACTTGCCAAAATTCTGCGTTTTTAACGCACCACAGGTTGTCGTTGAGGCAAAAGGAGCCGCTCCAGCGGCATCAGTCTCACGGACGGTGTTCCCACATGAAGCACCATGTGTTCATCCAATACGACCACCTACGAAAATGCAATCTCAATGTGAATCAATGCCGCTACATACTTCCAATCCCATCGCATCGTTCACAGCTTACCACATGGTCGTATGCATTTCCAGTCAAGTATCTTCCCACCGAGTAAACCAGACCGCTTGTGGTAATAAAGATCAAGTCACCTGCACCATACAAAAGCGTAGTAGTTATTCGCACTAACATTCAATACAGCAGCATTCCCGTGAACTAAATACCACAAAAAAATCAAAAGACCTGGTTTCACGAGCTTTGCCGCCTCGTGCGCTGCGTCCTGCGCCTCTTTGGGTGATCTGCGACAACATCGCGTCAGTTTCGTCTCCCCACGTCGTTATTTTCACCAATACAAGAATCATCTTACCGTTGAAACTCGTGTTCATTGAACTGCAAACTATTTGGTGCTAGTACTTGCGCCACTGATAAAGCTAGCGCACCCAGGGAAAAGCACGCAGCTGTATGTTGCTTTTGCACCATTTAATAAATTTAGAGATGTACCCATGTTTCGGTACCTCCATCGTTCCTAATCGAAAAATCCTGCTCCCCCAACCGCAGGTGTAAGTACAGTAGGCACATACACAGAGTGTTGGTCATTCTTTTTTTATTGTGAGAAAAAGGGTCAGCAGTTGACAACAGACGGCGGGAGTGGCTCAACGTCACTTTTATTAGTAAACATGCGCGCATTTTGGTGGAGATATGGCGTTAATGAGGCAACAATTGAGATGGCAATAATTTCACTGACACTCTGTATCCATGAGACCACATCGTTTGATGCACATCGACGTCTTGCTGACTCGTCTGACAGTTATAACTTTATGTTTTACTTTGTTATTGGCGCCATGATGCTCACGTGTTTAGTGTATAATATATTCTTTAAGCACAAAATGGAGTCCAATTTCTTACGGCAACCGACACTTCCCGAGACAATGCTACGGCAGGATGTGATTGCGAGTGATCAGGACATGAATAATTTGTGGGAATGCGATGTCTGCTCTTTCAAGAGCTACGACGCTCATATGACGTGCATGTTGTGTGGCACGGATCGATCATTTAAATTGATTGACAAGACTGGAAGATCTGGAGACGATGCGACTAGTGAACACAGTAGCAACGCGCCGTCCTCGGCTTCGTCTAGTACAAAGTATATGTTGTACATGGAGGAGAAAGAGAAGCCGCTGACTTGCAGTACAGTAAATACGAGAGCAATACCTTCTCGGCCAATCAGGTCGCATTCGTCAGCTAAGAACAACCGGGATTTTTTCAAGCGGAAGCTTACTGTGCTCAACTTGCGACAACAATCGGCCCGACGTCGGCACGAATGGTCAAGAGAACGCAATGACGATGGACAGCTGGTTTGGGTAAGGAAGAAACATTTCATGGATCGCAAGGCGCTGAGAAGTTTGCGAACACTAGACGGATTGCGTAGCCAATCGTCGACATCTTTACGTGACTCGATTCTATCGAATGGAAGTGCCAATTCGATAGGGATTGTGTCTCGTGTTGTTGTGTCGCCAAGGAATTCGACCGGACGGTTGTCACTTGAGGCTGCAGATGGAGCACTGGCAAAGCGCTGCTCTGAAAACTCGGAGTTTTCGCAGGATGAGCTGGAATTGGTCGGATCGCTACCTTTTCAGCAAAAACATGCATGGTTTGTGCAACACACAGCAGCCATGGAGGTACCGTGGGAATATGGCCACTTGTTGCTCGAGATTGAGCGTGATAACTTACTTCACAATTCTTGCGAGCAATTGCTGTGGGCGACGCCGGACCAGCTTCATCAGTCGCTCCGAATTAGGTTTGCGAATGAGCCAGGCGTGGATGCGGGTGGATTGGTGCGCGAGTGGTTTACGCTGATGACGAAAGAGGTCTTTGATGATACGACTGGCTTATTTCGCAGAAGCGGAAATGGTGATGGCCTTATGGTCAATCCAGCGTCCGCAGAAGCTAGTGTCGATCACCTGATGGTATGCTTCTGTCTTGCTTTTTCTTCGCTACGAATGTGTTGCTTATCTCGTCTGTTTCTTTCTTTTCTGCTGCATTCGCAGTATTACCAAGCTGTAGGTCGCTTCATTGGCAGAGCGCTTTTTGAAGGTATTTTGATCGACGCACATCTGGCACTACCAGTGTGCAAGCATATTTTGGGTATCCCTATTACGTTTTCCGATCTTGAGTTCGTGGACAACGATTTGTACAAGAATTTAAAATGGCTGCGAGACAACACAGGTGTGGAGTCACTGGCCTTGGATTTCACGTACGTACTCCTTCATCTGATGCTTTTAGAAATTGAATTTTGCTAACGGGCGCTTGCTTCTTGTTGTTGTTGGTGCCATAGTGTCACTGTTGATGGTCAAGTGTCGGACAAGACGAAGGTAGTGGATCTAGTACCAAACGGTTCAAATATCGCTGTTACGGAAGAAAACAAGATAGAGTACATCAATTTGCGCTTCAAGTGGGTTGTTGCAAGCAGCATATCACTGCAGCTTGGTTCATTGATGCAAGGTCTATTCTCTATCATTCCGAAGGAGCTAATCTCCGTCTTCGATCACCAGGAGTTGGAGCTTTTAATTTGTGGAATTCCTGACATCGACGTGCAGGACTGGAAATCTCACACTATTTATGTTGGGGAGCCAGACCATCGAGTCATTGGCTGGTTCTGGAATATTGTACGTGAGTTACCCAACGAGCATAAGGCGCGATTACTGCAGTTCACGACAGGCTCCTTCCGGGTGCCCGTGCAAGGCTTTAAAGCGCTGACGATGAACGATGGCCGCATTTGTCCGTTTGCGATTCAATGCATCAGCGCAGATGAGTGTTTGTATCCGCGGGCTCACACTTGTTTCAACCGGTACGTGTTTATTTTATTGTTTGTAAATGAGAAGTGGTTGTGCGTTTATGTGTTGTTGTTTTTTTCTTTTACAGCATTGATTTACCACGATACAGTAATGAGAAGGATTTGCGAATTGCATTATCACTCGTGATTCAAATGGAAGTAACTGGTTTTACAATTGAGTAAGCTGGTAGAAGATATGTGTATTGTACGAAATGAGAAGAAGCAAGCAGCACGTCATTGGAAAATTAATTACATTATAGCAGTAACTAGCTTTGCTTTTTGTATTGTGACACGAGCAATAGTGATACCCTGCTTGTTCGAAGGTTCACTTATTATTCCAGCAGATTTCAAGACACTGACACAGATCATCGATGGGGCAACCACAAGAGTGTCAACAAGGTAACGAAACAAAGAGGCTATGAAATGCTCATATTACCGTAAGCATTGTATTGTCTGTCAATGCATCTGAATGCTTTTCATTTTGACTAGCAAAACGATCCGTATCTTTTCTATCTTGATAACTCTTCATCTCTATCATAAAAGGACACAAGTAGCATGAAATTAAAGATAAGAAGAGACAAAACAATGCAAAAGTGGTGGTGACTACCAAGAAGCAAAAGTAGATGGGATTAATAATTCCAAGCGGGTACATCGTTACTGACTTATGATGGCAAATAAGGCCAAGGACATGAATGCCGTCATGTCCTCAAATCGACCAGTAATTACAGGACCAAGTTTTCTCAATGAGATATAGCATACGTTTGCTAAAGCCATGCAGTTCATGATGATCGAGTATGCTTTCTACGAGACAAACTGGCTTTATTTTGAGGCTGCAAGTAAACCACACGTGTTTGTCTCAAAGGAATGCAACAATGACAAGGTGCTCTATGGCAACGCAGTCCATTGCCTGGTGATTCAAAAGAAGCTACATTGGCACGAAAGTAAACAGCGGTGAAGTTGCGATATCCTCAAGTGGCTAGGATCCTTTACTCGCTATGTCGGAAAAGGTATACAAGCAGCATGTTTTTTGTTTGGTGAGAGACAAAGAAATGAGACGATGCCAAATGTTCTTTCGACCGAACACAAAACTTTACATGGCCGCAGACGAATGAAACTAAAGAGATAAAGGTGGGAGCAGATTATCAGCTCTTTGAGCTGAAAAATATATTTCACATTGTGGCTAATGGGTCGTTCCCACTTTCTGCTGTCACTGACATTTTAAACTAGCTTGATTTCGCAGAGGGTAGCACAAAGTAGCACAATCTAGTAACCCGTTCATCTATATGGTCCAACTTAATTGCCATCTTGTGTTCAAACTGCGCAAATTGGGTATTCAGCTCTTGAACCGTGTCCACAACAGTCTGTAACGATGTCAAAGGGGCACCAATTTGCACATGTCGTGGATTCCCATGACTCATAACGTTCATACACACATTCGTATCCATAGATGTAGCTACTTTCCGATCCAGTTGCGTTTGTGTCATACCCATTGCCGGTACAAACTGCTCCGGCAGCTGCTGCATTTCATCCTCTGACAGCACTTTGAGACCATAAACTTTCTTAAAGTGTTTCAACCACTTGGTCATCGCAGCAAATGGTATTTTAGAAGTATCAGACGCATATTGCATAAAGAGATCCACCATTTTAGCAGTCAGTGCACCAGCTGATACTTTTCGTCCTAGTGTCCGTTGGCGGATAATCCACCGATAGAGTTCTTGCTCCACGCCTGGATGATGCTCAGGTACCGACTTGATTGTCTTGCACTTGAGTTTCGAAATACACTTTGCATTCGTACAAAATGCTAAAATACGCTCCTTGTTTTTCTTAATATCCGATACTTGCTGACGACTGATGCCAAACTCTCTTGCAATAGCGATCGGCTGTTCACCGCTTTCAAGAAGCTGTAGAACCTGCTGTTTGTCATGAATCGAAAGCACTACTCGCTTACGCTTTGTAGAGACAGAATGAGCATGTGCAAGCGTGATATTGTCAGTAACGATCGGATTGCGCTCTGTCGAGATGTCCATATTTATGCTGTCGTCGCTGCTACTGCTGCTTCTCATGAGAAGTAGCCGAGAGTTACACGTATACTACTTAGGTTATATGGAATGCAGTATACCGAATTAGAAATAGTTGTTCAAGAATGAATGTATGTAACATCATTTAGAAACTACATTTAGAATCTGAGAACATGCACGTCTCGTTAGAAATCACATTTAGAATCTAAAAATATACAATCACTCAATGAACTCAAAGTGTCGCCCAGGCCCGTCCTCGCTTCCAACTAACAGCAGCAATAGTATGATCCGTCTTTTCTATATTGATAGAAATATCATAATATCTAATATTACTATTATCTCTAGTTTTGCAGGATTTCGTGCTACTTGAGAAGAAACAAAAGGCTAAGGAAGAGGCGGTTCAGGATTTGAATCATGGTGGAGCGTCTTGAATCCATGTGGAATACATATGAACGTATGTATATCAGTAGCAAGTGGATTAACAATTTATGTTGATCACATTTGTAGCGCTATTGGAGGAGACACTGATGAGATTAAGGGATAAGGCACAGCAGCTTCAGAATGATAAATGGATGTATCAGGATATTTAGCGTCAGGAGTGGCACAAACGCCGTCGTTCGTTCGACGCTTGAGTTTTTGTACTCATTGTTTGTAGCTAACGTCACTACATTTGAGACAAAGCGAGCACGGATTCGCCAACAAGCACTGATTTCGTCAATGCAAAGCAATCGTCCTCATCCAGCTACCAAGTGGCTGATGCATCGCTTCATCCTTTGTCGTTTCATTACTGCACTTTATTCCCGTCTCTTCATCTCCTCAAGCAACGTCACACCAAGACGAGCAGGTGATCGCGTCACAGCGACACCAGCAGC
Organism: Peronospora belbahrii; assembly: GCA_920618645.1. NCBI lineage: Eukaryota > Oomycota > Peronosporomycetes > Peronosporales > Peronosporaceae > Peronospora > Peronospora belbahrii. The sequence continues at coordinate 376,620 of CAKKTJ010000119.1, read as the reverse complement.
CTCAAGGGCGGCAAACTTCCCAGCAGCCGTGCCCTTGCCACCTGACACGATAGCACCAGCGTGGCCCATACGACGTCCAGGAGGAGCCGTGGTACCAGCAATAAAGCTTACCACGGGCTTGTTGGGGTCGCCGTGGGCCATAAGCCACTCAGCAGCCTCCTCCTCAGCTGACCCGCCAATCTCGCCTACCATAATGATACCCTCTGTCTCTGGATCGTTGGTAAAGCGCTCAAGACAGTCAATAAAGTTGGTGCCATTGAACGGGTCACCTCCAATGCCTATAACCGTTGACTGGCCCAGGCCCAGTGCCGTAGTCTGCGCCACTGCCTCGTAGGTAAGAGTGCCTGAGCGAGAGACAATGCCAATTTTGCCTTTTTGGTGGATGTAACCAGGCATGATGCCCATCTTGCACTCACCCGGTTTGATGATACCAGGGCAATTGGGGCCAATCAGACGTGTAGTGCTTTGGTTGCGCAAATGCCACTTGACCTTGACCATATCTTGCTGCGGAATACCTTCAGTAATAGCTACAACGAGTGGAATCTCCGCCTCAATAGCTTCAATAATCGATGCCGCACAGAATGGCGGTGGTACATAAATGACAGAAGCATCAGCACCCGTTTCGTTCTTGGCTTCAGCTACCGTATTGAAAACGGGTAAACCTAAATGAGTAGATCCGCCTTTCTTGGGAGTGACCCCACCAACCATCTTTGTACCATACTCAATCGCTTGTTCCGAGTGAAAAGTACCCTGTCATAAATAAGTACAACCCAATAGAAACATGAACTCTCTTTATCAATCCAAGATCCTCAATCTCGTTATAACTTTTTTGTAAATCTCTTACCTGCTTGCCGGTAAAACCTTGACAAATGACTTTTGTATCTTTATTTATCCATACTTTAGCAGATGCAGACATACGACGTGTCATAGTTTGTGCAACAATGGCTACATTTTTAACAGGTGAACGTGCAAACATTTTGATACAATTTGAGCTTTTCAAGTGGGTAACTTTGGTTGCCAAAGTCTAAATTTGCAGAGTGGGGATCTGTACTGACTGCTTCAGTGCTCTCCCCACCGGACGTTTGATTGCGTTAATTTTAGCCAATAAGCGACACTAAAACCTCATGTAATTCATTATTCATTTTCACCAATAAGTGATTGAGATCTCGCGAGCAAATGCTTGAACTTGACTCGAAAGTCAAAGACGTGTGCAATTCATTCCAACTTGAGAATGAATTGCACTTCGACTTATGAATTGTTTCGTTTCAATGAATGTTTGTTTTGGTTTGATTTAGGCTCATACCATTACCATCTACTACTGGCTGAGCTCATTACTATTCAAACTGATCAGTGCTAATTCTTTGACTTTCTTGATCACTTCTTGTTTCCAAGACTCTTTTTTAGTAGTGGCTATTGCGAATCACACGCTCCGAGCTATTTTGAATCTTGACAACTTCATTCGGGATCTCATGACGTAACCACAATCGTAAAAGACGTTCACGTCGCTCTTCATTGAGATACAGTGGACGACCTTTACTCAACTCACGATTGCGCTCACCAAATTCTTCACCGTATTCATCCACATACAGACTTCCAACGTATGCTGCCAATTTCCAGTATACGAGCAATACAGCGCCTTCAAGCACGAGTAGAAACATACCGCTACCTCGTCCACACTTCTTCGCATGAACAGTACATGCACCCGGATTGGCTTCGTCAGGGTACCCGCCTTTGTCCAAGTGAATCGATGGACATGTGTTCGCAGCACAAAGTAGCATTCCACACAGAAGACACACAGCAGGACGTGCCGGAAACTGGTGACATGCATGACACTTGCGCTTTGCCAGTTCCGAGTAGAATTTCACGTACGGTCGAGGCAATGAGCGGAGATACCGGGTACGAGATGAGCCTGAACTGAACACCGATATGGTTGAGTGCAACGTGTGCAGGTCTCGGCAAAGCACGGACGGTAGATTAAGCTTCTGGGCACGATCTACATTGGCAGTCGTGAGCCACTGCTGAAGAACATCATGTGGGTCGTTCATTTCTTCGTATGCAGCTTTGAAACGATGTACCCATCCAGATACGAGCTGCGTCAAAACAGCCTGCTCTCGATTGTCCGTTGATTCGTGAAATTGCAGAGCGTTCAACTTCACAAACCCGACACCGAGAACGTCTTCTTGCGTAATAAATATTGGCTTCGAGGCCACTGTAGATCCATAACGATGGTGTGGTGCAGCCCGCCTTGTCAACGACTGAATCATAAACGTAGCCACTTTGGCAAGAGGCACAACTTCACATGCTACGACATTCAGAAGCTGGCGCTTATCCGCAACGGGCTCCACTTGAAAAGCACCATCACACTTTCTCACAAGTGCCTCCAAAAGTAGCTCCAATTCATTTCCCACAGTGTTCTCTAGATTTAGATGGCGATCTCCGTTAGTATCGACAGAACTTGCAGAAAAACAGGCAGCGAATAGCGCTACGTTTTCCTCCGAAAACGCAAGATCGTTTGCCATCGCATTAGTAAAGTCCGCTTTCTGCGTGATGGCATACCACAGTAACGTTTGCACTAGACGTGCAAGCACTACAAGCCGAGCGATGAACACCGCACCTTCCTCACTCTTCGCAAAAAGCAGACCCTTCATCAGCACGCTACCCAAATGGTTCAGCAGCAGTGGTTTTTGTGGCCATCGTACCTTGCCCCACTGGCTCTGCTTTCGCGTTTGGGTCTGTGTACTTGGGTGCTCGCTCTCAAGCACTACGGTTCCATCAGGAAGAATGTCCGACCCTCCATAGTATAGCAAGTGAAGAATTTTTTCGTACAAATCAGCGGTTGGTGCCACTGAAGGATTTGTGGAAAAGTGTGAGCTGACTTGCCTCAGCATCAGCGGTAAGAAACGCATTGCTTCCATGAAAAGGTGCTCACGCAACTGATCCGAGTCATGCGTATCTAGGAAAGAGCAAAGCAATGTGTGAAAAAGTGCATTGCAACCAGAGGTGGTGTAGCGTTCCGGTTGTGACTTTTGCATTGCACCGCACGCCACCTTGTGAATTGCCATGCAGAGGGATGCTAGTCCGTCCTCTAACCACTTGCTCAAGTGCTGCGGTTCCTGAGAATCCTCACCAATCAACGAAATGGAAGCTGATTCAAGCTTCTCTTCCAGCAATATCGCACTCGCTACTTTCTTGATATCTGTGGACCCATTAACACCAGTGCCTGTCTCGTTGGTCCTTCCAACGGCATGCTCCAGCCAGCGAACCATCTCCAAATGTGTTACAGTAGCCATGGATATTTCATCACACCCACCGATCGATGCTCTGCGCTGAATAGTTGGAAGAAATTTGCGTTCCCGGTCCGTTGCTGTCGGGATCAGTACATTCGAAATTGATTTGCATAGCGGGCACAAAAACTCCTTCTTCGTGACGTCAACAGCATTCAATGCATGTCGATGATGCCCACCAGTAATTGCACGTTGGAACTGGGAGGTATGATATGATTCCCAGCACTTCTGGTGCACCGAATGACCACACAGACGAACGTGCACGGGTATGTCTTCGCCGACGTGCATCTCGTCCATAGGCGTACTTAAAAACTGACCGTGCAAGCCGCCATTTAGTCGAGAAAGAGCAGGCGAGCACTGGGCAAAACCAACGTAGCACATGAAGCTATTTTCAGAGCTCGTCGAATGGCACATTGCACATTCCACTACGGACGCATCGTCATTCATCGTATCTTCACTTCCATCCATTTCAACATCACTGTCATCTCCTGCAGCATCAGATGCACTCGGTATGTACTTTTCACGTTCGCCCTCAGTGTCAGACTCATCATCACCAACAGAAGCATGCTCGCTGTCGTTTGCTGCTGCTTTCATTTGCTCTGCAAAAGCGACTTGTCGCATTCGCATCTGCTGCATTGCCCGCATTTGTGCTTCTTTCCGTCTTTGCGCTAAAGCCAATTTACGTGCAGCTTCGTCGCGCGACTCTTGCTCGGTTACTTGATGTTGCTCCACTACACTTCGGCATTTAGGACTAATGCGAGACAGCCGATGTAGCAGCCAGTCAATCCCGCGACCAATCTCGTGTTTCTGGTCACCGTCTAACTTTGTCATGCTTGCACTTCCGCCGTGGTTTGACCAGGGATTCAGCTTCAACAGGATATACAAAACCGCGCAACGCGGAGCCGCACCCGAGTACAATCGAGGCTGTTCTTGGGGAACCCACTCAATAAACCTGTCCGCGATCCGAGAAGCTCGTTCAAGTTCAAAGTGTGCTGCGTCCGAGGCGGGAATCATCGTTTGGAAGTAACGGACATCTTCCACAACATAAAGCTGAAGCGTGAACAAGTGCACAGCTCTTGAAAGAACGCTGAGGCTGCTATGGGCATCAGTTGTGGCACGCCACAACGATTCGTACACCAGTCGTCGCGCATCTGCGTGTAAAATGGAAATACGAGACAGTCGAAAGCCGAGCGGACATGGTAAAAACATGTTCACCATTGGAAAATCAAGCCAAGTCGAGTGAGTATTGTTTGGACTACCGTCTGCTTGCTCCTGTTCTCGTTTCTTAGACGAGCGGAGGCGGTGCTGGAACCAGTTTTCATGAGCTGATTCATGTTGTTTTCGCGTCAAGTGTACAAACGTCGGGTTATACTCTGCATATAGCTCCGACTTTAACCGATACTGGAACTTGCCTCCACCTTGTGCAGATGAATCCCCAGCGCCAAAGGATGCTGAAATCCCTGCCCCCATACACACCTCTTTCAAAATCTGATCTAGAATCGGGCCTCCTGAGAAATTGACTGGGAACAGGTTCTCGCGACTCAAGAAAAACTCATTTGCAATCTTGGACAAGTCACTGTGAGCGCAAGGTCCGACGCACAAACGCTGAACAATTTTTCGGCGCAAATATGGAATAAGGCTCCGCGTAGCGTCTTCATCGGCAACCTTTGGTGGTAATTCAGATGCGAGCTGCGATAATAGCGTCAAACACTCGGTTACCATCAGCTCTGCCTCTTTTGCATCAGAGCTTTGCGCTGCTTCATACCACTCTATGACGTCAAAGCGCTCCATAATCGATGCCATTATCCAGTCGACACCCAGAAGCTGGAAACTAAACTGAAGCAACAGCAAATCAAGATCACGGAATCGAGCACAGAATGGTGGTTCACCGTAGTTCATACTATGATTGATCACCGACATGCCATTACGCACCCACAATCCAGAATGCACTTGAGCATCCCACACAATTGCTTGCAGCACAGGCTCGATTAAATGCACCCGATGCCAAAACCCAATGGGGCTATCAGCATCATGAATCCACACTGATTCAGCGTCCTTTAATACTTTACTTTGAACCAAAGACAGAAAGATATCTAAACCGTTTGCAGAATCGCTTAATGCCCGAATTAATTGCGATAGCGTGCGCTGGAGTGGAAAGTGACATGACACCGCTGTCTCGAGCTGATCTGCGCGTAGAGTGTCTCCAACCTGATAATCCGACGAAGGGAAATACTTGCCAGCTGATGCTAACCAGAAGTAAAACGCCTCCAGTATTGCTTTCGAAAGCTTCGCAATCAGATTCTGTGATGCCTCCGATGAACGCATAGCCTCGGGCCCACCAACAGTCTTGAAAGCGTTTGATACAACCCACGAAGATACGTCAGAAGTCGTTGATACGAACTCCACGGTCACAACCCAACCACGTGACTCCATCTCAACGTGATCTCCAAATCGTCGAACGTCTGAGCAAGCCCCTTGGATGAAGGCAAGATAAAGCAGAAATTGAGCTAGACGTGAGCCCCCCTTTGTCCAACACAAAATTTTCGGAAATCCCCTCAATTTGCAAGACATATCGCAAATCCAGTAAACCTGACATGTAGCGACGGCACACAAAGACTGGTGACGTGACATCCAGCATGAACCTTCCTGTAAGTTCTGTTTCAGGGGGTAGACGTAAGAATGGCGATATCTCTCGTTGGTGTCGGATATGGTAACCTGCTCGCTCAGCTTCATGCACTAGGGTGCTTACATGGACGTCTCGTAGCGTAAGCCCCTGCGAACGCTGGATGCCCATTGCAAACACATCCCAAATATCGAGTTCTCGGTTGCGATCTGGATGCAGGACGTGTACCATGTTATTCCATGTACCATCGAATGCCATATCGACAAAATCAGTTTTCTCCTTCTTGCGCAAGGTTTCAAGCACCGAATTTACCAGCACTTCCAGAAGGTCATGCTCGGCGACCAGCTTTTTTACAAAGGTTGCCCGGTTGAAGAATTGCACGCTAAATGCTAATATAGTAGCTGTCGAGCTGCCAACACCAGCAGCAAATTCTCGATAAAGCTGGCGGTAGGACGATGTAAATGAGATTGCAAACGCTTGCTTGAAAAGGGGATCGGCCAGGAGAGCCATCAGCAAGCTGTGAAGAGCATCGCTTTCAGTTTTGGGCAAAAACGAGTCAGCCATTATCACAGCCCGAAGCATTGGATAATCGACTGCTTCATCGACTGCCATGCTGCTATCGTTATGCTCTAAACTTTCTATAGCGCACATCTGCATCCCAAGTCACAGTGTCAGTAGTTGCAACAATCAGTGCAAGTATATTTCTAAGGTGCAAAAATACTTATGCCGGATCGTACCTTTTCACAAATCAGACGACAGAGCCCGTCTGAAAGATTTGCTAGCGAAGCAAGCCATTGAAGCAACGAATTGATCAAGGGCACCCTCGGTTTATATTCGCACGATACAACAGATGTCACAATTCCATGCTTGTGCAAGGATGCTGCAAGCTCAAGAACATCCTCGCGAGATGCCTTCGCTCGCACAGTGCTTTGCTTCTGTGACGACGTTTCACCAACAATCTTCAGCATTTGGTACTGCTCATACATCCACAAACAACACATGCTTAGTCCAAATTGTCACAACTCTGACAATTCTTTCTACGTACAGCAATCGCAGGGTGGGCCTTATTCAGTGCTGTCGCAAATTCCTGTGACGTCTGCAATTCGTTGTAGTGCACGATGACTGAGTAGCGTCTTTCTGGCGATTGACTTCCCAGTTTATCCCGCACAACGTCCAAGTCGTCATCATAAATCACCGAGCCGAACCTAGCCTCTTTGATCGCATCCAGTACCAAGTTCATCACTTCTGCAATGCATTCACGTGAATTTACGAGTAGATCAAGCGGTAAGAAACTCAGTGGATCTGCATCTTGTGCTCCCTGCCACACAAAATCCCGTCAAACATCATCCGTTCGTTTCGTCACATTCCTCAACTACTTTTGTCACAAAATAACGAGAGCTTTACCTTATGTCGTGTGCAAAAGCCTTCGGGCGCCCAAGCTTCAGTATCTCCACAATCACAGCAGCCTCCACTGTGTGTATAGTAAAAAAAAACCTCATGGTCTTCATGATCACTAGAAATGAAGCAATCATTGCACATTACACAAGTCTCATCCACCTTTATGCAGCAGTAGTAGCACCCACCACCCACCGCCATACAAAAACAGAAGTCAACACACGAAAGAAAAAACATTCTAGTCAGCCCACAAACAAATCTTCCAACCATCATTCAAGCCACAATGGATTGTTTTTCTCGCTTCTAACCTGGCAAACTTTACAATTCCAGGCGATATCACCAGGTTTAAATTCATAGGCACACATACGCTTGGGTAATTTCTCAAGTGCATGACGGTTTTCAGTATCTAGCACACAAGTCTGTAGTTCTTCTAACAATCGACGTTCTTCTCCTTCCTGTTCTTTCTCTCCCCAGGATGCATTTGCTTTCATTTCTTCCAATAACGCACGTACTTTAGTCTGTGAAGTACTCAAGATACAATCTCCATCATCATCATCATGCTCATGCTCATGCTCATGCTCTTGCTGTTGACTAGTAGTATCAAATTGTGTCATTGATAATGGTGTACTACGATGATCAATAACACTTCGTGCCCGTGCAAATAAATCCATTCAGTTCGTTTGTTGTTGTTTTTCTTCTCTTGAACGTCGTAATACGATTGTCAGATCTCTCTTTCTCGCTTCCCCCTTCTCTCTCTTCTCTTCTCTTCTCTTCTCTCGCCTCTTGATGGTAATCACAACCGCCTTTGAACTTGCCTTGCTTGTAACTTGATCGATCGATCGATCGATGAGTCAGTCGATTAGTCAGTCAGTCTATTGTAAGAATTTTCAGTCCTAAGAAGTACCTCTTTACTTGTCAAAACTAATTTATTCTAATAATGAGTATCTTTATTCTTGTTGTAGATCACGTATTTGTGATTTTTTTATGAATTTGATACATGGCTACAGATTTTGATCCTTTTTCTTTTTTTTAGTTTTAGTTTGGCAACACATGGCTACATTCTAGGTAATAAAGTGTATCTGGTCATGCTGTCTCTATTATCAACGACAGGTAAAGTCAGTGATGGTAGTGGTGTCAGTAATAGAAAGAGTCAATTAATTACGTGCATGTATTACAATCTGCTTTTTATTTGCTTCCATTCTTGCTGTGATCTACCACGATTCTTATCTACATGCGTCTCATCCAAACACATCAAAAGATCTTCAAGACATTTGTTCACACAAAATGACCTTATAACAAATTCTCCTCCTTTGCGCGGCTTCACATGCTGCTTCGTCCAATTTCAGCTATCGTGTCTCTTCTCATACGTCTCGTATACGACACGAGAACACAATTCGAAACCCGCCCGATCTTGTCAAACCACGCAATAATTCTTCTATACTAAGACGTCACCCGTAAAGATGATGATGATGATGATAAGTCCATATTCAAGCAACACTCAATCGTACTTCTCCACAAACGGCGTCGAATAAGAATATTTATCATTGTTGTCCTGCTCCGATGCTCTCTCCGACGCAGTTGTAGAACCGCCTGTTCCTCGATACGACTTACGTTGCTCCGTTGGCAAACGGAGCTCCATCTCGGCCACACGCGTCATTGTTGTAGTTAGCAGCAACATTGCCTCATTGTACTGCCTCTCTTGGTCTGTCACACGAGTCATAAGGGTCTTGTTGCAATCCTCCAGCACAGCCACACGCTGCTGCAGAGCGTTCACATCAACCGTCGGATGATCGCTCTCGGTAAGACTCACAACCGTATCGCTAACTGCCGTGCTATTACCATGTGTGCGGCCACCGCTGTGTACCCGGTTTGGCCGTGCACCAATCGTATTGGCGCTAAAGCGCATATTCACCTGCGGGCCAGGGACGTTTGAAGATCGGTTCACCAACGATTGCGTAGACCCAACACGTGTCGTGCGATTACCATTCAGCCGAGATCCAAATAAACTACTGGGGCGAGAATTAGTTAATGGCAAGCTATGGTTGCTGATTGTGTCCGTAGCTTCAAGAACTATCGAAGGTGTAGATACCGTCGATGGAGCTGGAATCGAAGAATTGTTGCGTAGACAAGGACCCTTCTTGTCACTCGTTGGGCCAGAGCCAGAAACGTAACTTCCCGACGCGCGCGCGGCTCGAGCACCGCTACACATAGTAGTTAACGTCGTGTTCGGCAATAGTGGACCATTGCGGTAAATTCGATAGCAGTCACCGCACGCTGAGCGCTTTTTCGTGTAGTTCGGCAGCATTACTCTGCCAGCCACGTGCTTCTTGCACAAATATATAAAACATTCCTTGCACTGATATTTCTTGCGGAACATAGAGAACTTCTTGTAGCACACGCCGCATACGCCAGTATTGTGGTCGGGCTCATAAATCTGCCGCCCGCAAGCAGCGTCATCAAAGGTCGCAGGGGAGGGAGCTTCTGAAATCTCACGAGTGGTCTTAGTCCGCGCGGGACCTTGCGTGGGCGCTCCGCGGGTCAGTGCACGCACCGATGATGGAGACGAGCACAATTTGTCTGTCACGAATGGTTGCGGACCGCTTTCAGTCTTCCGCGAGAGCGATATCGACTTGGAAAAATTCGATTGCGATTGGACTAGTGCTCCGTCCACAAAGCTAAGCGTCGTGACCATGTTTTGACTGTTTTCAAAAGGGTTTTGCGACGCGCTGAGATCAGACGTAGCTGCGATCGGGTTCGACTGTGGCAATGACGCATTCGGACCGTTCATTGACGGTGGGTTCAGCATGCTCTCACGCAACAACTGGCTCTGCATCTCAATATCGCGCTTCACATCTTCATAGTCAAAAGCGTCATCGTCGTCCTCACTGAGATCCAAATAGTCCTGTTCCGCGCGTTGAAGCATCTTCAAGGTTTTCTGCGGCACATTCATCTCCTTGGCAAGCTGAATGACTGTCTTACCAGCGGGCGTCTCCTCCATTAACAAACTTGGTCGCGCATCCACCAACAACCTCAGCGTCTCTAAGGGGGCACAAGCCTTTACTGCAATGTGAATTGGCAAATACTGTGCGTTATTCTTGGTGATCACGGCTTCAGGGAAGGCAGCAAGAAGTGTCCGTACTACTTTTGGAGGGGTATCATTCTCCGTACAGGCCCAGTGCAGCGGCAGCATACCGTGGTGATCCTTGTGTCGTGCAAGTTGCGGCTCGGACGCTACGCGCTCGATCAGTGTGGTCCACTTGCCCATTTCGGCTAATCGTATACCTTCTTTAAAATGCGGACGCGAACTACGGTCTACACCTAATGAGTCAGTGCGTATTGGGCGTTGGGGTACGTCCAATGGCCTTTTACAATCCCCGACTGACTTATCGTTATCACTGTCGCTGTTGATGCTGCTTGTATCAGTGACTGCAGTGACTAACTTCTTAAGCTCGGGTGCTTCATGTGTTGCGAACGCAGCTATGGATTCCAACATGCCATGGCTGCTGGGAAAGAGGAAGCAGCACTGTCTTTTCTGATTGTGGCCCCAGAGCTGCTTAGATGTACGAGTTTGTTGTGTGTTTGTAAGTGGGGTTCCTACAATGCAACGACGAGGAGCTACAATAACAGATTTAAGAGGGTATTATAACAAAAGATGTAATGTCTTTACTTTTGTATGCAGAAATCAATTGACAATAAAAACGAAGAAGAATATGCTCAACATAAAGGTTATTGATATAATACCGAACACTTGATGCCCATCACCATCGCGACACGACGTTCAATGCGATGAACCAAGTGACTAAGGTGTGGCCTTTTTCTTCACGTGATGGATGTTACTCTGTGAACGTCAAGCAATTGTTGCCTAGAGATTGTCATGCATTCAGATAGACCCCTTGTGGGTGAAGCGATTCGATACGAATAAAGTATCAAATTGTTTGTCTACCATTCATGCATACATACCCCCCTTGAGTAATGTAATCTACGAGGTAGAAAAAGCTTTGTACATACCGCATTGCTTACTTACTTATACAACAGGAGGTTCACGACGTGAAGTCATAGGTCTCTGTTACGCAACGACTAAGTCCATTGCTCACGTTGCAATCGAGTTGACATTTTTATGAAACTATCTCGTATGATATAAAGAAGCAATATACTTGCTAATCATTGCGAGTAATGACTTGCAATGAACGCTTTAAGGTTGGTCGCACGGAACAAATATGCACGACAGCATTTTTTCAGCCGTCTTCGTTGACAAACTTTGGTGGAGGATAAACTGCTGCGGACGTTCAATTGCTATAGAGCTTTTTCACTCACACTTTGACAAAGTCAGCATAGGGTTGTCTTTACTGCGTTCCCTGCAGTATGTACACAATGTGGTGGTCATGTTTAACGTCTGCTTCCTTTTCGTATCGGCAGTTTTGCCAGATCGAACAAACACACTGTTACATTTAATTCCAGCATCTTACGAAAATGTAGATACATGAGACGTAAGCATACAAAACCTGTAGCATCTAATATCATCATTTTTCCTAGCTTTTATTTCGTAAAATATGTCACTTTATTTTAAAGCTAAAATACAGTACCATATCGTAGTACACACTTTAATCTAGCTATTGCTTTAAAGCTCGTCTACACAACTAACTACCAGTCAAGCTCTTAGGAAGACATTATTAGCTATGCAGACACAGCACAAGGCTCGTGAGAGGCGAAAAGTGCAGCGTATAGAGCTGCTTCACTCTATGACTGCAGGTATGACTGTATAAAGGTAGATAGATAGCAAGAATTCTTGTCTTATTGCGCTGATTTGATTCGTATGCTGATTGATGAATCCGAATTCACTAGACGAGCGTCACAAGTTCTTACTGCAAGAGACTACAGAGAAGGAAAAAGCTCTGCAACGTCTGCAACGAGCGGCAGCTCTGGACAGTCCCAACCAGCGACTTGTGATTGATTTGGGCTTCGATCACATCATGAACGAGAAAGAATCTCGAAGTCTGACAAAGCAGCTTAAATTCTGTTATGGAGCAATCAAGCACATGGTTGAGCCGTTCCAGTTGATCTTTTGCAATCCCAGTGGACAACTAGAGCGCTCGCTGGAACGCTATGGTGCTAGCAATTGGCACGTTCAGTGGCGACGTGGAGCTGAAAGCGTTGCAGAACATTTTCAGCCGGACCAACTCGTGTATCTATCGCCTGATTCTCCAAATGTGCTTTATAAAATCGATCGTGAAAAGATTTACGTTATTGGAGGCATTGTGGATAAGTCTCGGAAAAAGGTGAGTGGGTTGCGACGAAGACATTTGAGCAGAGCATCGAATTAGGCCGAGCTCATCGGTGGTGTTTTTTGTGAAACTTACAGGGAGCAACGCTTCATGCTGCTACAGAGTGTGGTATTGCAACAGTCCGACTGCCGATTCAGGAGAATCTTCCAGAGCGGCTGGATCATATTTTGAACGTTAACACGGTCGTTGACGTGCTCATCAAGTTTCGAGAGCTCGGGGACTGGCCGCGTGTGCTAGAAGTCGCGCTGCCACAGGTAGAATACAGAATAGCTACTTATGCAGTGAACTTGAGCTGACGGATAGCGATGTTTATGTATGACAGCGCAAACGAAGCCAGATAGGTCGAAAGGCTATTCGGCGACGGCAGAGGCAGCAAATGCTACAGAACTGTTCGGCTAATGAAACCGGTATCAATCATGCAACTGATGCCATCTGCAGGCATAAAGACCAAAAATCCAAGCAGCATGCTGATATGAGCGACAAGCCTGACGACACAGAAGCGGGATTGTCTCCAATCGAGGACATAAGCTTATGGCTCGAGGATCTAGCGGCATGAGAGCCTTTTCTATCGTCTAGTTGCTATTAAGATCATTCGAAAGCTCAAACATGTGAGTTTAAAAATGAAAGACACGGGATACGGTCTTTTGATTCGAAGTTTGGATTGTATTGCAGAAAGAAGAGCTGGGACGGAGACTACCAGCAACATGTTGGCCAGTTTCAGTATGTTCACGTTTGCAGGTAGTCTCCGAGTTGCGGCAATGTCCTGTCTCGATACAATGGTGAATTCAATCTATCGCACGGGCTCACGTCAAGCCCACGGTGGTAGAGATAGGATGTTGTGTCACGTGGACGGCTGTGACCATCAACAACCGATAATAGGCCGATGTCGGGCTTACGGCTGTCGGACGTCGTGTGAAATGAAAGGTGTGCGAGAAGTTTTCTCCGAGCAGGGATGTATTGCGCTCACAGTGGCGAAGAGGAGTAAAGTAGAATGCGTTGTACTTGGATGGAACAAGTCAACACCCGCTGCAGTATTGGACGGCGTACAATATCTGAGCGTTGTACATGATACCTTTGACTGCGGTAAAATGTGTGAATCATAGGCGTAGAATATTTTGCATCTTTGAGCTTTGCGAACGAGCTTAGCGATGATGTCACTGGACTGAAAGCACGTTGACAGATCGAGGCAACTACGATACATTGTGTGAAAGTGACAACAGTCGCTCCTGTCGGAGTACGAATGGTTTGAGAATGGAAATGAGTGCGAGCTGTTTGAGTTTTTCCCCAAGATATGCTTGACGGAAGACATTGTGGTTTGCTGGTAGCAGACGTTCTACGGTGCAAACGGTTCAGTAATTCTACAGGCTAACACAGGCCTTGTCTACAACGCTTGATTCTCCTCGTTTAGTTGTTGTTGTGCACAACGTGCATATCAGCGGTCAGACACCATGTCCAAGTTGCGCTGCCCTGGGTACTGAAGTAGGTGAAGTGATGAGGAGATGAAAGTGATGTTGAGTCAGAAGGAAATGTGAAAGTTATGAGCCAGGTACCAACGATGCCGTCAAAAGTACATGGCAGTAGTCTATATCACACATGCTGCTTTCATGCTGGAAACCTATTTTGTCGGATCAATGGACGCGTCGAACAATTACAGCCCAGTTTGACTCATCATAGTAGCTTGTCTCTACCTTGGCAATACCCGCAAGCTCTACAAGGCTCTCTAGTTCACCTTGCTTAAACATATGGCAATACCGTTGAACCACCACACGTTCTTGCATCTTTGTAGTGAGCTTATCATTGGTATCATCGCTATTAATTATATCTTCACCATCAAGACAATCATTGAGAGAATCTTCAGCCTTCATGTTTTCCTCGCTTGCATCGGTAGATCTTGCGGCTGTGGCACCTTTCACAGAGGAAAATGCAAAGCGCTTGTCCAGATTCCAAGGCACCATGAAGTCTTGTCGACCTTCTTCAAAACGGCGACGAGAACCCGTCATTTGCTCATGTGCCCATGCGTAAATGATTCCACGCCCATCCACGCGCAAAACACGAAGCAGCTCCTTCACAGCCGCTAGTCGGTGACCAAGAGTACTGAGATGGTGAAGCACTGCGATTGACAGTGCAGCATCACACGATTGCGAGCGTAACGGAACTGCTAGTGCGTCACATACCATCGTTTCAAGGCCGCGGTCGCGACAGATATTCACGAGACGTAAACTGCGGTCACCGCCTACTACGAAACACTGCGATGAATCCACACACTTCATGTACTTCCCATTTCCGCAACCAATATCAGCGATCATCGAACCACTCGGCAAGGATGCTACGAATTGAGCAACTCGTGGCCAAGGGCTGTGTCGAGTGCTGCTAAAGTGCGCTGCTACTGTCTCATAGAATTCATGAACATACTGCCGCTCCAACACGGTCGGAGCCAGGCTAACATCCGCCTCTTGCTCACTATGATTCTGTCCATCACGCAACGGGGTGTCACAATACTTTGGAAATAGACATTCGCATGGTCCTAATCGGATCTTACGGAATGTAATGCTCAGTCTTCGCTGGCGGGCCACCTGCTTCCCATCAATCACATCAAAAGTGCGTGGAAGAATGGCATGCTCCCAAATGTAACGACTTGCCCCGCTCATAACAGCTAGTGACCGCGCTGGCAAGAGGACACCTTCATGCTGAACACCATCCGGATGCCGAAAGTCCATCACAATTTCACTACAAATGCTCAAGGTTGCAATAGTGGTAGTAAATGCCGAGTGTGTGTCTAAATGGAATGCAATTCCTTGTCCCGGTAGATACTCGTTCACTGTAATCTGGTCCGGTTTGTCGCCATCCATGATCCCACACTCTTCTATCTTGTCAACTATCGGTTGCAATACTTCTGGTATCGGCTCTTCAATCGGCTTATCAAGGTCACATCTTCTCGTATCATATTTAAACTCGTATCCATAGTGCTGTACTTGTCTCGCTCGGATAGTATTAGCCCAATGAGCTCCATCTTCTCGCTCAAAAAAAGCGATACACGCACTTTCCTGTGCTTTCGTGATAAACTCAGTCTCAAATCTCAATCCTGGAATTCGTAGGTCCGGAGAAGCAGCATGACGTTGTACATGATGCACTCTCAAGAGCTGATCACGACGTTCTTGCTCCTTCCTACGCATTACAAACTCGACGTACATGGGACGTCGTCCTAGTAGCTCACATGGCTGTTTATGGAGCAATTCACGTAGTTTCTGAGCGACTTGAACGTTCAATAGTTCCAGTAAAATAACACGACGCGAACTCGTTCCATAAACAACGCGCTTGACGATAGCATTGTCATTTAAACAGCTGCAACTGGAGGTGGAGGCTACAGATTCCGACTGCAACAATTGCAATAGGAATGGGACGAGTTTAGACTTGGTGATTGTATTCTCTTTGATCCGTCGACTCATGGTGAGCTTTAGAAATGTACTTGGATGTTCATCGGTCACAAAGTCTGTTAATTGAAGCACTGAAGTAGCTTTAGATTCATTAGCGTCGCTCATGACGAACTAGTAGTGACCAGTAGTAAATAAGGTGAAATGGATAACATAATGTAGCCATTTTAACACGTATTGTAGAATTTAATATGGATACATGTGGATCCTGAAAGGTTGTAATTAATTTGACTGCCAGTCCGATTGCTAATTAGTTCACTGTGTGGTCCCCCCTATCCCGCTAGTATATTCAAACTGAGTGCCTATCGAATTTGTCGTCGTCGTCTTGACGTTGCCAGATGCATAATTTACCGTAGAAGTCTGGGGACACAATCGTAGGCTCGAATGGATGCCAGCGCACATCGCGGGTAAGTCCACTAGGACTCATTGCAAAGATTTCGACAAGGTCACCAGAGATACTGTCGTACACGTATACACGACCGTCTGCTGAGCCCGTATAAATGTACTTTTGTGCGGTAGAGTGAAGTGGTGAGAAGTAGCATCGAATTAGTGTCTCGACAACCATGTGACCACGGTACGTCATTACCGACTTGTCATATGGGTGCTCAATGGGCACCATGTTAAGTCCTGGATACGCCTGATAGCGGTAGTCCCACAAGTACGGTCTGCGAAATGGCACCAGTTCATCGTAGTCATCAGATGAAATACACTTCCTAATATCCCAAAGCTTAGTGGTTTGGTCCTTTGAGTTGGAAATGAAATAATAGCCATCGTCTCTTGATGAAACATGTGTGATGCCATCAGCGTGGCCCGGGAACACACCCTGTGGCTTTGGGCTCGACTCGGACAATACACGGCGGTCCCACAATTTTATCAGCGAATCATCTGATCCGCTCACAAAGATATTCGTATGTAGAGATCCGTCCACAAACGCAATAGCATTGACATCATCGTGGTGGCCAACAGCATGACACATTGGCACTTGAGTCTCCATGTCCATCAGTATAACACTACTCTGCGACGTGCCAGCGACAAACTCCGTACCTGAAGCATTGATATCAATGCACCACACACCAAAGCGTCCAAACCGATTCATCCGCATCGAATGGCTATCACCTCTCCCTCTTCGTGGACGCGCCATCGGGAATACACACTCCTTCCCGTCCTCGTTAAAGTCCGTGCTTACCATACGAACGTTACTGTTGATGGTGGAGTATATCACATTCTTGTCATCTGGTGTAAACTTAGCATCAGTCACCGTCCAACTGACATCCCGAACAGGCAGACATGCTGCACGGGTCCAATCGATTGTATCATACAGCATAATTTCTCCACGTTGCCCAGCAGTCAAAAATCTTGACCCCGTGCTGTTAAATTCACCACAATAGAGTCGATCACGTACCGAGTCAACAACTCGACACTGTTTGTTTTCCTGAAAGGGCATAAAAGTCTCCTGCATCTTGATTAATTCTG
Source organism: Peronospora belbahrii (assembly GCA_920618645.1). Lineage (NCBI taxonomy): Eukaryota > Oomycota > Peronosporomycetes > Peronosporales > Peronosporaceae > Peronospora > Peronospora belbahrii. The sequence goes on along the minus strand of CAKKTJ010000119.1, from coordinate 359,132 downwards.
CTTTCGATGACATACCAACCTGTTCCCGATGGCACAATGTATAGAACATGAGCTGTTTACGTATTGGCAAGACCGTCACGGGATTCTCATTGTAACCGTGTAACTGGTGAGCAATACGTTCAAATACAATCTTCTCCTGCTGTTTCTTCTCAAATCCTGAGCGCCAAAAAGCTTTTGGAGCGTATACTTCTCCGTCAAAAATCTTGTCTAATTTAGCACGTTCTTCCGGTGATAGGAAATGCGTTCCGTCCTTATCGTCCTCATAGATCAAGGAAGACGATTCATCTGCATACTCAGGTGTCAAGTCAATCTCAGTCTCATCATTATTGTCCATCTGTGACATCATTCCGCACTGCTTGGCAACGGACTTTTTTTTATCAATTATCGGGTCTGGATTATCAGATATTTTGGGGATTCTGATTGCATCATCATTTCGTTTAATTACGATTGACTTTGTTCTATACTCGCACTAATCAAAATAGTGCACACCCAATATATGGTACATTTTTATGTGTCCATTAAAATGCTCTAATTGTCTAAATCTAATAATTGTGTCAAGAGATAAAGGACAATTGCTTCTTCAAATATCACAATGACGAGCCAACGACAAACTTCGAGCGTCGTGTTCGCGATCTTTTTCTTTATCGGCATTGGATCGTCATTACCATGGAATGTATTCATCACTGCACAGGCGTATTTCCAACGTCGCTTATCGGGGACTACGTATGAGGATTCATTTCTTAACTGGTTTAGCATGGCTTTCAACGTAAGCACCCTCATGACGATGCTCATTCGTACAGCCATCATCGCGGAACGTATGGTAAGTGCCGTACGCACCGTCTTCTTCTCACTTGTCGCCATCATGGGTGTTATCTCGATGCATTGTGCCTGGACGCGTATGCCTGAGTTCTACGGTACGAGATAACTTGTAGAATATCTTGTTGATTATGATACATTGGATTCAGTAATATCTGACGTTGTTTGTAGGCTATTCATTCTTCCATATGACTATGATGAGTATTCTTTTGGTTGCGTCCGCCTCGACATTGATGCAAGAAGGGCTGCTACGCATTGTCGCGACGTTTCCACCGCAGTATACACAAGCGGTGGTTAGCGGCCAGAGTTTTGCTGGATTGGCCGTGTCGTTGTCAAACTTTATTATCTTGTGGGCGGGCAAAGGCGATATTCTGCTTGTCTATGGATTGCACTCCAATGTAGACCTATGCGCACTTCTGTACTTTGTGCTGGTATTTATCACACTTGTCTTGTGCCTGCTATCATTTGCAGTCCTGACTCGGATGGAATTATTTCGCCACTATCAGAGAATCGACCATCCTGGATCCAATCCAAAACAATATCTTGACGATACACCAAGTGAAACCGAAACGGTTGACGCATTGGATGATTCCCCACGGAAACGCCTGCTGGACCGAGAAGATGACGCTGATGACACTGGTAACAAAGTGGATTATATGCTGGAAATTGCCTTCACGATACGATTCTACGCGATAGCGACGTTTTTCATATTTATTGTAACGCTTGGTATCTTCCCTGGAATTACGTCAATGATCAAATCGGTGCACCCAGAGAGTGGTATCATATCCGATCAATTGTTCACGCCGTTCACGCTCATTCTCTTTAATACGTCGGACTTTATCGCACGTCTGTCCGCTTCGTGGTGGCCCGAGCTCGGACAAAAGAGGGTACTACTCTTCAGTATTGCACGTCTCATTTTCTTTCCATTGTTAATGCTCTGCAACCTGCAGAACAAGTCACACGAAGTGATCACGACGGTCGTCTTTCGAAGTGACGTGTTGGCCATGCTCTTCATTGCCGGTTCCGCCTTTTCAAACGGACTACTGTGCGCACTGGCATTCATGGAGTATCCCAATGTACTTCGTAGAAATGCTGAAAAGGAATTGGGAGGTAGCATTATCTTTTTTGTGCTATCTGTTGGTCTCACTAGCGGCTCCCTCATGTCTTTTGTGCTCCGCGCCATGTTGAAGCCATGAACCAAAATAATTGCATATGGATACACATTTTAGTGATACACAAAAAATATACATGATAACAAATTACAAATTACAAATACGTTCATATCCAATAATCATCATGACGTCAAAGCTGGAATACTTGCAGCGTTATATATCCAATGGTGGCGATAGTACGTGTCTTTATATGCCTCTGTTATCTTCAATTGATAGTCATGACACTCATGTATCATCTGATAATCGTTTTTATTAGATGCCGTGAATGGAGACAAGAAGAAGAAGAGGAAGAAGAAAAAGGTCAAAACAGACAAAAAGGTAAATTCTGCAGCTTTGGGCACGCATGTCGTAGACGTAGACGATGCATGGGAGCAATCAGCTCCTAGTAGAGAAGATATTGACAAGAAATGGGAGCTTGAAGCTGCTGAGGATGAGCAGCCAATGGTTGTGGCTGAGGATGGGGACGAAGTTGTTGATATTCAAGATTTGCCAGTGTATGTGGATTCAGATAAGTATTTGGATGAGTTACAGGAAAGAAAGCGAAAAGGAAAGGTATTGGAAGATGAAGATCTGTCACCACCTCGGAAAAAGAGAGACGTAGAATGTCGTGGGAGTGAACACAACGACAATGACGCATCGCCACTGAGACGACCAAAGATTGAGGATGCATCCCCGCCACGAAGGCGACCAGATGCTGACCAGAACATATCGAAGCGACAAACAAAAGATGATGAAGAGGATATCTTGGCATTAAAGAAGTATGGGCGTGAACATCGTCGAAGTGAGGAACGAAGCGACGACGTTTCGCCACCAAGACGACCTTCGCGTAGGAAGCGGGATGACGATGTCTTACCATCACGTCGTGACAGGAACAATAATGCTTCGCCGCAGCGTGCTCGAGATGGTCTTGTGTCTTCTTCTCGTCGTGAGGATAGTGAAGATACGTCGCCTCCAAGGAGATCTCATTACATGGAAGACGGATCGAGACAAGGTGAACAGAGACGAAGACATTTGCCATCTCGGTCGCCTGCTGCACCTGATCGACAACGTCGCGTAGATTCTCTTGGCCGAGACATTCCTTCTCGCCCTAGCCGAAATAAGAGACAGCCTTCTTCACCTTCGAAGAATAATAACTCCGCCAGTAGACATCGCAACAAAACTGCTAGAAGCCGAAGCAATAGTCGAGGTGGTGACCGTGACATGGATCGTAGTCGGTGTGCTGCAACATCGAGCAGAAGGGGGCGTCGAAGCCGCAGCCGATCGCCACGCGCGCGTCGTTGTGACAGCCGATCACCAACTGTGCGGCGCCATCGCTCACCGAGAAAGTCGACGAGATGGAGCTCACCTCGACGAGACGAGTCTACACGTGGTCGCAGCTACAGCCTTAGTCGTGGGAAACATCGCCTATCTTCTCCTTCTCAACGCTCTCACTCACGGTCGATTAGTCCAAAGCGCCGGTTGTCAGAAGTAGCAAAGACAGGGGACCATCATGATGCCGATAAAGGCTTGTGCACAGCTGTTGAGCCGCCTTTGCGCAAGGATATCAAGAGCAAAAATGCTAGTAGCTCGAAACCGAATATCGAGACGCACGAAGAAAAAGAAGAGAAAAAGGCTGGCTTGTTCACTGCTGCCGAATTTGATCGGCAACGCAAGAGTGCAGCAAAACAAAAGGACGTTTTGCACGGTGTCGATGCCGCTGAGATGGGTGCAAATGCCAAGACGGTGTATCGTGACAAGCGTGGTCGCAAGTTGGACATGCTGAACGAGATGGTTCGGCAACAGGAAGTTCTAGATGGTAAGCGTAAGCGCGAGGAACGTGAGGAATACGAATGGGGCACGGGTGCAGTGCAGAAGCAAGATCGCAAGTCGCAGTTGGAATTGGTGAAGCAGATGAAAAATACGCCATTTGCCCGACACGTAGACGATGAAGAGCTTGAGCGAAAACGTCGGGAACGGGTGCGAGCATTTGATCCTTTGAACAGTAAGATATTTCAGGAGGATCCATTGAATGAAGACAAGAGCAAGAAAACGAAGAAACGCAACAAGGACAAGAAGATGAAGCGAAAATATGCGGGTCCACCTGCCCCACCCAACCGTTTTGGAATCATGCCAGGCTATCGCTGGGATGGTGTTGTGCGTGGTACAAATTGGGAAGAAAAGATAATGATGCGACAGAACACGAAGGCTGCAGTTAGTGAAGAAGCTTATAAATATGCAGTTGCAGACATGTAAGAAAACGTTTGACGTCCATTGAGATACATTTACTTGATTAATAGGAAATTGTGACTGCAAGTTATTCATATTGTGAGCGATATAGTCGAAATAAGACATACACTGTCGGCCATGTTTGCAAACTCGTATTCGCACACCTGGTTTTATTATGCAGCTAACCTCACCCAAACTAATCATATCAATCTTTTCGCCGACGCTCCTGACCAGCCAAGCGCTTTATTCCCCTTTTCACAGATCTAGCCCAGCACTGCCTCACATATAGGACCAACCATCGTCTCTTTCTATCAAAAGCATGGGTATCACGTTTGAAAACTTGGACCAGGACACTGGCTTGAAGAAGCTCAATGGTTTCTTAACCAATCGAAGTTACATTGAAGGCTATAAATTTAGTTCAGCTGATACTGTTGTATTGCAGCAGTTCTCGGCTGTTCCGGATGCTGCCAAGTTTGCCAACGTATACCGTTGGTATGTGCATGTGGCTGCCAAATTAGGTCTTCGTTCGATTCTGGGGACCAAGACAGTCAATGCTTCTTCTTCTTCTGCTGCTGCTTCCAAGAAGACTGTTGCTAAGAAAGACGAAGACGAAGAGGAAGACGATGACGATCTGTTTGGTGATGATGACGAGGACGATGAGGCTACCAAGGCCCTTGCTGCCAAGCGCGCAGAAGCAGCAAAGAGTGCTAAAAAGGAAAAGAAAAAGCCAGTGGAACGCTCGCAAGTTGTAATCGAGGTAAAGCCATGGGAGGCGGAGACAGACCTTGAAGAATTGGCTGCCAAGATCAAGGCTCTCCCTGTGGAAGGTCTAACGTGGGGTGAAGGTCACAAGCTGGTGCCAGTGGCCTTTGGTATCAAAAAGTTACTGGTGCAATGTGTCATCATTGACGATATGGTTTTGCTTGATGACATCACAGACGCAATCGAAGGCTTTGAGGACTATGTCCAGTCGGTTGACGTAGCCTCAATGAACAAGTTGTAAGAGGTAAATTCAAGCCGATCGTCCCATTTACTATTTGAGGTCGAGGTTTGCTTAATGAAGCTAAGTTAAGCTGAGCTTCTCAAGCTACGAGTAGAAATTTAAACACATACAAAAACAGCTGAAACAAACTCGGAAGAAGACCAGGTATGTTCCATCGATGTGGTGCTTCTGTGCAGTCAGACGCAGCGCTGGCTTACGTTGAGTATTTGTTGTGTGATGACTGTAAGACACGTTTAGTCATAGTCTTTATGAGCAAATACAACGAGGCTATAGCATCAGTAAGTGAGTCCTTATTACTAGTGTCTATTCATCACTAATTTGATGACTGGAACGTGCACGACCTTAATTTCGTACCGACGCTGACCTCATTAACGGCTGCTGAAAGTACGTACAAAAATGAGGTCTGCTGTCGGAATAAGAAGTAGGAGGTGACGACTTCAGCCAAAGCAAGACACGTCTGATTTGATAGAAGCGCTTTGTGCTGTAAGACGTATGCGCTTAGCTCCAGTGCAGTACACACGTGCCATGTATTGCATTCCAAGTGGTCCTCTCACGCTACACCATCATACAAACACATGTCTTTACAAACACCATCTTCAGCATGTACAGTCCTAGTATAATTATCTACGATCCATAATATGTTTGTCTACTGTAATAATTGCCATTGCGAAAGTTTATCAAAACTTAAACGTAAAATTCACGACACTTTGTTTAAGTTGCTTCAATGACACCATCACCGTCACGAGTTAGCTTCAAGTAGCGATCCTCACTCCGCCTTTTCAGGTTCATATCATTTCAAAATCTTCTTGATTGGTCACACACACACTTGACTTTGTATTGAATTGTCTCATTCATTTCTCTCTTCTTCCTTACTACCTCTCAGCCTTGTCATGGCATCTCAAGTGGACCATTCGAATCCTATTACTCTCTCACGCTTTATCTTAGCTGAGAAGGAGATTCAAGGCAATGCCGATCTCAGTGTCCTCTTTACGTCGATTGAATTGGCCTGCAAAGTCATCGCTAGCGCCGTGCGTCGTGCAGGTCTTACAGGTCTCTATGGACTTGATGGCTCAGAGAATGCGACGGGTGATCAGGTGAAGAAATTGGACGTACTGGCGAACGATATTGTGATCAACTCGCTCAAGTTTTCGACCAAGATTGAAGTGATGGTGTCAGAGGAAGAAGAAGAGCCGATTCTTGTCGAACATGCATCAGAAGGCACAAAATACTGCATTGCCTTTGATCCACTTGATGGCTCTTCGAACATTGACTGTAATGTATCCACGGGAACTATCTTTGCTATCTATCATCGTGATGCCTCGTCAAAAGGAGGGTGGGTGTTGTTGATACGATCACATTAACAACAACAACAACAATAACTACAGGAACTTTGTATCTTATGGCGCTAATTAATGCTCTTTCTGATGAACAGCTACAAGGACATTCTACAGCCTGGAAGTAAATTAGTGTCGGCAGGATACTGCATGTATGGTAGCTCGACACAACTAGTACTGACATGGGGTAAAGGTGTACACTGCTTCACTTTGGACCCAACCATTGGCGCCTTTATGCTTTCGCAGAAGGATATACGTATCCCACACGAGCCCAAGGCTATCTACTCGTGCAATGAAGGCAATTATGCTCATTGGGACAGTGCTACAAAAGCATTTGTAGACGAGTGCAAGACCAAGCCGTATGCAGCCCGCTACGTCGGGAGTATGGTGTCCGACATCCACCGTACGATTTTGTACGGAGGCATTTATCTCTACCCGGGTAGCGACAAGTGCAAAGACGGCAAGCTACGTCTACTGTACGAGTGCAACCCAATGTCATTCATTATGGAGCAGGCAGGAGGTATGTCGACCACTGGCACGGAGCGGATTCTTGACCTTGTTCCTACGCACATCCACCAGCGCTCGCCAATCTTCTTGGGCTGTACGCGCGATGTCCAGCGCGTGATCGACTTGTACAAGGAACACAACAAAGCTTAACTTGACCGTTAGTAGTTGATAATGTCGAGCGTCGGTCGGCAGCTCGGGCTACGAGCACGACGCACAAGTTTTCATAAAGTAACTGAGCAAGTCCATGTTGAGCTGAAAATGCCCCTTGAGTCTGCTCAGCGACACTTATGGCCATCAATAATCTTAATGTGGTAACGTAACGATAAGTGGAAACGAAATGATATTCTGATACGTATCACAAAAACGTCGCTATCTATCGATATTGTCATGCTCGGATTTCATCCAAATGGAATGACTGCTACAGCAGCCAAACTGAGGAGGCTTCAGCACATCATCACGCTTGTAAGATATATTCGAAGCAAGGCGCACTGAACCATGCAGGTCCTGCTGTGATTAGCTTTGGCGGTGTTGGACGAGCTGAGCTCACCCTGTTGTAAAGAACACCTTTTCAGTGTTTTCAAGGATGCTAGCCGAAATATCTTCCTGCGTTTCGTTGCGAATACCGCTGATAATTTCCAACACCTGGCTGTACAAATACAACAGTCAGCATATTAATTTAAAATGCTTGTCTGTATAAGTCGACTGCACGGCGCAACAACTGAGTGTAACGTACACGAGTGTGCAAGGCTCGTTGCGTCCTTTGACGAGACAAACAGGCGAGTGCTTTTCAGCCTTTTTACTCTGCCACGCTGTTTTCACGTGGAAATGACCAGCATGGGTTGCACGAATATCGCACCAAGGAGCATCTGCAAAAGACAATGCTCACAGGAAAAGTCAAGACAACCCATCTGCAATCTTGTGCCAAGCTACACATTAGCGTACCAGTCTCAATCATTAGCCGTTCAAGCGGAATGGCCTTGACACAGTCTAAATTTTCCTCAGTCTTTAGTGAGCACCCGTTTACTCCTGTCCACAAAACATAGACGGTCAATAGCCAAGCCACCAGCATCTTTTGCAGCGCTTCTTGTTTACCAATGTAGAGTCCTAATTCCACCAGTTTCAGCATCTCATCTTTTCCACCCGTGAAAGAATGCACGACCCCGTTCGAGAATCGTGACCGGTTTTTCGAAATGACATCTACACGAATTACCACAATGCAACAAAAATTAAGTCAGCAGCCATAATGGTCTTCTCTTTGTACCTCGAGACATATCTTCGCGCACAGACCGTAGAAATCTCCTCCCGTATTTCGATTGTGAAGAAACAGCGGCAGTTTAGTCAGCTCTGCCAGCTGAAACTGTTTTTCAAAGTATTTGAGCTGCGTCTGTTTGTCACAAAACTCAAGTCTGTCGTAATCTAGACCACATTCTCCAATGGCTACTACTCTTCCATCTTCTTTGCCTTGTTCACACACAGCCAATAGCTTTGTAAAATACACGTCCGGGTCTGTTCCGTTGGCTTCAAATTCGCTGCAACGTGTTGGATGGACCCCTACAGTCGAGAAAAGCTCTGGTAAATCATCACCTGTAGTATCTCTCGCTAGTTCCAAAGCTTTGCGGCTTTTTTCAAGGTTTTCAGCCGTCACAATGATCTTTTCAACACCAAAAGCTTTAGCTCGAGTCAAAATTGTAGTCAGATCGGACTGGGATGAGAGTGAGCAAACAACGTATTAGAGAGCTTGATACATGGCAGTAGTAAGAAAGAAACCATGCTAATACAATTTACATTATGTTTTTGTTTGCCGTGATAGAGACCTGTAAAGACCGGGTCTGTAAGATTAGCGCCAATATCAATCATCATCATCTTGAGTATCCTGTTGTTACGCAGCATGAAAACGTGATAAGTACGTGCTCGATTTTTGTTAAGTTCGATGTAAAAAAAACAAAAGCATGTGGTTATAAAGTTCGCCGGTGGATCTTGTTAAGTTCGATAATGTCCCGTTGAAGTTGAAGTGTGATATCAAAACTTGAAAAAAAAGCGCGGGAAATAACAAAGTCTCTATTTGTGTGGATTATTATTATTTATCTCGTTGCGGTCGTTCATTTGAAAAGTTACAACGAAAAATCACAATAACAAGAAAGAAAATATGGCAAAAGGAATTTGGATCTCGGAGAATGAACGTGAAAAAATCCTTCAATTGCGCAAGAATGGAATGCCAGTGTCGATAATTGCCAAGAGAATGGAACGCAGTACCAACTTTATTTACCGAATCTTGAAGAAAGCCAATGGGACAACAACAGTACAGCAGCAGACCAAGACAAGACAGGAAACATGCAGCTCTTTAGCAATCAATGGGATTTCTCTTCGTCCACTTGGCGCTGCTGGACAAAGTCATGACGAACGCAATCCACTCAAGATTCAAGATCTTACTGACTCCAATGCAGCGTTAGTATACGCTGTGGATGGCATGGAAGTGTCGCCTTACGAGCCAATACCCATGCCCTTGCCACAATCGGTGAAAACCTTCGAGCAACGAGGCAGTCAAGTGCAACAATCCCAGTGTGGACGTCTGGATGCTACCGTCGGCTTTGTCAATGCACCAGTTCTCCCTAACGCTGTCACAACTCAAAATGATAAAGCTTCGGATCAACTTTCGCTGCTGATAGACACAACGTCATCTTGTTGTGCACCAAGTTCATCTTCAGATACTTCCAGACGTCACCAAGAGCAAAGACAGCTGTCTCTGCAGCCGTTGAAAAAGCAAAAGACTTTGACAGCAACATGTCAAGATCCAGTTCGAAAAAACACGCAGCCAGCTTCTATACCGACATCATCATCATCGTTGCTTGCACATCCACAGCTTCAACATTCTCAAACAGCTAAGAACATGACACCGGACTCGACTGATCGTCTTAACAAACTTCTAAAACGGATTCAAGACGAAATTCGACGACTTGAAGGATCAAATCTGTCTGACGTTTACGATGCTCAGCTGCTGCAAATGCTTGTCAAATTTCACGCCGAGATATTACTTATGCAGCTACAGAGAGCTCTCTTTGATGCTGAATCCAGTAAGCGTGCTAAGGATACAGCAGATGACGACGGCAACGAAACAAGTCGACTGCTTCGCGAGAAACTGGCAAAAGAAATTGCCCTTCTAAACGTCCAGGCACACCGCGAAACACTGGAGCTGGAACGTGAGCGAATCAGACACAGGACAACGTCAATGATCTGTCGCAAAACTCTCCTGGATGCCAACACGCCTCAAGCCGATGTAGACCAGCTTTTTTCTCACCAGTAACCTCCCATTTTGCCAGTTTTGCTCGCACTTTCATAATTTTATTCGTGTAGCGTTTACCGCTAGGTTGAACACCTTTCCGTGATTTTCATCCCTCTGTGTTGTCATTCTTATGCTCTAACAATACAAACTGCGCTCCACACGTGACCGCTTTCTCCAGCTTTGCTGTTACTGCTTCCTGCTGCTGGTTTACATGTGACTTACTCTACCTCATTAACTGGAGCCAATCGGAGTACATGATTTCGCTTTCTTTAACATAGGCTCCGAGTTTGCCGCTTCTTCCAGTGCGAGCTTCCGCTTTGCAACCAATGCTGCTGAAGCAGCGCTTGCACCATCACCACAGGCCACATACTCACCCCGTACACTATTATTATTGCTGTCATCGCGCTTCACGAAACTACTACCGTCGTCACCACCACTTTTGCCGGTCGCACCTTCTGTAGACAAATTGCTGCCAGGCGCGGTGAGCTTCCATGATATTTTCTGAAACACGCTCTTAAATTGGGGTGACCGGGCCTTATTCAAGCTCTTCAGATGAGCCTTTTTGTGAGCAAGCACGTTACTTCCTCCCAAGAATGATTGAGTGCTCACTTCGTCCTCTTTCTTTTTCCGTACTGGCAGCTGAAGCTCTCGTTCCTTAGCAATATCAGCACCACGTGGGGACGCACCAGATGCTGCCTCAGCCAAGTTGCTCTCGTCCTTCGAAGCAGATGATTCGTCATCGTCTTCGTCATTGTCGTCATCATAATCCACCAATCTTACTGACCTGGGGCGATTCTGGCATGATACCTCCTTCTGAGTAAACATCATGCAAACTAATTAGAACCATGCGTAGATTGTTATATCGTTACCGTGTCATTCTCACCTCGGACAGTCCGTTTTTGAGCTCAAGTGCAGGTTCAGTCGCTTCAGTATCTTTTTCCCAGTACAGCTCTTCATCATCGACAATGCTTCCTGCTCGCACAAAGCGAACACTATTGTTATCAGTGGAATCTGAAACATCGTCTGCTGATCCCGTGTTCTCATGATGCCGTTCACGAATGGCATCGAAAACTAGTGGGCACTCCGCTTTGTATGTCTCAAAAAACTTTGTGTAAATGTGCTCGACCAAGGATGCCAGGTTCGTCTTCATCAAACAGAGATTGTTTTAGTACGAAGCCAAGATATTGCAAAAAATTGAATAGCTTCTCTCACCTTTTCTATAAATGACAATACTTCCAACACCGCCGAACCAACTGCCCCCCGTATTCGCTTTTCCAATCTCCAGATTTGCTAGCATTGGTGCAAATAGATCGTTCTGAATCAAAAATCTGGAAAAAAATGCCTCAGCTCGTACCGCGCAAGCTCGAATGAACTTCACCGCGTCTGAAGTACCGTTCATACAAAAATTTAGTCACTCAACTTTAAGTAAAACTGCTGCAAAATATAGCTCGCAGCACCTGGACGGTGCAATGTCGATGTGGCTACTACGTACGAATAACAAAAAGCTTGTTCTTGGAGCGTAACATTTTCTCAGCGTACGACGCAACTGGCTGCCTACCAAACAGGTATTTGACGCGATAGCCGTGGTTTTCTGTGCAAAACGTGAGTAGCTCCATGATGCTGTCTTGCAAGTCAAACATAGCGGATTCGTCGTGAAAATATGTATTCATCTTCAACGGTTGGAGCAGCCAGTGCATATAATTAGGATACAGCACGCTCAAAAACTTGTCGTCCTAGAAAAAAGCACAACAACATGGCTTCATCAGTTGCACTACACCATGACTGTGCTTTCTTTTGCGCATACCTGTGCCAGCGATACGAAGAAAATCTCCCTCAGTAAGTTAAGCAACTGGATTCGCATCGGCTCGTCGCGCTCAAAAACAACCAGCAGAGCAGTAAATAGTGACGATCCTGGCGTCCACACAATACGTTCGTTATCCAAGCACGGCGCAGGTATACATTTGCCTTCACTTGCAAGGTATGCTCGTAATCTGTCTGGGCCGTGATAGAAAACTAACACGTTCAGGATATCGACTGCTAACACGACTTCCTCCGAGTTGGAGTCAGGAGAACCCAAGACCGTAGCAAACGCCGCGAACATCTCGCCATCACCAAAAAGACAGTCAAGGAGGGAGTCAAATACAGGTGTGGCACCAAACGGCTCACGGCGCTGCGGTCTGTCCAGAGGTTTTGTCACTCGTACCAAGTTAGTAATCGCTTTCAGCAAACCAAGACCATCTAGCCGCTTGTCTTTACTAGAAATAAGGTCCTTACTAAAGCAAGCGTACAAATTCGTCAGTACTTTCTCGTTCATGTCACAACTTCCTTTACCATAAAAAGCACGTACATGGCCTTGCAATAGTCTTTAGTTTCAAAGATGTAAGATAAAATATAAAAGTTGTTCTCATTCGCCATGTGTTCGAACAAAAGCATGCAGCCATCAGGTAAAGAGCGCGACAAGACATTGTCTTTAATCACTTGGATCCGGAAATTCAGGTGAATACGCTCGACTACACTTTGATCAGAAATAGGAATCACCTAGTTGAACCACACACACAAAAAAGCATCAGTCTTGTAATCCATTCCATCATATTATCTCGTACATACTTCGTTAAACCCTCCATCTCCTTCCAAAGCTGTTCGAAAATCCATCGTACGGATTAATCCAGGGTTGTAGCCTAATACACCAACCACTGAAATGAAGTTTGCGTCATTCAGCAGAATTTCTACCACATCACGGTTGCACATTTCCACTAGGAGATACATAGTATGTCATAAATTAGCTCTGTATGATTGTTGCTTCACATAAAAAAAAAGAATTTCACTATCAAATCGGCTTACGCATGGTATAGAAAATATCAAAGAGTTTATGCAACACTGTCTTGTCAGTATCCAGTTCACTGACGTCAAATAGATCCAGTAGCTTTACAATATACGCTCCATCCTGCATGTTTTCAAGCACTATAAGTCTTCCAACCCTTTTGATTACGCTGCAATCCAATTGGCTAATAATTCATTACCTTAGCCACAAGATCCGTGAGGATTGCAGAACGAACTGTTGGGTGTGATGTCTTAAGTAACTCTAAGATTTCATCCAAATTCTCGATCGCACACAATGGCAAGTCACGACTAGGGAAAACAACACAAATATAACGCGTCAAGTGCCTGTTATGAGCCAATCGAAACCGTCCCAGATACATGAAACAAACAGGTTTTGTACGGTTTGATATCATCGGGGAAGAGGTAATCAATACTTCTCTCATCGTTCATGTCTTCTAGTTGATGAGTAAACGTTCGTACTGCTGATTGCCAAGAAGTCTTAAGTAGTAAACAAACACGCGACTTAACGGCAACTTTTCAACGCAAAAATGTGCGTGACTGCCACTTTTATAGAGTGAAGCAAAACTCGTTTTTTTTCCTTTTTATATATTTATCCAGTATGACTGGCCAATCGTACGACAGGATTAAAATGATTTTAGCCAATCATTACCATGTAAATGCAACCTTAGGTCGCTTACAATGAGGCAACAAAAAACCACTATAATAAGGAAGCAGCTTGATGCAGTGGACGTGTAATTTGACACAATGGTGGAACTTCAAGCCTCATTTTGACTTGATTATATAATGAATCAAGCTGATACGTCTCTTCTAACTGGTCAACACGTTTCATCCAACTAAATTCTAGCTTGACTTGCAATTATTACATCAGCTAATGCAACTGTTACAATAAAAACCTAGCATGTATCATATTATTTCTACCAATCCAATTACTCGTTTATTATCTTTTCTACCAATCAATCTTTAAGTACAAATTTGCTTACTTTTTACCTTCACAATGGCAGAACGTGAGTTCGCCCATGTTCAGCCGGTGCGTACGGCTCCTAGCTGATGAATAAGACTTTAACTGATTGATCGTATGCTTCTATCTTCTCTACAACATTTCTCTCGTACTTGGTGCAATATTTTGCCTTTTAATTCGTCAGGACAACGCCGAAATTGAGCGCTCCGTGCTTTCACAAGAGGTATTTATTCTGTGGCTTACCGTTAGTACGTTTTGATTGGTCAAATCTAGTAGCTACTGATCTCTGTGTGTGTGGTATATATGGTGCTTTATGTATATTGATTGCAGGTGGAGACACTACGGAATCGACTAGGTCTACGCCAAGTGGATGTGTCAAAAGAATGTGGTGTGAATGCCAGTATGTTGTCTCAGTGGATGTTGGGAAGATACAAAGGCAACGTTGGTCGGGTAAGTTTTATCTTTATGCCGTGCTTATATAGCTGTGTAATGCGTTAAGAAATGACAAGCAGCAATGTTGTTTTACTGGATGTGGTGGCTTTTTGTCGTGAAGATTAACGGGCTGATGGAGTCGTGGCTGATTCGTCGACGTGGAGGAAAACCTATGGATAAGGGGATGATGTGTATGGATGATGCATGATATGTAGAATCTTTGTATGTCAGTCTCATGTCTGACGTAATGATGTGCTTAGTAGTATTCAACTCAGCGGCGAACTCGCCGAAGCTCAAACGGCGACTGGAAGAGATGAACGATCCTTTGCAAGCTGCACGAAGGTACCTCGGCGCCATGTTATCGCTACTGTACGATCACTTCTAATTATCATGTTTGATTATTGACTGGCGCAGGAAAGATGGCATGATCCTTGCTCAACGGAAACTGTACGACTACCCTAAGGTAACATTGTTGTGTAAAGAAACGGTTTTGTGTTCAGCTTCAGCAGACAATAACTTTATTGAACTCGTCATAGTTTCCGGCTCGCGACAGTTTGTTGATCCCTATCCGACTTGACGTTGATATTGAGGGCTATCGATACATTGACTCTTTTTCATGGAATCTGTAAGTGGATAGCAAGCTTCCTTGCAAGTTGACATGTATTATTTTGGGCACTAATTTGGATGATGCACGTATTGCTTGTGCAGCTATGAAAAGGATTTTACATACGAGACATTTGCCGCAGCATTAGTGAGAGATTTGGACCTTCCTGACTGCTTTTACAAACGCATAGTCAAGATTATGCAGGAGCAGATCGAGAAAGCGCAAAAGCTGTTTCCGTGGCACGAAGCCGTCTCTAGCGAAAGTTTGCACCCGATCTTTATCAATTTACGGCTAAACGATACCATTTACATCGATCAGTTTGAGTGGGATCTCCACGACCCGAACAACTCACCCGAGCACTTTGCACGGGTCGTATGTGAAGAATTGGTAAGATCAGCAACTTCATTGCTACCGCAAGGTTTCTGACTGATCATTTTTTTGTACATAGGGTTTAAGTGGCGAGTTTGAGGCACAAGTGGCTTTGACCATCCGCGAACAGCTTCGTGACTACTCTAGAGTTCGTACTTACAATTTATGCGTTCGCGTAATAGCTATCATTGGTGTTGCTAATTGGAACGGACTTGTGGCGTGATGTAGCTCATTCAAGAAGGCTTGAAAGATCGTGTTACTAGACTACCACCTGTCACAGCAGCATTTCGCGATCGTCTTGACACAAAAGTGTGGGGTCCCTCTGTAAAGTTTATTCTGGCGGACGACATTCCGCAACTCGAGCGAGAGGACTTCAAGCGGATGAGGCCATTGTCGCGCCCTACAGTGCATATGATTCCACCGCCACCTCCAACAGCAAGGCCTAACCGTCCACCCAAGCCAGTGAATACCTTTCTCATGTTTTGCAGGTAACTCTTGCAAGCCGGCACTTCATGTTGGTAATTTTGCGCGTACTAACATGCTGACAATGCGGTTTGCAGACAAAACCGGAAGAAGATAATGGCTGACCACCCCAGCACTAGCGCGAAGGATGCGTCTAAGATCCTTGGAGATATGTGGCAAAAGCTATCTGAAAAGGAACGAGCAAGGTATGAGCCTATGAACTAGGCGAGAGCTTTGCTTAGCGTCGATTACTGACGTAAGCATACTGTTGGTTTGCAGCTACATTCCAATGACTGAGACGGAAAACCAGCGGCGGATGAATGAATGGCGCATGAAAGAGAATGCGCTGAATGGTATCCACACAACACTTATTTCCGGTATCGCTGGAGCAAATTCGACCGGATCTGCAACGTCTATCTCTGCAATTCCAGGAACACCAGTGCTGCTCGCTCCTCGAATCACTCCAAGTGTAGCCTCGTCAATCGACGAAGTGGATGACATTGACGCCGAAGACGAGGAGGAAGAGGAGGAAGACGATGACGACCCTGCTAGTGCGACTGGTGTTGCTGTCTAAAAAAACGCATTGCATGAATCAACACTGCACGCATCGATCCCACACCAAAGCTGTGCATTCTTTCTTTGTATATTACGTACATTCTACATCAATTCTTCACTGTCTCCTGTAGGCGATAGTCTCCATTTTGACTGATAGAAATGGTTCTCGAGCTCGAATAATGCCGATGAAATGTCGGAGCTCAAGTGTGAAATCTGTGCATCCACATCGTCACATCTGCATCCTCATATGAGCAATTTATACCACAGAATGAATACAGCAACATACACCAATTTCTCACCGTTTTAACAGCTCGTCGGAAGTCGTATCAACGTTCTGACTCATGCCTTCAAAATCGCCCAGTGCAAGTGAAAGTTTCATTTCTGACACGAGCTTCAGCAGTGATTCGCTGGCTTGAACGAGGGTCGTAGCGTAGATAGAGCTCTGAAAAGACTCACGTGTGGTATTTGCCGAGTCTTTAATCTTGGCTGTCTTTACAAGGCCTTTAAAATTTTCTACTAACTTCTCTACATTATTATCAAGGCGCTGTCGGTATTCCTCTGCCATGGTCGTCAAAAATAATAATGAGCGTTAGTAAGAGAGATTACAAGTATTGAGTAGAAAGTATACACCTAAGCTACACATAAACTTAGGAAATATCCGATTATAGTGAGCACATTGAGATGTCTCTCTATACTGACCATTACGAAACCTAGATCTTCTTCCTGAGGTTTTATGATTAAAACACCTCGTTATCTCACGAACGGGTTAGAACAAATGTGTCTGATAGTTTCAATCAATTTCATTCAGGTACGGGAGGCGATCATCAAGACGTCTTGGTGATGGCGTTTTACCGTATCTCTCGATACACTATTGCTTATGCTGTCAGCATCATTATGTAGATTATATAATCAGCCATCTAACGATGTTTGTTTCATACTTCATTATGTATCATTGGACCTGAAACAAATCACCATAGGACCCGATTTCTTCAGTATCATGCTAGCGCAATTAGTAGCAGACGTGTGTCCCTCCTCGGCGTCATTCTTTGGCTTCATGGGTGTCGCCTCTGCCCTTGTCTTTGCCAGTACGTTGTTGCTATGTTGATACATCAGTAGCAGACACAATCTTGTATTTGTTTGTTTGTTTGATTGTGTTTGTTTGTTGTATGACGTATTGACTCGTTACTGTGATTGGTGTGTAGATCTTGGTGCTGCATACGGTACAGCCAAGTCTGGAGTAGGTATTGCTTCCATGGGTGTAATGCGTCCAGAGCTAGCGATGCGGAACATCATTCCCGTGGTCATGGCTGGTGTGTTGGGCATCTACGGTTTGATCGTCGCGGTGATCATTCAGGGCTCAATCGATCCTCCGAACGGCAATTCGCCCAAGTACGGCTCTTACTCTGGCTTTGCGCACTTGGCTGCGGGTCTGTGCTGTGGTTTGAGTGGTCTAGCAGCTGGTATGGCTATTGGAGTGGTGGGCGATGCGGGTGTACGAGCCGTGGGGCAACAGGAGAAGCTGTTTGTGAACATGATCTTGATTCTGATTTTTGCAGAAGCTCTCGGTCTGTACGGCTTGATTGTGGCGCTCATTCTGTCGCAAAAGAAGAGCGACTGCCCGACGGAGTAAGGTGGTGGTCACACACAGGTGATAGCCGCTGTTTGGACAGGCGGCGACGCTGCGAGCTTATGGTGCGGCTGCCTTTTCGTGCATTGAATTGGAAGGTTTGAGAGCAAGGCGATGTGGACGAGCTCGGCGTCTCTTGGCCGTCACGACTTGCCTAAATGGCTGCAGCTAATAAGCTTTTGCATTTGATATGAAGCCGATGTATGCTGTTGTCTTGTCAACGAAGTATGATGTGCGTATACAAAGCAGATTTTGCACATGCGAGTAGAAATGTATGCAGAATAAAGATAGCGCCGCTTGTAGGTGCCACCTATCAGAAACGATTGTAGCATTAATCAATGCAGCGCCGCCGTAGTAAAACGAAAAATATGGCAACAAAGAATCAACTCATAAGCTGCCGTAGTTGCTTTAAAAGCATTGACTACGCCATTTGACTTCCTTCAGAAGCTAAGAAAGTCTTGTTGGCAGTCGCTCTTCCGCTTATGATACCTTACTCCGTCGGGCAGTCGCTCTTCTTTTGCGACAGAATGAGCGCCACAATCAAGCCGTACAGACCGAGAGCTTCTGCAAAAATCAGAATCAAGATCATGTTCACAAACAGCTTCTCCTGTTGCCCCACGGCTCGTACACCCGCATCGCCCACCACTCCAATAGCCATACCAGCTGCTAGACCACTCAAACCACAGCACAGACCCGCAGCCAAGTGCGCAAAGCCAGAGTAAGAGCCGTACTTGGGCGAATTGCCGTTCGGAGGATCGATTGAGCCCTGAATGATCACCGCGACGATCAAACCGTAGATGCCCAACACACCAGCCATGACCACGGGAATGATGTTCCGCATCGCTAGCTCTGGACGCATTACACCCATGGAAGCAATACCTACTCCAGACTTGGCTGTACCGTATGCAGCACCAAGATCTACACACCAATCACAGTAACGAGTCAATACGTCATACAACAAACAAACACAATCAAACAAACAAACAAATACAAGATTGTGTCTGCTACTGATGTATCAACATAGCAACAACGTACTGGCAAAGACAAGGGCAGAGGCGACACCCATGAAGCCAAAGAATGACGCCGAGGAGGGACACACGTCTGCTACTAATTGCGCTAACATTCTTCACAAGATCTTTGATCCAACGTTAAATCAATGAAACTAAAAGCTGGAATACATAACAAATATACAAACAAAGAGACAAGGTGTGATAAGAGTTAGTCGCTTCTACGTTATCCACAAGTATCAGCGATACTTAGTACAAGATCAATCCTTACTAGCTTTTTCTATTGAGCTGCTAATGCGTAAATGAGCCGAAACATTTGGTTTTTGAAATCTCATACGTCTACCTTCCTGTCACATTATTCGAGGATCCAAAGAATGGACTAAAGTTGCTTGAACAAAAGCATCTTGACGACAGCATTCAATCACATTAACAGAGATATAAGAGCTTACAATAGAAATGACAAGAACAAGGATAAAAGTATACTTATTGGTTCCTTTCATAATAAAGCATACAAATTGCAGACTGTCTTGAATGCCGAAGACCGCCAACTGCACGGCATTAAGCATATAATTGTGATTTGATATTTGATGCCTTTATTTCAAAATACAACTTGAAGCACTTGACAGACCCAATAGAATAAGCTTTTTAAGACACGAACGATTGCATCTGGGGGGTTTACTACAGTCAAAACAAGTGCTTGAGTCGTTGAATAGCGTTTGATACGAAGCGGTACTGTTTGCATTCCTAATTTTGACGTCTAGCTTTCGTTCATAAATATCCGTGCTAATTTATGATCTCGAAAGTTTCGGAAAGTACTGGTGCTCGCTCACCTTCACGATCTGTTGTCGTTGCTATTTCTCGAGATGTAATACCAGTCCATTGCAATAGGCCATTAATCTGGTTATTACTGAGTCGTACACTAGTACAATTGAGCTATGGTTTCCCAATCTGAAAACACTATAGGCTGCCAAAAGACGGTTTGCCGCTGCAACTAAGGTCTTTGTTGCATTGGGAAAGGTCTTTATCTTTATAATAAGGCACGCTATAAGTTAAGGTTAATTACGATTGTAAAAAGAAAAAAAAAAAAAAAAAAAAAATAAATAATATATTAAAAATATATTTTATATATATATATTATAAAAAAAAAAAAAAAATATTTTATATATTAAATATTGTTGGTAAAATTTTTTTTTTTTTTTTTTTATTAAAATTTTTAAAAAAAAGCGGGTGTTTTTTTTTTCCCCAACTTTTTTACTCCTCTTTGACCAATCAGATCGCACCGTTATCCAACTTTCAAGCTTTTTGCATTAGTCTCATAGTCAGTCATTTCCAACGATGTTGAAAGGTGACGACGAGTTTCGAGAGGACTTGTATGCAATTCTGGGCCTCGAGCCTGCAGCAGACAAGCGCCTCGTAGCCCGTGCTTACAAGAAAAAGTCTATTTTATACCATCCAGACCGTGGCGGAGACGGTATAAATCTAAGTCTACAAGATCCATTTCCATGTCTTTCTCGTTAACGTGAGTGTGATTGTTTGTTTTCCAGTGCAAAAGTTCCTAGAATTGACTTATGCGCGTGATATTCTGCTGGATCCTAAGAAAAAAGAAGCATATGATAAGAAATTATCACGTGAGCTGCTGATCAAGAAGCAACAACGCGAACGAGAGGCGGAGCTCGATGGCAAGCGCAGACAGATGCGAGATGGTACGTCGTTTGGAAGCTGTAGCGTCATTCTTACTAGTGTCTAACTTGAGTGTTTTTCTTGGTGTCAATGCTCTAGAGCTACTACAGAAGGAGCAAAACTTTGAATGTAGTAGGAAACCGACCATGAAACAGCAGAAAGCAGAACTAACAAAGCTTCGGACCAAAGCTCTGGCTCGTCAACAGGAAATGCAAGACCGCCTTGCTCAGGAAGCAAAGCGACGGCAATCTGAGCTGAAAACTTTTCCAGGTCCTCATGATGCTCCGATATCTCAGCGTACTGTGACTCTTAAGTGGGATAAGAGGCGGTGTTCTCACTCAGATAGCACGCTTAGTCGAGAGCTCCGCTCGTATGGTGAGATTGAGACTATCAAGATAAAGACGTCATCGGCGAAGGTTATCTTCAGCAAAGCTGCATCAGCGGCGAATGCTGTTAGGATTGAAGCACACAAGGACTGCTGGCGAGAAGTTTCGATCCAAGGTCACATTGTTGAGACGGATGGGTTTACGTCCACGGAAGACAAGTCGACGATCAAGAAAAAATCATCGAGCCACGATGTGCAGACGCTTCCTGGAGGGCCTATCTCACTCGAGGAGCATTTGGCGTTTGAGAAGTCAGTGCTTGCAGCGCTTCGAGAAAAGGCAAAAACAACAACAACAAGAACAGACTCCTGTGAGATCGCACTGACGATAGATTTGACGGCACATTTTGAAAGCAGCTGACGTCGCTGTAGCTGCGATTTACGCGTGTCATCCTTCTGGACGCCGTCATCTGACATGGGCAGAATATAATCACCACTTGTTGACCCTGTAGCCAACGGCAAGAGGCGTCTGACGACCTTCGCATCATTATCAAGATAAAAGTTATCATTACTACGTCATGAATATGCTCCATACGATGCCACATCATTTCCATTCATCTTATAAGACATATTCATGGCTCAAACCTTTCAAGCCAAACTGGACAATTTCATGTGCACGATTCCCAGCTTTTGCCAGCAGTACACAATAACGACTTGTTTCAAAGCAAAAAATCTCTTGTGCTTGTCTAATTAAAGACGTGCTATCAAAAAAAATGTATCATACTAGACTCTAAATACTGCTCGACTTGTTTGCTTTGGCCTAGTCATGGTGATCGTTCAATGTTGCAGTTTGCTGCATTGTGGTGGATGTCGAGGTTGTCTCTTCTCTCGACTAGCGTGTTGCATTACGCGGCCGAGGAGATGTCGTTGTTGTTGGTACGTACGGAAGCGTACGTGCGCTGATCCTCTGCAAGAGCAGCGTAGTGCTCATCGAGCTGTACGTACGAGTTCAGCGGGTAGCGACCATTGCCATTGCCGCATTCAGTCTTGTCAAAAACACGATCACGTAGGCCAGCCGTGTGAATGTAGATCCAGTGACCGATGCACCCCAGCAGTCGGCACAAGTTGATGCTGGCAACAAAGATGTACAGCATGGGCATATAAGTCGATGAACTCGCGAAGTACACAATGAAGAGTGCAAAGATGAGGTTGGAAAACGCCCATGTGAGCAGGACGTTGGTACGGAAAGCTTCAAATATCTTCTTCCTGTTATCAGCCCGCTCCTTCTCCTCACGACGGCGTTCTTCCATTGCACGTCGCTTAGCTATCACGTCCTTGAAGTCACCCTTCTCAGTCTCATCTATCGAAACCACCATCGGATCGTCGTACAAACCTTTCGTGCCCCATGACAAGTCCTGAAGGTTGCAGAATGAGTAGATCGTGAAAACGTTTACAAAGCTAGGGATCAATGACGTGTAATGCGTGAACGTCATGAAAATATGGTGCACCTCGCCGTGAAGAGCCGGACCAATGAAGTACACGCCGACAATAAGGATCGATAGCGCAACTGAGGTGACCGTTGTTGGGGACGAGAAGAATATGCCGACGCCCACAAGCGACGAGAGCATCATCATGGCACCGAAAATGCCACCCACAAAATAATACGTTAGCTTCATGTGCTTCGAATTGTTGCCCAAACCAATAATGATCAGCGTCAGGAGCCCGAAGAGATACACGAAGTTGTAGAAGTACACAGCACAGTCCAACACAGTTTGTGAATATTCCGAAGTGTCAACAAACCCGAGACGATTTTGCTGAAAACCTTGGAACACAATGAAGTAGAGTGCCAGGTACAAATTCACAGGCAAGAAGAAGCCGAACACCGTATAAAACAGGTGATAGAGGAAAAAGAACAGGAACGCCAGCTTTCGCCAAAACGAGTGCGAGCTCTCGGAGTAAATGCGACCCCAGTTCCAAATGCTGAACAGTGTGGCAAAAAACGCACCGTTCAGCCAGCGCTTACGCTGCGAAATGAGACCAACAAGATTGTGCGGAACATCCGTCCGAGCCACAGCGTCCTTGACGTAATGCATGGTCCATTTGCAGTTCTTGCGTGCTACGACTTCAAATGACAGAATCCGATCCTCTGCAAGATACATGTTGCCAATAAAAGGCCCAAGCACGTCCAAATCAATGTTGAGAGTCTGAAAGTACGCATCCAATGGTGCTCCGCGGATGGCTTCGTAGCGGTAGGCCGAAAAAGCACCAGGCAGGACGCTGATAAACCCAAAACAGCTCTCCAACGACTTGTCAAGGATGTTGGAGATCTTGTACTCGAAATGTTGCGCCGAGACAACCCAGTTGTTCAAATTGTCAAACGGTTGGTCTACCGTAAGTTGTCCACAAGCTCCTCCAATCTGATGGTTGCGTTCAAAGGCTAAGAGCAAGTGATAAAGCGCCGACTTGGTCAGCATGGTGCCGACATCCATCACCGCTGTATACTCCGGTTGGATCTGCTCTGCAAATGCGTTAAAGTACCAATGATGCGACTCAAGTTTGCTGGATTTGTTTTCCTTCAGTGCAAATAGTGTCTGGATAGGCAACATACTCTTGCCATTTACCGAAAGCTGCAGTGTATGTTCAAACAAGTGGCATTGTGCTCCAATACCAGCACTATTGATGGTCAAAAGGTCTTCGTCATAGAGTCCAATAGCTTCCAAGTAATTGAGCATCTTGTCATTCACCTGTTCGCGTCCATCAGCGACAATACAGACCAATACATTACGCCATATTTCATCACCTACAAATGCTCCTGATAAAATCTTTTCACATTCGGTCTGCTGCTCCTTCATATATGCCAAATTATTGGCAAGTTTCTCCAAGGTCGCTTTAAGTTGCTGTGGACCTTCATTGTACATGGTAATACAAATCATAAGTCGTGGTCGTCTCCCTGTCTCAACACATCGTAAACGATACCCTAAATTGGAAAAATCAATTGGATGAGGACAATAGACTGGTGTATACCACATGCGTCTTGCTTCGTCTTCATTCAAGCAAGGACCAGTCCAATCTTCATTCCAATTAGCAACTGGTATTCCAACCTTATGTACTCCTGGTCGTGGATGTTTCTCTTTAATTCGACCTTCAATCCAATCGCATAATCTGGCACACCAATTGAGGGTTTCAAACCCTTTACTTGTTAATAGATTACAGATTTTTGGATTAGCTTGTCGTTCCGCAACATTTGCCATCGCATAACCTCCTTCCAAGTACAATTTCAGTGCATCACGATAACGTCTTACACCCAGTGCAAGTGCTGCACGATCTAATGTTACAAGAGCTTCTTCAACGGATGGAATTTCACTATACGTACGTACTAAATCGGTTGCACTAGCATATGATTTCATACTGGAGATTAAATCTTGCACACTACTTGGAGGAAATGCAGCACCTGTAGGAATATAACTTGTAACATATTGTTGTGAACCACATGAGCGAATACTTGGTGGTGGTAACGGAATCCCATCATATTCAATCGACATCATAGAGGACCGTGGACCATGAGATAATGGAGGAAGACCCATACTACGTGGTTGATAGCCAGAAGAAGGTGGTGGGATATGACTATTCATAATTACCCGAAGTAAAAAGTGGATATTGAATGGATGTGTCTAAAGGGTTTCAAATGGTTCAAGAATGTTTCAATTGTGATTGTGTCAACACGATTCAAATAAACTTGTGGACTTGGTTAGTAGTTGAAACCTACAAGATGAAAGGAATTGGTAAGGATGAAAGATGACGCTTTTTTTTCACTCTCTCTGTCTCCAAAGCTTTTCTACAGATGGGTCAGAAGAAAGAGCCTCCTGGTGGATGAAACATTTGCCAACCTTTTTTTCAAAGCAAATGGCAGAGAGACGACAGTTTCGATTGAATTCGTTTTTTTGTCTCTTGATGATGGAAGGTTAGTACTAGTAACTAACTAGCTAAGTACTTGAATCTTTCTCTCTCTTTCATTCATGTAGTATGTACATGTGACATCTCGTTCCTACACAAGACAGGGACGGGGTTACGTCGTTTGAAGAATGAAACGGATGATCTGATCAGTTTTACGGGAGAGAGGAGAGCAGCTTGATTCGATTGTCTACTTACTCGCTAGTCTTATTGCAAGAGTATTTCTTTCGACACTTTGGTTGCAAAGCTATGGTTTCGATTTCGATTTTCTTTCATGAGCAATGAATGTTGTTGAGATAGAAAGGAGGAGTACGGCAAGTTTTCAGCAGCCCATGACATAAAGAAATGAAAATGTGCGAGTGAACTCAGTCGAATTCATCTCTTTGACGAAGAGTTGAAATGTCAGGAGGATTTTGTGTTGTAGTAAGAATTGACTTGCTGGACGTGCACTACAAATGCCACATCATCACCCTTTGGTGAGAACCACATTTTACTACCTTTTTGTTGGACAGGTTTTGATATCGCAATGCAATGTCGTTTCTTTACATTGTAAACAAAGCCGTTGGTAACAGGGTGCGTACGAAATACTAGCGTACGCCTTCTCTCCACACGCGAAAGACGTTACGTAGAGTGGTGCTACTGGTATATTTCTCTAAAGCTCAGACGTCGTATGATATGTGCGTACGTCAAGTAAAGCTTGCTATAAGAAGATGAGATTTTACATTCCCTTCTTAACATATCACGCAATTCAATTGCTTACACAACATACGGGTGAGAGAATCCAGATGCAATATATGATCGTCAAACAATGCCCAGATAGGGCATGCATGGTCGATTGCAATGATCTCGTCCTACAAATAGCTCCAATTTGACAGAACTATTGTCGTGAATGTTGGTTAGTATTGCGGCCTCAACAATCTTTTGGCTGAGGCGGGAGATACGATGTCTGGTATCCATTTGGCTCCAAAATATGGTGACAACATGGTCAGTGCGTTTTCAAGCCAGTTGGATATTACAGAAATTTGTACATCCACCGGACTGCCTTGACTCCAAGTTTTCGACTTGAGCTTAGACCATACTGACTGATTTGTACTTGATTGCTAGTTAGCTGCCTCACCCCAAGTGTGTGCTCATGGGACATTTACCGTGAAACTGAAGCGTACTGAATACTTTATTGAACTTATTTGGCAGGTGTTACTGAAGCTTGAAGCAAATCCTAGACTGGTGTCAATTTTGCAGCGTCTAAGCAACATTATTAGGCGACTAGGGTATTTTTGACAATATGTCGGGTCAGATGTTGTTAATGTCGAGACATGCACCAGGTGGCTAGTGGATGCAATAGTCTCCAGACGATGCAGTAGTGTTGCACTTTCGAGTCTGCGTTCATTGGCATCAATGGAAACGCAAGCAAGTCGAGCACAGTTTCTTCAAGACCGTCGTATAGCCACCATTTTTCACGTGATTGCTAAATGACGTATGCCATATCAGATAATGATGCAATAAAAGCATCTTGCATGTCATCATGACCAGATCAATTTGTCTCCTGTACTTTTGCAATTCAACCGCATCAATGGCCGGTCAAACGTATGCACAGATTTAGAACTATAAACTTTTGAATGGTCTAAATTTCTAATTTTGACTTCCACGGTTGGAGAATTTACATTCTAATTTCTAGATATAATATCCCTTGATATCGCATAGAGTTGACGCATCGCCCTCATGACGCCGTGAAGCTTATATAAATGGTAGCGAGCGATAAGGGCAGCCAGCCATTTCGTATTCTCCCCGATACATCGTCAAGCTACTAGTACTATATTAGGTGCGACCCTACATTATACTGATGAACGCAAAGATTTGTTCTACATACGTTACAGTGTTTTCTCTAACAAATTCTAAATGATCTTGCTATTGCTACAGACATGAACACCATCGTCAAGTCCCTTCGTCAATCGGCTACCATCACAACGCGCTCAAGTGCTGTGTCTGTTGCGGCACGTGCACTGTCCACGTCAACAACGTCTCTGTTCAACGAACTCAAGGAGCAGATCCCTGTGCGTAAAGAAGCGCTCGAGAAACTGAAGGCTGAGCACGGCCACAAGTCCCTTGGTGAAGTCACTGTAGACCAGACTTTGGGTGGCGCTCGCGGAATTAAGTCACTCTTGTGGGAAACGTCACTTCTGGACGCCGAGGAAGGAATTCGCTTCCGTGGTCACACCATCCCGGATCTCCAAAAGTGTCTGCCGGCCAAGGAAGAGGGCGGAGAGCCTTTACCGGAAGGCTTGCTATGGTTACTTTTGACCGGCGAGGTGCCCACAGCAGACCAGGCTGCTAGTGTCACTGCTGAGCTGCACTCGCGTGCCAAGGTGCCCGAGCACGTGACCAAGCTTATCCGTGACCTGAAACATGCCCACCCCATGACGCAGTTGTCTGCTGCAGTGACAGCAATGAACACCGAAAGTGTCTTTGCAAAAAAGTATGCTGAGGGTATTCATAAGTCGACATACTGGGAATACACATACGAGGACAGCATGAACCTTATCGCCTGCTTGCCTGAGGTTGCCGCTCTTATTTATCGCAATACGTACTTTGGCGAGTCCAACAACGCGTACGACTCGAGCCTCGACTACTCGGCCAATTTTAACCGCATGCTTGGCTTTGACAGTGCCGAGTTTGACGAGCTCATGCGTTTGTACCTGGTGATTCACAGTGACCACGAGGGTGGCAACGCCAGCGCACACACGACGCATCTGGTGGGCTCAACGCTTTCGGATCCGTATCTCGCTCTGGCTGGTGGACTTAACGCTCTTGCTGGCCCGTTGCACGGTCTAGCCAACCAGGAGGTACTTGGCTGGATCCTCAACTTGCAGGCCGAGTTCCGCTCGAAGGGCTTGGAAGTGAACAAAGATACCATCACGCAGTTTGCATGGGACACGCTGAACGCTGGCAAGGTCATCCCCGGATACGGTCACGCCGTGTTGCGCAAGACGGATCCGCGCTACACGTGCCAGCGCGAGTTTGGTCTCAAGTACATGCCTGATGACGAATTGTTTCGTATTGTGGATACGATCTACCAGGTTATGCCGGGTGTTTTGACAGAGCATGGCAAGACCAAGAACCCGTACCCGAACGTGGACTCGCACAGCGGTGTGCTGTTGCAATACTATGGTTTGACGCAAAAGAACTACTACACGGTGCTATTTGGCGTGTCGCGTGCTATTGGTGTGCTCTCGCAGCTCTTTTGGGACCGTGCACTGGGTCTGCCGCTAGAGCGTCCCAAGTCAGTGACCAGCGAATGGATCAACAACTACTTTGCGAACAAGAAGTAAACTGATTTAAATCCAATAATGATGGAGACAAACGATGGATGGATGGCGTGACGCCATGTATGGGGAAAGTCTCGGCTTGTAGATAGGCTGAGCCAGAGGAGCTCTTTATTTGAAATATAACAAGCATTCAGCTGACAATGTCTGCATGTATTCAATTCCTTATGCACTGACTGTTTCATCCAAAGAGCTGTTTGTTTTGCTGTAAGCACATTATGCAGTGTAAATCTATATATCGCCTACAACTCGATATATTGTGTAAACTAATATTTACAGTCAGCATTTTCCACCCTCAGTCTTCCACAACTAATTTCTTCTACCACACCAACTGTACATAGCTAATTTACAAACCCCGTATTTGCAAAAACCATTAAAACTACGTGTGCTTGGCTCTAATGGAGCAGTGTTTGGAAGAGATTTCGTCGACGGTTTTGGACGCAGGTGAGCCCATTTCGTACCGTACGCTTAGTAGCCGGTCCCAAGTGCCTGTTTCCGTTAGTGTTGAAGCTCTTTCCCGCTTCTCTGCCGAGAACAGTAGTGTCAAAGCGTTGCAATTGCTGGTCAAGCGAGTCAACGCTGACAACGACGACAAGAGTGAGACTGCAGCCGCTAAGCGTGATCCGAGGTCTCGTGTGTTGTGTTTATCAGTGGGAAGTAAGAAACAAAAGGACGAAGTGCTGTGTCAGCAGGTTTACGCGCTCTATAACAAGCCAAAAGCCACTTTAGAGGATGAAGATGAAGTTGCGGCCGTAACAACTGCATGCTGGGCGCAGGAACGTCATGAGCGCAATCAAGTGCTGGATAAATTGAGTAAGCATGCACCTTTTTCTACAGCTGTGAAGGCGCTATATTCAAGTGGTATCAAGTGTGATGAGGCTACAGCACGTCAAGATTTTGGGGAGGAGCAGGGCGAGGAAACTGTCTCAGTCTTTGATGCCGTTAACGCATTGGCTAAGAAGGAAACTTCATCTCCCAGTTCAACGGCATCGTTTTTCAAGAGTAGCAATCAAACAGGATTTTCTAAGGTGAGCAGCTCAAACAGGAATGGAGATAACAAGGTGATAGGTAGCAGGAAAGAGGAGACCACAAAACTTAATATGAGCAATGTGCTGACAGTTGACAGTGACGACGACGACGACGAGACAGATACCCCAGTGTTTGTCAAGACCACGACAAACAAGAGAATAATCAGTGATGATGACGATGAAGAGGACGAGGCGATACCTCCGAAGGAGACAGGAACACCTGTTCCTAAGAGTCGCAACGTAAAGCGAAAGCTGAACGCGTCGTCGGCTGAAATCAAGAGTGTAAAACAGGTTGAGGTATTGGACGAGGAGGTTCGTTTGAACAAGAAACAGCGCGCGGAGGCGGACGAAGAGATTGACGACGATTCTGTGGAGGAATCTGTGCTTGACACTAAGCGGCGCGTTCTTGTCACCAAGACGCGCATCAACGAGCAAGGATACATGGTCACGGAGAAGACGTACGAGGAAGTAGAGTTGACGACCGAGGAGATTGAAAAAGAACAGAAGGCTGCCAAGAAGAGAGTGGAGAAGGAGAAAAAGAAAGCGGTTGCTGAGAAGGCTACGAAGGCAAAGAAAGAGGCTAAGAAGCAAAGCGGTCCACCTAAACAGCGTGATCTGCGCTCTTTCTTCTCGACCAAATGAACATCATTCTTGGTAACGTGTATAGAAGCAAATAATTGCAATAACAAGTGGGTTTTATCGTAATGGATCACACAAGACAGCTGCAAGCACAAGCAAATAGCCCCCCCTCGATCCCTAGGACTGTCTACTGCTCCATCTTTTCATCTTCCTCCTCTTCATCATCCACTTCGTGAAACATGAACTCGCGTTGGTACTCCATCAGAAATTGTGTGGAACGCTTGACGTCCGCAAACAGCGAGTAGACACGCTTGATATCGGGCACATCGACTTCGGTGCCTTTGCGCTTGGAGCATACGAGCGACGCAGTGATGATCATATGGATGGCATATCGCAGCGACGTCTCGACGGCAATACGTGTAAGAAGGTCCTTGGCATCGTCAGTCATTTCCACATCTTCCTCTTCGCAGCGAATGATAAGAATCTTGCGCATTTCAGATTCGCTGTAAGGCTTGGTGGGGATGATCATGAGCCGGTCCAGCAAATCAATGGGAATACCGTGCGGACTCTTGTAGTTGGTACCACGAATACGCGTGATTCCACGGTTTGTAGCGATAATGAGTACAGGAGCCATGTCGCTCTCAAGCGCGCGGTTTAGCCACGAAAAGCACTCAATATCCAGCATGTGCACTTCATCAATAAAGAGTACTCCGGGAACGATGGTAGCTTTGCCCTCCTCACGCCACTCCGCCACCTTCGTGTCAATCTGTTCACGCACTTCGTCTTTTATTTCACCAGTATCACCAGCAAACAATGCAAGGAATCCTTGCGAGCGGGAATTAATCACATCGATCTCATGGAGCGAAACCACGTGCACCACCTCCTTCCTTTTCTGTAGTTCGCCCTCTGGACATTGCACGAAGCGGGTCTGTGCGCCCATAGCATCATAGTCGCGAGAGCGCGTAAACGATCTTCCAAGCTTTGAGATCTTGCCAGATTCCTTGTTGATCATAATCACATCACCGGCCTCAACTTTTTCCTTAGTTAATGAGTCAATCATCTTAGCTCCAAGGTCATAGACAGTCTCCATCTCGGTCGTCCGTAATGTCAACCTGCCGACCTTATCACCCACACCTCCTGTCGGCGTGTCCACCTGTATCTCAACTACTTCTCCTTCAATAATTTCCGTCTCCTCCATGATCCGCACACCAATTGAGCGACGGAACGCTTGTGTCAAGGCCTCTGTCTTGCTCATTTCAAGTGAAAATACCTCACTACCAGCAATCGTAGTAAATGGTGTATCTTCTCCAAGAGCCTGAGCAATACCCATAGCAATGGCAGTCTTGCCTGTGCCAGGCTTACCAGCCAATAAGATAGCGCGACCAGCGATATTGCCTTCCTCGATCATCTTGGCCACAATACCAGCAGCTTTACGAGCGTCTATCTGGCCTACCATTCCTTGCGAAGACATACGTGGCTCTAGACTATCATCTAATCCTAGACCACGTATATGTGAGTGGGCACCAATGCGCTCAATGCGTGTAATATCCTTCACTTCAGCTTGGGTCTTGACTATACCTGACTAGAAAGAGATAGAGAGAAAGAGATAGACATCTTCGATGTTAAAATCATCTGATAGCGAGTATAGTGTACAAGTTTGTAAAGATAGAGAAATGACACTCGTACCATGATGAAATAAAGATGATGATGAAGAAGAAGACACAGTCTATAGAAAGAGAATGGAAGATGATACGCTAATAACGCTGTTTGTTTGTTTGTGTCCAAGCAATGAGGTTCTCATATAAGTACGATTTGATATGTAGCCATACTCACACATGTTCACGTAATTTTATTGCGTGATACTTTGAAAGAGGTATACAAAGTCTCATCTTGTGATAATAAGCTTTACTTTACTATGCTACGTACTGAGAGTGTCTTGAACGACAAGCTGACCTCAAAAAGACTTGCATACAAATGAGCGTTGTAAGACTGAATAAAGGCAGCGAGGACAGGATATGGGTACAAAGCATTGTTTCGAGAGCCTCGTCGTTGTTTTTGCTCGGGGCTTGCAAAAATGTTTGCATAACTTGCTTCAATCCCTTGTTGTGGTTCCTATTACCACGTAAATCTATTTAACGATGACATTGCCTGTGTGGATGACCGCACAAGTTTTTCTTCTGTATTTGAATCAAAGTGGCTAAAAAATACGGTGACGGGTGTCTGGACCTGCCTCGGCGCAAAGCGCCTTGGACAACACCGAGACTGCAGATGGGTAAGATTTTTGAGCTTCATCGTGTCAGTGCAATGCATACTTAGTACAGCTACCAAGTTTGCCAACGTCTCAGGTGTGTCATTCACTGGGCTTCACTGGCGATGCTTGTGAGGCTTGACTGGAATACTGACAAGTATCTGGAAGTGGAATCTCAGCGGCGTCCAGACCGGTAAACAGACAGCTCTACTCGTACCGTCTCCGTTCATGTATCGCACAAATACATAGCCAGGCGTATCATTCGAAAGAAAAAGAACGGTCTCATTAAAGTAATTTAAGCTGTAATGCGTAATACAGCTTAAATAACTTAAGTGAGAGCTTCGAGGTAACTAAGCGGGACAAGGCGACGAACAAGCAGCTGACGAATTACAAGACAGGCAGAGGCAATTCTTTGCTTCAGAACAACAATAGAGAGACACAAGGATCTACACGTGTTATGAAGCAGAGGGAAGAGAAGGATGACGGTGCAAACGACGATGGAGCTATTGAAGTGCTGGTGAGCATATACTTACTACAAGTTGATGCTACTGAGAAATCGAAACGTAATAAACATGGCGTGTGCTGCAATGCAAGACTCGAATTAGAGTGATTGCCTCAAAACGTCAGCAGTCGGTTCTGTTGCTGGAAGATCCTTTACTTTTTCGGTGACATGTTGATCCCTTGCGTGTAGCCATTATTTGTTATGCAAAAGTGGGTCAGTTTACGTACGTACGCATCCTGTTTGCAGTAATGCAAGCCTGTCTATGCACAGATGCGTCTTATCCACGCGTAAAGAGGTATAGTTCAAAAGATTTCAACTTCGACTTCCAATCTGTTCCCGAGCCATTTTTTGAATGAAGATCAATTTCTAAACGCAAAGTTACCTAACATTCCCTTACGTGGTCTTGACAACGCGGCGACGCTAATACTAGTGGCAACGAAACATTCCGCTTTTTACTGTGCGCCAGACAGCACTCGAAAAAATTTACAACTCATCAGGTGCGACTCACGCACTACTCCACGAATTGACTTTTGTTTATGGATGCAACATTGCTTGTATGTCTAATTAGTCTCGATTACTTTTGTTACAGACATGCGCACTATTCTCAAGTCTCTTCGTCACCCTAGCACTAGCTCAAGTGCTGGTACTGCTCCCATGGTAACGACTCCATTGTTGGGCGATTCCAAAGGGCAGGTATCCAAGGCGGAGTACGGTCACAAGTCGCAGGGCGAAGACATTGTGGGGCAGGATTTGGACGGCGTTCGTGGAATCAAGTCTTACTTACGAAAATCCTTGCTTCTCGATGTCGAGAAAGGAGAAACTCGCTTCCATGGCTGCACTAAGGAAGGCGGTCCATGCTTGGATGAAGACGAAGCAAGACGCATGTGGTATACACCAGTCTATTGTCCTCATCCAATTGATTTTTCCAATTTAGGGTATCGTTTACGATGTGTTGAGACAGGGAGACGACCACGACTTATGATTTGTATTACCATGTACAATGAAGGTCCACAGCAACTTAAAGCGACCTTGGAGAAACTTGCCAATAATTTGGCATATATGAAGGAGCAGCAGACCGAATGTGAAAAGATTTTATCAGGAGCATTTGTAGGTGATGAAATATGGCGTAATGTATTGGTCTGTATTGTCGCTGATGGACGCGAACAGGTGAATGACAAGATGCTCAATTACTTGGAAGCTATTGGACTCTATGACGAAGACCTTTTGACCATCAATAGTGCTGGTATTGGAGCACAATGCCACTTGTTTGAACATACACTGCAGCTTTCGGTAAATGGCAAGAGTATGTTGCCTATCCAGACACTATTTGCACTGAAGGAAAACAAATCCAGCAAACTTGAGTCGCATCATTGGTACTTTAACGCATTTGCAGAGCAGATCCAACCGGAGTATACAGCGGTGATGGATGTCGGCACCATGCTGACCAAGTCGGCGCTTTATCACTTGCTCTTAGCCTTTGAGCGCAACCATCAGATTGGAGGAGCTTGTGGACAACTTACGGTAGACCAACCGTTTGACAATTTGAACAACTGGGTTGTCTCGGCGCAACATTTCGAGTACAAGATCTCCAACATCCTTGACAAGTCGTTGGAGAGCTGTTTTGGGTTTATCAGCGTCCTGCCTGGTGCTTTTTCGGCCTACCGCTACGAAGCCATCCGCGGAGCACCATTGGATGCGTACTTTCAGACTCTCAACATTGATTTGGACGTGCTTGGGCCTTTTATTGGCAACATGTATCTTGCAGAGGATCGGATTCTGTCATTGGAAGTCGTAGCACGCAAGAACTGCAAATGGACCATGCATTACGTCAAGGACGCTGTGGCTCGGACGGATGTTCCGCACAATCTTGTTGGTCTCATTTCGCAGCGTAAGCGCTGGCTGAACGGTGCGTTTTTCGCCACACTGTTCAACATTTGGAACTGGGGTCGCATTTACTCCGAGAGCTCGCACTCGTTTTGGCGAAAGCTGGCGTTCCTGTTCTTTTTCCTCTATCACCTGTTCTGTACGGTGTTCGGCTTCTTCTTGCCTGTGAATTTGTACCTGGCACTCTACTTCATTGTGTTCCAAGGTTTTCAGCAAAATCGTCTCGGGTTTGTTGACACTTCGGAATATTCACAAACTGTGTTGGACTGTGCTGTGTACTTCTACAACTTCGTGTATCTCTTCGGGCTCCTGACGCTGATCATTATTGGTTTGGGCAACAATTTGAAGCGCATGAAAAGCATGTACTCTTTTGTGAGCGCCTTGTCCGGCGTTATGGCGATACTCTTGTCGAATGTATGCGTCGGCGTATTCTTCTCGTCGCCACTTACCTTTAAATCAATCGTGCTTGCGATCCTTATTGTCGGCGTGTATATTCTTGGTCCAGCTCTTCACGGCGAGGTACACCATATTTTCATGACATGCACGCACTACATGGCATTGGCCCCGAGCTTTATCAACATGTTCACAATCTACTCATTCTGCAACCTTCATAACTTGTCGTGGGGCACGAAAGGTTTGTGCGATGATCCGATGCTTGCTGTTGTGAATGAGACTGGCGTGATAATCAAGCGATGTGCGATGGAAGAAGGCCATTATGAGAAGACGCGCGCCATGAACAGGAAGATTTTTGCAACTTTCCGCACCAATGTTCTCCTCACATGGGCAATTTCCAACCTTATCTTCGCACTCTTCATTGTGTACTTCGCAAGTTCATCGACTTATATGCCCATGCTGTACATCTTTGTTGCCAGCATGAACTTGTGTCGACTGCTGGGATGCATCGGTCATTGGATCTACATTCACACAGCTGATCTCCGTAATCGCGTTTTTGGCAAGACAGAATCTGGCAACGGTCTCAACTCGTACGTACAGCTCGATGAGCACTACGCCATTGCAGAGGACGAGGCCACGTCCTCTGGAATGGCGTAGTGCTCATCGAGCATGGTTCTGTACGTACCAACACCAATACCTCCTCGATCGCGTAATAACACGGTGGCCGAGAGAACAAACAAGCAAACCTCGAGTGATTGCACGCAGTAACAATGCAGTGAGGTCCCGATATCCACCCACTACATGGAGACAAATCCGGCACCAAGTGGACGGTTTTATGTGAAGAGGAAGAAAGTCTGCGGATCTAGTGCGTAGTATTAAACTGACGTGAGCCTTGATAATACCCAGATCAAATCTTGAATAAACCGAGAGAGTGCTGTATAACATTGATTCAAAATGCAGATGTGCGACTATTACATTACATGTCCAACACGTCGTCTAGCCAATCTTCAAGCTGCTTACTTTCAGTTGCAGTCCTGGTTGGAGCTGATGATGCACTTAGAGGGACTAACGGTGTAGGGGTAAGTTTGACTTCGCTTGATGTTGACGCGCTCAGATTTAGCAAAAAGTCCAACACGTCGTCCCCTTGTGCAGGTTTCGACAAAACTATGGCAGGAGCTGCGGCACTCGGTTTCTCTGTAGCAACAACAAGTTGATCACATTGCTTGTCATTTTCATCTTGTGGCTTAGACGCAATGTCAGTGTAACACAAGAAGAAACAAGAAAATCAGAGGATAAAGACTACGCGATCATCGACATAGACTCAAGAAACGTACACAATATTTTGGATCCAACCGGTAGCAAACATCTGGAGGCACAAGTTCCAATTGTGAAGCAATCCATTTCAAGTCCTGCATTGTAGCAGAGACCACATTGATTACAATTCGAGTGCTCATGAGCATCAATTGGCAGTATCTACTTACCAGCACTCCAATAGCTCCGTCGTCGTTTGCACCCTCATCCTTCTCTTCCCACTGCTTCATGACACGGCTCTGATAGTATTCATCACGTGTAGACCCCCTTTTGTCTCGATATTGTTGTTCTGAAGCAAAGAATTGCATTCGTTGGTCTTGTGATTCATTAACTGCCACTTGTTCATCGTCTTGTGCCTCTTTTTCTTCGAAACGATACGCATTAGAGTTTAAATTTCTCAAGTGTGACGGTCTTGTCTTCTTCAATGCTTCAGTGCGCTCTCCTGCGTCACCATTCCGTGCTCCTCTTCCTCGGCCTCGTCGTCCATGGGTCGTACGATACTTTACCTGAGACCGTCCCATGATTCAAAGTACAACACTGATTTTCTACCAATGAAAATGAGTAAAACCACTCAGTTTTACACAGAAACGTTTCTAACCACCACATCAATAATAGAAACGAGGTAAATAATAAAACGTAATTCTTAGATGAAATCAACTCCATTGTTCACTTATTGGTGGTAGAAAAAGTAGCTACTTTTACAACCCGCGAAGTAATTTACTTCTTTGACTTCTTCGTAGCAAGCTTACGTTGGTAAAATTCCAACTCCTTACCCTCCAAAATGTAGCCATCAGCACGACCAGACTGACCAGGACGTGACGAGATGACTGCCAACAAACGTCCAGACGTCACTTGGTCGTCAATCTTCGAGTCAAGCACGCGCGTGCGCTGACGGTTGGCCAATTTACGCAAGACATGGTCCGACTTCTTGACCGCTTCCTCCTCGACCTTCTCCGAGTTCTTCTTGACACCAATCTTGACACCGTAGTGAGCCTCGTACCACTGACGGAACGGGGTGGCGTCCACCAGCACAACAGCGCCCTTCACAAGCGTCTTGGTACGCACCAGCTCATTGTTTGAAGCATTGTACACAACATCAAGGATACGCGTCTTACGAGCGCAGACCTCTGTGCCCCACGAAAAGTTGCCTGCCTCAAGATGCAAAGCACGGAACTTTAGGTGACCACCACGCACACGGACAGTGTGCACACGCTTGCCACCAAGTTTGGTAGCTGCGGGCTGACGGCCGAGCTCAAATTTCCTTTTCTTGCGGTGCAGTTTACGCTTGCCACCAGTTTCACGGCGCTTGTGGCGCGAATCGCGTGAGATACCTGCAAAGCAGCTATAAAGTTAGACACTGAATAAAGTAGATCACCACTCCACGTCAGAACAGCATCATAGGAGACAACCGCGGGATGGAAAATCCACGGACTCGAATGCTGCACGAATGAGGATACAGCAGAGAGAACCGGGATCGGACGAGAGCGGGGAGATCAGAGACTCAATACCCGACCATATCGACACATGCCGCAGCATCTCCATCTCGCAAAGAACTCCACGGCAGACCGTAGCGAAGAATAAATAAAGAGATACAAGATGCGGCCGTGAAGCTTACCCATGTTCCGACGGAGTAATTTCGGTACTGTAAACAAGTCCAGAGTGTCAAAAGCTTGGAGCTGCCACAGCCAGTCAGTTGATTGGTAATGTACTTATGATCTCGGTAGATACCGGTTCAAAAATGCAATCGCTATCCGTAGAATACCGATATACCCGTAGGTTGAAATATAGACCAGTTAGAGTTTGTACAATCTCTATTTTGACCAATGAAACAAATCCATTCCAAATTAAACTAGTTACCATTTTTTCAGTGTCATGCCGCAAGAGGATTTCTCCGCCGAGCTCTTGCAACTATACTATGGTACATATCGAGTTTCTATTTACTTCATCATCTCTATGACGTCCTAATGTATCTATTGGTGGTATACACTCCTATCATATGTCTCTAATGTGTCCAAATTTCCCTAGATCGGCTCTTTCCATACCAACAAATGACTCAATGGCTAAGCTACGACAAAGGTACATAATTTCTCTCTCTATATATATAATCTGTACAATATAAAGTTGTTGTAATGAATGTATGTGAGATTATAACATTGTGTATGTGTTTGAATAGGAGAGGACTTTTTATTCCGTCGTGAGCTCTCGTATACGCTTGAAAACGACACGTATATCCGCTACAAGGCCTTCCGCAATGCTGAGGAATTCAAGACAAGTATGGTCAAGACTCTACCTTTCAAAATTGATATTGGTGCTGTTTTCTCGATTTCGCCTGCTGACAAGGGCAAGGTGAGCGCTGCAAACTTTTTTTCCCGAACAGCGCGAGCTCGTGTTCGATATCGATCTGACGGATTACGACGACATTCGAACGTGCTGTGAGGGTGCCAATATCTGCAGTCGATGTTGGCAGTTCATGGTTGCAGCAGTAGAAGTTTTGAATGCAGCGTTGCGAGATGATTTTGGCTTTGAAAACTTGCTCTGGGTTTACTCAGGACGTCGTGGTATCCATTGCTGGGTCGCAGATGAGCGAGCTCGTGAGCTCGAGAACGAGGCGCGTTCTGCAGTAGTGGGGTATCTGTCACTTATTGAAGGCAACGAAAACTCTGCTCGTAAGGTCAAGCTACGTGAACCGCTGCATCCGTCGCTCGAGTGAGTTGCGTTGTAGTTGCTTATTGCGGACGGTTGACACTGTCACTGACAAATTTGCGTATGGTAATAGCCGGGCTTACCGTCTGCTGGAGCCGATGTTCGCGGATATGATTTTAGCAGAGGAGGGTCAGGGAATTATGTGTTCGGAGAAGCACTGGTCCAAGCTGCTGGCAATGGTACCTGACGAGGATATTCGAGCTAACATGACACGTCGATGGGGTTCTACAAATTGCACTTCAAGTCCAAACGAGAAGTGGCTCGAGCTCAGAGAGGCGGTTGAGAAACAGGTGCTGAAAAATGCCAACGCCATGCGTGGTGGTAGTAACCTTAAGCGGTCTGCACCGAATAGTGACGCCAACAAACGCTTTGCAGCTGCCGAGCTGCGCACTTGTCTGCAAGAGATTGTGCTAGCATACCTATACCCAAGACTAGATGCCAACGTGTCTAAACAACGAAATCACTTGTTGAAGAGTCCCTTTGCTGTACACCCTAAGACAGGTCGTGTATGTGTACCCATCGATGTAGCCTGCATGGAAAAATTTGACCCGTTCAGAGTGCCTACTCTGGGCCAATTACAAGAGGAACTCGACTCGGATAAGTCTGCCACAAGCATGAACAAGTACGTAGGCTTCTTTGAGTCTTCGTTCTTGAAGCCATTGGCTGCGGTAGCTAAGCGGAAAGAGCGCGACGCCCGTGAGAGCGACGCTGCAATGACTGGCGACTGGTAGAAGCACTGTGCAAATTACGATGGGGCGATAGCAACTACTGCACAGGTGCAGAGTAGACTAGCTAGCAGGCAAATACAATATAGCCCAAAAGGTGTAACATCCTAAACCTGCTGCATTCCGCGCGTTGTCAATATTGACCTTTATAGTTTATTTTGTCAAGCGGTACATGTGAAGCATTTTCTTGCATTCGAGCAAATGGCAAGACCAAATGCTAAACCTGGTCCAGTTAGCGGGATTCTCGGGCCGCTCTTGCAGCTTTGAATCGGGATACTCGCTTCACAGGTTGCTGCATTATTCAAAAAAATTACGACACAATGGTATCTGTCAAGAACAATGACTCAATCACAAGAATACCATGAGATGTAAACGTACTGCTTCGCCAACTGGCTCCAAGGTCACGGTTTGACCAGTGTAGTTTGAGCCATTGAAGCGGGAATACCGGGGCTCTGGTGTCGTCATGGGTGTAGTAGACAAGGGGGTCGGCACATTTACTTTAATCTCACGCTCCTTAATACTGCCAGAAAATGCTGTCGATGCAGACAAAGACGAGTCCATAGCTGTGGATGTCTGTAGATTCCGTGGCGGCGATGACACTGACGCAGGCTTTGTAGTCAATGACGCTGGATCAGGCTCTACTTTTGGTGTCGGAGCGACACTGTCGTGATCACTGCTAAACGATATGGCATGAGCCTTTTTGCGCATTTGCTTTGCCTTCTCTCCTAGCTTGTCATCGGTAGGACACAACTCCATGGCACGTTCATATGCTTCGGCAGCTTCCTCAAACTTCTCCAACGCCGCCAGAGCGCAGGCTTTACGGTAATGTCCTTTAGCCCATGGCTCATGCAGTGAGATAGCGACGTCAGCATCTTCAAGTGCTAGCTTGTACTTTTTCAAGCGATGATGTGCTGCAGCACGGTTGCCATACAAAATCTGCAAAGGTAGCGCAAAACAAATGTTAAGCAAAAAAACGTCAGTTGGTATGCAATAAGGTGGCTTTATGCATACGCACATGAGAGGTCGGATCCAGCTTAATGGCCTGCGAATAGTACTGAGCTGCTGTCTGGAAACGTCGTCGAGCAAACGCATCATTGCCCTTACTCTTCAACGCCGCAGCCTGTGCTTTCTCCGACACACCCTCCTCTGTCTTTGCCACATTCTCACCATGTGTCCTGTCTCCAGCGGCCTCTTGCGCTTCCAGACTTTCCATCCGTTTCATCATATCGTCCCAGTTCCACGACGCTTGCTCTTGCTTCCGTCTCTCTTCTTCTTCTAGTTCAAAATATTCGTTAATGTCTACAAACAAGAACACAAACACTCAACGCTCAATCATCTTTTATCTCCACTACCAAGTAACAAATATCATAGACGATACCTTCTTCTGTTGCACGTGGTACCAATCCCATTTCACTCTGCTCTTCCGTCTCTTGAATTTCACAAATGTTCTCCTCCTCATACATTTTCTGCAATTGTGCGACGGTCCCCACGTCCATTTTCTTGGAGCTCAACTCACGTAGATTCTCCTCCTGTATCTCAATCTGTTTATCCAAAACTACAACAAAAGCATACTGCATCAATATCTACTAATTCATATCTATTCACCCGCTATATAACAGCATACGAACTCTTCTTCTTGCGCCCAATAATCTCAATAGCCTGTGGTGTTGAACGCCATGAGAAATACTCATCTCCTAATTGTGCAAGCACCTCATTTGAGCGCACAATCTTGCCTGGGACCATAGCACGCTTACCCAAAGGTACCATAACTTTATGTATGAGCTTCTTTGGTAATTCTGTTAGCGTCTCAGCCACTGCATCATAACGCGTCACTTGATCCTGCAGCTCCACCAGCTGCTCACGGACGACTTCAATGCGCTACAACAATGAAAATAACGAGAAAATATAGAAAATCATGTATAGATGGTGTATACATAGTTACAGAATCACGTACCTCTTGTAGCAGCCGCGCATTCGCCGCCTCCGCTCTCATTCCCAGCGCCGCCATGGTCGAACTCTGTTTTATTTGACACTATGGTTACTTTATCGTTACTTTTACATCTCGCTCAACTCACATTTGAATTGCACATTTTATGTGTAATGCACACAAACAACCTGGGTTTTATCAAGTGGGTTTTATCCAAAATTCTGTTCAATCCATCTAGTATCCTTCTAAGTACGAAGATTTCAAATTCTTCCCCTTTTTCAACTAACAACAACAACACGCATCATCATGACGGTAGGTGAATGCCAGACGAATAACACAAAGGACTATGATAAAGAAGAGGATGATCTATTAGCTGGACCAGAGACAGTATTAGATGAAGGAGATATTGCACTACTCAAAACATATGGTCTTGGTCCATACTCTTGTGTGATTAAAAAAGTAGAAGAGGATATTAAAAAAGCTCAAAAGGCTGTGAATGATTTGATTGGTATTAAAGAAAGTGATACAGGACTCAGTTTACCAAGTCTGTGGGATCTTGTAAGTGATAAACAAATGATGCAGGAAGAACAACCACTTCAAGTTGCCCGTTGTACAAAAATCATCAATGCTGGAGAAGAAGAAGCAAAATATATGATTAATGTCAAGCAAATTGCGAAATTTGTAGTAGGACTTGGTGAGAAAGTGGCACCAACGGACATTGAAGAAGGAATGCGAGTTGGTGTAGACCGTACAAAATATGCCATTCAAATTCCACTGCCACCGAAGATTGATCCAACTGTATCACTTATGACTGTTGAGGATAAACCAGATGTTACGTACGATGATGTTGGTGGTGCAAAAGAAGCACTGGAGAAATTACGAGAAGTTGTGGAGTTACCACTGTTACATCCAGAGAGATTTGTTAATTTGGGTATTGATCCACCCAAGGGTGTCTTGCTCTATGGTCCACCAGGAACAGGAAAGACGTTGTCGGCACGTGCTGTCGCAAATCGTACGGATGCCTGCTTTATTCGAGTTATTGGTAGTGAACTAGTGCAAAAATATGTGGGAGAAGGAGCACGCATGGTACGCGAACTCTTTACAATGGCACGATCGAAGAAGGCGTGCATTGTGTTTTTTGATGAGGTGGATGCTATTGGTGGAGCACGCAGTAGCTCGGAGGAAGGAGGCACTGATAATGAAGTGCAGCGTACGATGCTGCAGATTGTCACGGAGCTAGATGGATTCGACCCGCGTGGAAATATCAAGGTTCTCATGGCAACAAACAGACCGGATACGCTGGATCCAGCGCTTATGCGTCCAGGCCGATTGGACCGAAAGGTTGAGTTCAACTTGCCCGAGCTTGAAGGCCGCACGCAGATTCTCAAGATTCATGCTAAGAGCATGAACTGCGACCGAGGCATTCGTTTTGAGCTTGTGAGTCGATTGTGCCCCAACACGACCGGTGCTGAGTTGCGTAGTGTATGTACGGAAGCGGGTATGTATGCGATCCGTGCACGCCGTAAATCCGTAAGCGAGAAAGACTTTCTTGAGTCGGTGAACAAGGTTATTAAGGGCTACAAGAAGTTTTCCTCAACGCCCAAGTACATGGTATACAATTAAGGCCATAAAGGACATTTTACGTGGTAAAAACGTAAAGTACGACCATGAGGTTTTACAAAGTCATACCTAAAAGAAAAAGAACACGAAACAGCGATGGTAGATCGTTATTTTGGTAGTATACGTCCTCTGCTCTTGACGTATACGATCATTTGTATACATGATGTTTTTATAGAACACTCCCTTGTAACAAACCGTTTATATTACGACTTGGAACAACATGACGTCGCCATCTCTCACGCAGCCTGGACCAGCGAAGCTCAAGGCACGCACTGACTTCTCTGTAACACTAGAAGTCCCACCTTCTACTATCAATTCTTCTTGGTATCGTTATGAATACAAAGAAGCAGGTTCAACGTGGGAGAAGAATGCACAACACGTGGATGCAATGAAAGGAGCATCTGAAGTGATATTGGATGATTTGAATCCTACTAGCACGTATCAAGTACGTGTCTATGAGGTTGTTATGGATTCTAATGGGACTACAGAACATTTGTCAAAACCGAGTCAAATTGCTGCTGTGGACACGGATGTACCAGGATGTGGACCTGATTCAAATGTGAATTGTACCTGTACAATTCAATGAATTGACCAGACTAAAGATAACGAAAGAATGACACATCAACAATTGCAGCATCACATGGTCATATTCACACGGCTCAAACAACACCTG
The DNA here is from genome assembly GCA_920618645.1 of Peronospora belbahrii. Classification (NCBI taxonomy): domain Eukaryota; phylum Oomycota; class Peronosporomycetes; order Peronosporales; family Peronosporaceae; genus Peronospora; species Peronospora belbahrii. The sequence goes on along the minus strand of CAKKTJ010000119.1, from coordinate 315,094 downwards.
CTTCTTCTTATCTATGTACTTACATATAATTTCAAGCATCAGGTACATCAGTGGCCCTTGTTTTGAGTGTGTGTGTGGGGGGGGGGTTGTTCTTTCTACAGCTTGTCTCCATTTCCTGTTCAATTTCCTGGATTGAATTGCAAGACAATTCTTCTGAGTCGGAGCTTATTCAAGCAGCTTTTTCCACTTTGCTAATCGCTCGTCCAATGGTGACACTTGCGTCCAAATTGCATTCACGTCCGACTGCATTTTCCACCACGTTACTAACGCTTCTTGGCCGAGATGCAAGTTAAAGGTGAATAGTAAAGCGTCAACTATGTCGGCTGCACGACCGCTTGCTACCAGATGAGAGCTAGCTTCAATCAACCAATGCATCGAGAGAGCTTGTTTTGCAAACAATGGCGTCCAAAGTTCACTCAAATTGATAGCAAGCTGAGGAATATCGACGCGCAGATCATTGTAATCGTCTAGAATAATCTTTACAGCAGCCTCGATATCTTCCGAAATAATCTTCTCTTCAACAAATAGCTGTATGAGCAAGTCAGAAACGTCCTTGCGTACAGACTGCTTTGCTTCGAGACTGAACATAAGCATAATCTGCACAAAGTGCAGCCAGCGATCAGGAATAGTGTCGAACTCTTCAATACACTGCACCACCTCGTTAAAGTCCTTGACACATAAGTACTCCTCGAGCGTGCTTCGCATTCTCCCAGCAACTTCGGGGTCAAACTCACCTTCTTCATCACTATCACCGCCACCAAAAAAATTCTCAATGCCATATTCACGAAGATATGCTGTCACATCGGCCTTACTGGCCCTCATTGCTGCAGGCAAAACGCTCTCTGGTGTAACTTCCTCATCAGTAAGCATTCGTATCACCGTCCTCTCATCACTCTCCATTTCCAGAACAGACAACACCTCAGGAAACACCAGTGACGTAAGCTTGCACTCCACACAATGAGCTAGAGCTTCAGAAAGAATCCACGAAAAACCAAAGCATCCCACAGAAATCAATCGACCAAAGATCAGTGCCGAGTACTGGTGAATAAGCGGTAAGTCAATCTTCATGTCTTCTAAAAACTCCATAACATTCATCAGAGCAGTTTGGATAGAGTTGGCGTCCAAGGCACCACGTTCATACAGCCGTACAAGCAATTCTACAGCGTGCTCACGCTCAGTCGTTTTACCTTCCAACGCAGTGTTAATCGCTTGCTCGACAAGTTCAATGTGGTATGGACCCACAGGCAACTCCTGAACGCACGTAATAGCTTCGTCTAAATCCATAATGGAAATGTATTCCTGGATAATACTCTTGACGCGGGTCGACATTTGTGCAGCAGATAATTCTTTCGCTTCAGGCCCCTCAGGTTCATCAGGATCGACTTTTCTGGCCACAATGAGATTGCTGCTCTGCTTTGCAAGCTGAGCACTGGAGACACGAGTCTTATGGCGGCGCCGTTGCACGTCGTCGTGCTGAGCATTCTTTCCTTGCTGCTGCAGTTTTTGCGCCTCCCTTCGAACCTCCTCCAGCGTCTTTTGTTGCAACTCCTTTCGACGGGGCTCCCACATATGGTCTCTTGTCTCGAGGACATCCTTGATCAAGAATCGAGCTCGTGATGGCAAGTTCAAGTCGTCCGACAGCTCCACCATACGTAGTATAATGATTTTCATGATTGTCTTTGTTTTCGGCTGATCAAATTTTTTGCCAGCTGTAGCAAGCATTTTGCAAAGTGCCTCCAAGTCTGCTTCGTCGGGAAAGCGAATTGCTTGAGCTTGGCCTTCTTGACCATCCAGTCCAGGCATCAACTCTAGTCCAAGCAAGTAGAAGATACATCCTTGGACTCCGGACTGCTTGATCAGATCCACCTTATACAGTTCACCAATGAATCGAATGTTGCCGAGCATCTTTGCTTTTGCGCGCATCGCAAGAATTTCACGCCGTCGAGGATCGACCTCCTCTTCATCCTGCTTTTCTTGCTCATCACCAATGTGCTTATTGGTCTTTTCAAATTCGCCTTGACAACGGTTAACAAGAAGTCGCAAAAAAGTGGTCTGGGATGCAGCTGCATGACGTGCAAGTTCAGCTGACTCGAACGGACCCCCAAACGGTTCATCATCCCCAATCTCGCTGATCGTACGTCTTGAGTAGTAAAAAACTCCAGGCTCCTTCTCACCCACTGCAACCAAATAATCGCCGTGGCGGCGGAACTGCACAGAGGTAACAGACGCACTGTCACAAGTCGAAGAAGTTGCACTGACAGGTGCTTCAATATCATCCAGACAACAACTAGGGCTGTCAAATGGCCCAACAAACGGTGTAAATGTCGTCTTGTCGATCGCAGTCCAAAAGAACGAGCCTTTTTCATCACTGAGCACACTCAGAAAGCTCCAAGCTTTTTTGATCGTCCGCGTATGAAATTCCTTGCACAAGTCAGAGTACACATCCGCAAAACTTGGCTCCTCCAACGCTTTATCCATTATGGTTGCCACAATTGAACTCAACAGAACAAAGCTGTCAATCTCAACTGCGCAAAGCTCATTTGTCAGCTTCGCAAACTTCTCTCTTGTAAGCTTGTTTAGAAGACTCTTTATGTAGTTTAACGCTTTTTCGAGTGCGGATGTCTCCTTCTCCTTTGTTGGCTTCCACCGGTTCGCGGACAGTGTCAGAGGCTCGATGGGGCCATCGTAAAGCGGGGGTGGAGGTGGGCGGCCATAGTCGCCACGTCCACCACCTCCTCCTCCACGACCCCCGCGTCCACCACCACGGCCGCCACGGCCGCCACGGCCTTGCCTGTCACGTAAATTATCTCTCAAACCACCTTGGTTCCTCGCCCCACGACCACCTTGGCTCCTCGGCCCACGCCCACCTCGCGCGTCAGAACCATCGCCTTTTCGAATACTGCCTCCGATAGATTTTCCCATACCATAGCCCACTCCCAATCGTTCGAACGACTGTTTAGCAACGGAACGCGGGTTGCCAATTGCAATGACTTCCACAACTTTCATTTCGGGGAGATCTGCTGGCTTGGGAAGCGCAAATACCATGAGTCTGGTTGCAAACACACAGTACGCCCAGCGGCGAAATTGTTAGCTATGATGCTCAAGCGCCCAACAAACAACAACAAAATGATCATGGCCAGCGGCTTACCTTCTCAGCTCTGCAAGCGAATATTGCAGTTTCTTTGCACGAGGCATAATCGACCGAGACGGCACAGTAGCTGCTGGCAACGACGACCTTGACATTCGGACTGTCCTGGTGCCCGTCGAGTCTTCTAGTGGAGACCTTAATTTTCGAAGAGGCACGGCATCAATAGATGCTACAGTCGATGATTGTGTTTTTGGCAGGTCATGCTCCATCGATAACTTCAATGACGACTTGAATGGAACTGCAAGTCGCGAGGCTTCCCGCTCTGCATTCTCCTTGTCAAGCTTAGCATAATACTCTTGGGTTCTTGCATCTCTTCCAGCATCAACACTACTTGGTGCTCCTTCACTTTCATTTCTTTCACCAGGTGGGCTTCGGCGAACGTCCTTGTCCATTGAATCCTTACGGCACAATGGCGCCTTCATCAGTTGAGCTAGGCTACTACCGCGTCCTACCATTCGCAACTCCATGCGCTCTCGCAAAATGTCGGCACGACGTTTGCGCTCCAATTCGCCAACAACTGGAACAGCAGGCTCCTTGACAATCGTATCTGGGATAACATGAATCGTCTTCTGTGGCTTCGGAGAAATGAGCTCTCCGACATGATCATTTCTTTTCACACCACCAGAAATGGATGGTAACCGCTGTAAATTTGTTGGTCGTGGATCCTGTGAGTTGCCCCCGCCCGCTGGAGCCTCAACTGGAAAACCTGAATTTACTCTGCGCAAAGAAGAAGCTCCACCATCCAAAGATGACCTCCGCAGTGTTAACTCTTGCGGCGGCCTGCCAAACGAACGCCCCATTATTCCAGATGACAAACCTTCTTTCCGAATACGAATATCTTGTGAGCTATTCGTAGCTGACAGTGACCCCTTTAAAGACGACTTAAATGGCACCTGTCGAGGTGATCCAATAGAAAGTTTGTGCATTATTTTTGTGCCATCATTAAGATTCGAGCGGTATTCTTCGTGGTAGCGTTCGTTGCGATAACTTTTGTCACTGCGATCTGAACGTTGTGACGATATACTATCGTTGCTGTTTTTCCTGGTTAACTTGGTTCTCGATATCGATCGATTGCGTAACCCTTTTTCTTCTCTTAGTTCTCGACTGTTGGAGCGTTCAAGTGACTCCCGACTATCCGATCGACGCAGTGACGAGCCCTTATCTCTTGATCCAACTTCCTCCTTTTTTACTTTTCCATCACCTCCTTTGTTGTCAATCGATTGCGTTAAGCTGCTGACAAACCCTTTTGTCGGTTCTATTCCCTTCTGTGGTGATGGAGAAGACAACAAAATGACCTGTCGTGTTCCTTTCGTCTGCATATGCATCTCCTTCTTTGGCAACTCTTTACTATTGCGTTCTTTAGTAGAAAAAACTGGCTTGTCATTCTCCATACGAACAAAACGTTCATTCCTCTTAGCTGATGGTACTGGTACAGTCTCTTTAAGTGAAGATCGCAGGGATGATTCAAATGGGGTACATATCTCTGTCTCTTTCTCACTCGAATCATCAATTACTTGGACCAATCGACTGCTCTTCTCGTCAACATCCCGAGTCAAATCAATCACGGCAGTTTTCACAGGGCGATACATCACTTTGCTACTATTTCGTTTACGTCCTAGCCCACCATGACGACTTCCACCTTTTAAAGTCAAGCGATAATAGTTAGTAGAAGTATTATAGTACAATTAATTTCATAAATTACCGATTCTTATTCTCTTTTCCATAGAAAATATTCATACAACAGTTACAATAAATTCCTTTCTTTCGTTCAACAACAACATCATAGAACCAATAAATTTACCTCGGCAATTAACGTCTACACTCGGCTTCTCATCCATGAAATACCTCTCTCGAGTTCTCTACTCGTCTACGAGCTTTGTAATCTCTCTCTCTCGTAACCTTTTCTCGTCCTAACTCGCTGTTTGTAATTTATTTTTTTATTTTTCACTCCAAATATTTGATCGGATCAATTGTTTTCAACCAATGATAAATCGTTTATCGACATGCTTCTTTTTGACCAATAGCACTTGATTTTTAAACCATACCAGCCATTCGTGGTGTATGCTCCTTGGCAGCACCTCACGCCAGTGGTGTTTCTCTATTCATCGAGCCATTATGTCTTCATCTTCTACTGCAATATTAGCTACAAAACTACAGGATAAACAAGCTCCATTGGGACACAAAATCATTCGTGAAGGAAATGGAGTTATGATCTTTCCAGAACAAAATCAAGTGTTTTATAACCCTGTCCAGGTGCTGAATCGTGACTTGAGCATTGTCATGATCTCTGAGTTTGTTCGATGTCGTGCACGAGAGAAATTGATGAAAGAGGATCGTAAGGCGGCAATTGCAGCAGGTTGTAGTGCTACGTTTGAGCCAAAGAACTACACGGACGACGAGATTGAGACGCATGTGGTCGACACCGCGGAAACCAGTGGTATCCGTATTTTTGAGGCATTGTCAGCCACGGGACTGCGCTCGATCCGTTATTATCAACAGATTTCTGGAGTAAAGTCGATCCTAGTGAACGATATGGATCCAGCAGCTGTGGAGACCATCAAGCGCAACGTTGCATTCAATGAATTGCCACTGGATCGGGTCATTCCCAATGAGGCCGATGCAACTGATGTCATGTACAATCACAGAAAACCTGCAGACCAATTTGACGTCATTGACTTGGATCCGTATGGATCTGCGTCTACCTTTTTGGACAGTGCAGTTCAGAGCATTGTCAATGGTGGACTGTTGTGTGTAACGTGCACGGATATGCCTGTACTGTCAGGCAAACAGCCTGAGGTATGTTTCTCCCGCTACGGAGCACTACCGAACAAGTCTCATTATGTGCACGAGATGGCGCTGCGCATGGTACTGCAATCGATCGAGCTATCGGCGAACCGCTACGCGCGTCATATTGTGCCGATTGCGTCTTGCAGCATTGACTTCTACGTGCGTGTCTTCGTCCGCGTCTTCAAGTCACCGGTAAATGTGAAGAAGGCGATGACAAAGCTGTCGTACGTTTTTCAATGTGTCCAGTGCGAGAGTTTCCACTTGCAGCCACTTGGTGTGTCAAGTGGAAACAGCTACCATGCCTCGCGTGGCCCAGTCGTGGGCCAGCAGTGTGACCAATGTCAGGGTAAGTACAAAATGGCAGGACCTATCTGGTCGGCACCGCTTCACAGTCGTGATATCGTGCTGAAGATCCGCGACCGAGTAGAAAAGAGTACGTCGGAATTCCCCACAAAGCCTCGTCTGCACGGACTGTTGACTACGCTTTCCGAGGAGCTCGTCGATGCTCCGCTGCACTACACGCTTCCGGGTATGAGCAAGGTCCTGCACTGCTCGAACCCAGGAATGTCACAGATCCAAGGTGCCATTCGCCATGCTGGCTATGAAGTATCGCAATTTCACAAAGTCCCCGAGGCTATTAAGACTACTGCGCCAAACGATGTTATTTGGGATATCATGCGCTGTTGGGTGAAGAAGCACCCGCTGAACAAAAAGCGAGATGGTCAGGAAACTTCAGGCAGCCGGATTCTAGCAAAGGAGCCCAAGTTTGAGGCCAACTTTGATTTGAAGCGTTCTGGGCCGACAGATAAACCCAAGGCGCTGCGATTTCCTCTGAACCCGGAGCCGAACTGGGGCCCTAAGGCGCGTGCGGTTGGTCACAGGGCTGACAATGCGGTGCCTGTAGCGAGCGACGGAGGTGAGTAGAGCAGCTAGACATGAGTCTGACTGTTTTTTGTAGTTAATGCTGTTTCTCGTCGTGCTGTTCCAGATCCGATACAGGAACCGGATGTGAAGAAAGCAAAAGTGAAATAAGTGGGCGGACGTGAATATGGTAGTAGGCTTCTTCATTTATTTGTTTACATAATAGAATGCTGGGTAATGCGCACACAAGCCTGGACTGACATCTTGAATCGTGATAGTTCTGGTGATAGAAGCTATTGACGTACCAAATTTAGTTTATGCTAGGTAAACAAGCGGGTATTCCTCCTCGACAATGACTTTTCCGTAGCACTTTCGTCGACATGTGACATGGTCAAAGACCAGCATAATGATAACGCTGCACCTTTGACAGCATAGCCTCAACAGACAAAATTTGGACAACTTATCACCGCTATTGTCAGCTACCACCGCCTTATTGGAGTTGAAGCGACGCTTTGACATAGTTGCTACGACTTCAGCGTGGATCACAAAGCGATGGGAGTTCAGATCACGCAAGCGCTTTAAGCTATTGAGTAGTGTTGAAAGCACACGACTTCCACTCTCTTCACGAAGATTGGTACTGGCTTGACAATGATTTTCAATCTCTTGTACCATTGTATTCTCTTTCTTATTGCTGTAGACAATCAATGAACAGTGCAATCATGATGACTCAGCAGACAACACGTAATACAAAAGAAAATGCGAATGAAGTCTTGCAAGCATCGATCAAAAATTGCCGTTTCTTTAGACTCAAGATCTCGTAAAGTCTCTCATAAAGATATGCAATGAGCGTGCTCGTCATAAAGTGGAATGTCACATTGCCACGTGATCATAACACGCCAGTTTTGCATGCGTGTACCAATCAGATGATCCATCCATGAGTCACGACGTTTGTGGAATGAGTCATCAATATTGTTAGGACATGCATGCACCATAAAAAGGGTCAGATGTGAGCTATGTAGCCATGTGTGACTGTAGACGAAACAAAGACAGACAAAAGACTGAAGTAACATAATGCAGGCGTGATGAAACGGGTATTCTTCGTGTCAATTGCTCTCGATGCATTTCGTAAGTACAGCCAAACACTGTCCATACACGCTACTTGTAACTTGAGCAATTATAGTGATACTCAACTAAGTTACAACGTTCGGTAGCTTTCTAAGCTTTATCGGTGATCATTCCTATTGTCGAGAACATAAAACCTTATAATGTAATCACCACCTGTATTATTACATATTTTTGATGTAGGTTTTGAAAGTATTCAATGTTATATATTATTAGTTTATAAAATTAAACAGACATCCAACCGCACAACTGCATTACTTACTATATGTGACAGGTTATTAGATCTATCACTGACTTTCTATTACTACTTTCTTCCTACCCCTACCCCTCTCTACTACTATTTTCTCTTTTACCTCCTTCGCCCACAGCAAAACAAGCGACGTGCTTAGTCAACGCCTTTACGTCTTCTTCTTCATTCTATCTTTTGAAGCATTTTCAAGTGTTACAGTTGACAAGTCTCAAGTGAATTAAATAGAAAGGAAAAGCTTTTCGATCAACCTTCGTGACGTGTGTATAAACAACTGTCTTTTTTTTGTCCTTTTGTAATTATTGCAAATGGAACAATCAATCACGGACAGTAGTACCGTAACTGACAGAAAAACCAGCATATCCCATGAACATGCTCTTAGCTATTCCATGGGTAATCGGAATCGAAGTGTGAGTATGAATATACCTTCAAATGCACCTCCAAATAAAAAACAGCGGGCTTCCGACGATGAATACGAGCAAGCAACACCCCCTCCCGTTTCAGCAGTTGATCAAGTGAATAGCACGAGTGAAATCACCGAAGCTCGAGATCAAGTGAGTGATGAGACGGACGTGCCAGATATTGAAGAAGACGAAGAGTGTGGAGATTCTAGATCAGTTGCTGTACCGACTCGTCGACCACCATTTCCAGATGATGGAGACTCATCGGATGATGATGATAGTAGTGATGTTAATGAAGAGGCCTTTATCAAGTGGTTGATTGAGCAAAAGATGACTGGAATGTCTGCAAGTCAAATGCTTGATACTTTGGGCTTGGGCGTGTCAGAAGGAGTTGCAGTGGATGATGATGAACTGTGGGAAGCCATGTTTTCAATGGGTATTCGACTCGTCAAACCGTCCGTTACGGTACGTTGCACACTGTTCTTCTGATGGACTACGAACTGTGGTCTCACTTGTTGCAAATCGCTATGTTTTGCCATGTGATTGCAGCGACCACGTGAAAAGCTAGAGACGGTCAATACACTACAGGATGTGGCATCGTTGCTGCGGTCAAGCAAGAAGATTGTGGTGCTAGCAGGTGCTGGCATTTCTGTGTCCTGTGGTATTCCGGACTTCCGGTCCGAGAATGGCATCTACAGTGTACGTGGCTATAATTGTTTGTTCCAAAAGTAATTGTGGAATCTCTGACTAAATGGCAACGTTCTATTCTTGCAGCGCCTTGGCGAGTACAACTTGCCGAATCCACAGTGCATGTTTGGTACTACATACTCGTCACCTAGTTGAGTGGGATTTGTTTGGTCGGACTGACGCGCTCACTGTTTTTTTGTGCAGACATTGATTTTTTCCGATCGAACCCACGGCCGTTCTTTGCATTTGCGAAGGAGTTGTTTCCCAAATCAAGTGGCTTTACGTTTGTACCATCTCGAAGTCACTATTTCTTGAAGCTGCTGGAAGAAAAGGACAAGCTACTTCGGATTTACAGTCAGGTAAGCAGTAGGTGCTTTTTGCACTAGAAGCATGTATCAGAGAAAGACTGACTGACTATTGACGTTTTGCTACTACCAGAATATTGACATGTTAGAGCACGCAGCAGGAATATCACACGAGCGCGCGGTGCTTTGCCACGGTTCCTTCGCGACAGCCACGTGTTTATCATGCAAACAGATGTATCCAAACGATGCTATTCGCGAGGATGTGGTAAATCAGCGAGTGCCGATGTGCAAGTCGTGTGGCTTGCCGGATGGAATCGTCAAGCCTGACATTGTATTTTTTGGTGAATCTCTCCCTCGGCGCTTTCACGACTCCATTAAGAGTGACGAAGGCGAGGCAGATCTTGTGCTTGTTATGGGATCATCGCTCAAGGTGAACCCTGTACGCAGTATTGTTGGTCGCTTTAAAAAGGACACGCCCATGATTTTGATCAACAGAGAACCCGTAGGACGCCCACACAAGTTTGATGTTGAGCTACTAGGATATTCAGATGAGATTGTGCAGGAGCTTTGTCGACTGCTTGAATGGGAGATTCCACAGCCTGACCCAGTGCTTCTGGGCCAGTCTAACCTTCCACTGCCTCCCGCGGTACCTTCGAGTTCTCTCGCACCGCTATTGTACGAGTTTGTTCTTCCGTCAAGGCATTTATTCAACGGCTCGAAGTCGACATACTGCAGTTCAAGTGATGATGATAGCAGCAGCTCATCTAGCGAAGACGGGACAGGTGAAGAAGGTGACATGAGTTTTAGCACAGCAGCCGTGGCAGTGGCAATGGATGCGGATGACGAGAAAAAGTCACCACCTAACACCGATCTGGCAAAAGAGGACCAAGACGAGTTGATGGGGAGTGGCAATGAGTTGCTAGGGTCTACAAGTTTTGACGACAATTGAGCGCTCGTTACTATAGTCGCACTCGTGTCTAGAGGCTGCAATTTCAAGTCGCTACCTCTGCTTCCGTCAAAATCGCTGAGCACACATGCTCCCCATCATGTATAATTATGTTCCAGACTGGAGTCCACTTTTGTCTCAATCTCCTGTTGTCAGATGAACTGGCTGAAATCTGTCAATATGACCTATTCTATGAGCAACCCACAAAGCTATGTCTTGAACAGGGCCACTTCCGTCTAATGATTGCTCAAGTCTGTTGTAAGTAAGTACTGGTACATACATATACTGCTTCTTGCATGAATTCATTTACTCCGAAATATTTGTGCCCCGTCCTAACTATCTGATCTGCTTTCGCATGTGCTCAATTTTCAATGTGTATCTATCTATGTGTGGTTAAGCTTGGGCTTGGACGAGCACAGGGCGAACCATTCGACTTTGCGGAGATTGAACCATTGCTAGGACATAATAACCTTGCTTGCGGTACTGCTGACGTGCGTTTGCTAAGTAAAGTTGCTGAAGTGGTTCACAGGCGATAAAGCCGACGGCACGAAAAGCGCCTTTCGGCCGATCGTAGATTGCGGAAGTCACATATCCAATGAGAGATCGCTAACATCATGTACAAGGCACCACACAACCGTTAGTCCATATGCTTCTGAAAATCAGATTGTAAATGTATCAGTCCCACCGCATCAGTCTTGGAGCTCTCAACTCGGTTCTTTTTTTGCCAAACATATATCAGAGCCCTTCCAGCTGTCGTTATTGTTGAACTCTCTCACGTCTTCAAGTGAGGGCGCTAGTAGCTGGTCAGCCATTGCAAAAAAGCATTACTACATCAACTCCAGTAAACACAAAACGTACCACAAGCTCCACGTACCATGGCGTTGACGTCAATGTTGCCACGTCTGGGGATAACGATAACAACACGAACAAGAGTTGGTATTGCCACTGGCACGATGGACTCGACACTAGATGTTGATATCACATCGTCGCATTTGGTGGCAGTACAACTTGATTGGTAAAAGCAGAAGGGTGTCATGTACTTTTCTCCACGTACAACGCAAAGTGTCTGCGTGTTCTTGTCTTCTGCATCACCTTCATGCATCTGCATATGAAAGAGTAGCTCCCATCGTGGTTGAAAGGGTGACTTTACACCATGCTTCTCAAAATTAAAGCGCACCGCTTTGGGCTTTTTTGCCTGTTTAGTTTCTAAGTCACGTGCACGGGCTTCCCAATAGACCTGCCCAGCTTTCGTATCTGGAAAATCACACGGAAAGCTATTCACAACAATGTCAGACACTCGTCGCATCATTAACACATATGTGATCATACCTTGGTTGGTGCAACACAGTACACAAAGCGGCGTCTTCCTCAAGCCCTACGACCAAGGCACCACCAAATACCAACGCCTTAAGCAATCCTGCTACACTGGACGGGGAGCAAATGATGTCCCAACCGCTCGCGACAACGTACGGCGCGCGCTTCTTGATTATCAGAAGATGAAGAGGCTGGGACTTTACACGCACTCCGTGAAAGATACTGTCATTCACACCTTCCTTGCGCTGACGGTATATCTCTTCGTTCAGCTCGTGATCCTTACGAAAATTGCGTTCAATTTTGAGCCTCTTCGACAATGACCATAGCAGCGAGTTTGGTATTGGTTCCACATCCATATCAATGTCTTTTTCAGCCACGTCAAGCTCTTTTGGCTTCACATTACCATACGTGTTTGACAAGTTCAAGCTGCCAGGTCCTTCAGCTGCTTCTGCATTCAAGGTACCTGTAGTCCAGGACACCAATGCCTGTATTTCCTTGAGTATCGCTTTAGATTCAGGCTCCTCCGCGTCGCAACCAAGTGATGAAAGACTAAGCCCAGAAAGCGGACTCCTGATTAAATCTGTGCCAGCTTTTGGAACCGTCTCAGCAGGTGGTTCTTGCAGCAGCGACAAGCCTGCTGCGCAATCAAACGGATGGTAAAGTGTACTATCTTTCCGACGTACTATGCGTGGGTCTTTCACTGCAACAGCATAAATGCTGTCTCTCTCATTCTCTACTTGCGTCTTCGCTTTCATTTTGCAAAGAGCATACAACCGATTGCGCTTGCAGCAATCGGCAATTGTCTGCTTCTCGTCAAAGCCATCTTCGTGATCCGACGCGTCTTGTTCCTGAATATCCTGATCTTCCTCACCGCTAACGTCATCTCCGTCACCACGTGCAATGCTCGCCAAAAGCTCGTCAGCAAGTCGTCCACGCAGTTTCAAACGACACAATTGTCCTCTTCGATCAAGCATCTCAATGCTTTCTTCATCGTCACGTCCAGCTTCGTGACACGCCATTGCAATCGCCATTGCTGCTTCCATGTATGCTGCAGGGTGTACCCACAACCATAATTGTCGTTTAGTATTCTGCCAGTCTTTGTGCAATGTAAACCGTCCATTTTTATAGTCCTGTCTCAATGGTCTCCACATAAACGTCACTGGTGCAATTGCACCTTGTGGGAATTTGCCTTCATGGTACAACATACTATGTCCTTCCTCAGCTCCGGTCAAGAAACGCAATCCATGAAAATCGGATCCCTCTGGATCTGAAACAAGCTGTAGAGCTTCTAAAATGGCTTGAGGTAGTCCATACAGTTCAATAATTCCATCATAACTGACATCATGTACCATGACCGTCGTCCGTAGAGCTTTTAATGCAGCAGATAGACTCTTATCAGCACGATGCGATGCTAACATGTAGCCATATTGCTCTGTCATAATCATACGTTTTGCATGCCACACATGCGACGAAAGCCACAGCGGCCGCTCGGAAGCTGCACCAGATGCACTTGATCGGTCTTGCAGCAACTTATGAGGTCGACGTTCATGCTTTCTGCAACGCAAAGAGGTCTTTTTAACACATGATTCCGGTCTTGCACGGAGTCGTTGCGGCATCGTATAGGACTTGAACGCGTTCGCTCGACGACGTCGCTGGTTCTTTTGTGTCTCTAATTTAATGTCCGTAGAGCTTGATACTTGTTTCTGCTGTGATAACTCATGTAGCGCTTGTAGCTCTGGCGCACGAGCAGTAGCAAACTCGAGCACTGACAGCACGCGCGGACCAAGGCCAGTCATTGTATCAGAAAGGATGAATATTGGGAATAATAACACATGGATGCCTAAATTAAGCTAATTTTGGGTAGTAGTTGAAGTTATAGTTGATGTAGTTAAGCTATTGTACAGAATCAATACTTGGCTGGGAACAACCACATACAACCAGGTGCATATACATTATAGTATACTTGTTCTATATCTCGCAGTCAACACCAGTTCAATAGGTTGTCTGATGGATATATTGCTCTTGTCTGTATCAACTATCTCTCCGAAGTCATGTCTTCTCTTATACATTTTATACGTCTATGCCCAGAGTTCCTGGATATACCGGTGGTCATCCTGAAGCTTCTTGAGCGTCAACTGCGCTTCGTCCTTAGACTGGCCGCCAAACTTCTCAATGATGTCGTGCAGTACCTTGTTGACATCGTTGCCCATGCTAGTAGCGCCACACACATAGATGTGTGCGTCGTCATCACGAACAAGTTCCCAGGTCGCCTGGCCATTCTGAACCAGCAAATGTTGCACGTACACTTTCTTCTCTTGCTCGCGCGAAAACGCCAAGTGCAGCTCAGTCAGCACGCCGCTCTCCTGGAATCGATCCAGCTCGTCCTTGTATATAAAATCCTCATCGCGGCGACGGCAACCAAAGTACAGAATGGACTTGCCCACAATCATGCCATCTTCTTTCTCTCTAGCGCGCTCGTGCAGGAATGCTCGCATAGGAGCAATACCAGTGCCCGGGCCGATGAGGATGATAGGCGTGAGTGGATTCTTCGGCAGGCGGAAGGTGGAAGCACGTATAAATATACGAGCAATGGGCCACTCGCGCAATTTCTTGACACCCTGGTCACCAGGTCGGCTGTCACGCTTTTTCTTAACATCCTTATGCGCTACGAGAGGCTGCAGTCTGTTTAAATAATTCGAGCACACACCGTGGAACACACGACCGTCGCTCTGCTTGCTCTCAATGAGGCTCACAGTTGCGTGCACACGCTGTGGACTGACAAGACTAGAAGATGAAATGGTGTAGTAGCGCGGCAGCAAGAACGGAACGATATGCAGTAGACCCTGCATGGATATCTTTACCGAACGGAAGTGCATAAGCACGTCGACAAAACAGCGCTTGTCCTCCACGATCCACTGCTGGTATTCCTCTTTACCCTCTTTCGTTGACAAATGCACCAGCCGAGCTTCTTCCGCCACGTCGGATGCAAAGAACGCCAGCTGCTTCAACGGGCCTTTGCGCGGCGCGCTGTTGATGGCGAGGTAGCGGGTCAAGATCTCGCCAATGGTGCACGGCGATGGGAACGGAAACTCACAGTGGAGATCCTCACCCACAGGTTTCAGCGACACCCACTGCTCCAAGTCATAATTCATCCGTGTAGCCAGTCGTTCCACCACACGCGTGTCATTTTCCGGTAGCACAGCTAGATTATCCGCCGTCTGATATGTCGTTCCAGTTCCACGCAGATCCAGCTCCACATGAACCGTCGAACCTCCTTCAGTCGATTGACGCAGTTCTCGGTTTACCACGACCTTGGCGCACTTGGCCGTAAAGAAATGCTTGGTCGAAGCTTTCATCTTGACCTCCTTGTTTCGAGTCGCAAGTCTTCCTACATCAGACGCGCGAATCTCTACCAGCTCATACTCATACTCTGGAGCAGACAGTGTCTGTCCCCTCTTCACAACCTCACCCTTCTTTTCAACATCGTCCGTAGCAATAAACTGTTTCCTCAGTGCTTTCCACAATAACTCTTTCCAATCATCAAAATCATCGTCCAAATTCGCGTCATCATCTCCCTCTCCGTAATGATACACTCGATATGCGCCATGTTTTTCCATCAACTTGTCTACAATTCTTCCAATTTCATTGTAATGTTCATATTGCGTATTGCCCAATCCAAAGACCGTATAGCCCACATGCTCCAGCGACTGTTGTCCTCCCACCTTTTCTTTATGCTTTAAAAACTTGATAAAATCCGCTGCATTATCAGTTGGATCACCTTCTCCATATGTAGCCATGACAAATATCACGAGCTTTTCATCCTTGAGCTTTTCTGTAGCATTATAATTCTCTAAATCAATTGCATGGGTATGAAAACCAGCTTTTCGTCCTTCTTTCTTCAATACTTCAGCAAAACCTTCAGCTGTACCTGTCTGAGAACCAAAGAGAATTGTGATACGTCCACCTGGATACTCCGAGCTTTCAGTAACACTAGAACAACGTGTTTTAGCTGACAGAATAAGAGGTTTCGCTGCTGCTGCCGTTTCCTTGTACATTTTCATCTGTTGACTAATTCGTAACATTTCCTGAGTCAATTTATCCGGTTTTGGCTTCGATTCACGCATTAATAATAACGTCGTTGCCAGGACGGCAAGCACTGAACCTACGACCATATACGTGTCTGTCATTGATGAGTAGAGTGAGAGAGTAAGAGTAAGGAAGAATGAATGTATGTATGTGACTTGGAATGGCGTTGTGATTGGCAGAATGAATGAATGATGGTAATTGATGATGCCATAAAATGTAATGGGTACATTTTAAATGACTTACAAATTTAGGAGGGGGGTTGTTTTGTTCTAAAAATAGTGTTTCATTGCATCGTCGTGTCTATTTATAGAAACGCTACAGAAATATAATATTATTTGAATGATACAAAAAAGTTAATACATTTGTAGAGCATATGTTGTTGCAAAATGAGCAATAGTAAAATGAAAGGAAGAATTGACAATACAAAGTGATTTGAGATCGAATTAGCTTTAGTATCTATTTGGCTGTTAAAGCGATATTATTCTTTACCTTGTAGCACCGAGATGTCGTCAAGCGTGAGTGGCATCACTATCATCTCAGTCAAGTCGTTTACGTGTCAAGGAGACCACCATAATCACAGCAACAAAAAGGTGGAATTAGGTCTTATTGTATAGGCAAATAGGTCACGCTTGGCTCAACACGAGCAACGGTTACATGAAGCTTTGATAGCGAGCGCAAGGCTGACGCTCAGCTACGAAAGATTAATAAGATTTGATGACGCTGGACATGAGGTTGGAAGACATGTTTTGGCTGATGATGGTGCCGGCCAGAGCGCCGCTCGTGCGCGCTCCGACGCCCAGTCAGAGCGCTCGCCGTTCCACTCGCTCGGCCCTCACTTCCCGGCATTGCCGCCGCAGCAAATGCGCGCATGTGCACCAGCCGCTGCGCCAGTGCAGATGCCAGCGATCGGCCGATGAACACGTCGCTGGTGCGTATGGCGCGGCTCACGCTGCAGCAGCCAATGAGGTATGGGCATCAGCAGATGAACGTTGAGACGCCGGAAGCACGGCAGCGGAAGCTGATAAAGCGCATGTTCGGTGGAACTGAGCTCTACCGCGGTCTCGGCTCGGGATTCTACGACTAGGGACGCACGTTCCTTCGCCAGGTCAACATGGCGCAAGCGGCGTACAGGTTGCTGTGGACAGAGGACATTAAAGTTGACCTGCTCGGACACTATTGGAGCGGCACCGCCGAGCGCTATTATCACAAGCAAGTTGATTTGTAGTGGCCCCAGAAGACGAACCTCGACTACGTGATGGTACGGATGCTTTCCACGTTCAAGACGTCCATCACTGCTGCGCAAGACATGATATTGTTTGCACAGCGGAAGATCCCAAGCGCACGTGGCCCGAGCACTTCTTTTACCTGATAGCGGTTGGCGACGCGAGAGGTGGCGCGGACACGCTCGTGCTTTACAACATCGTCAACCACGCGTTGGCAGAGCTCGCGCTCGTGCTCAAAGCCAAGTGCGACCCAAATTGAGTCTACCATCTTCCACACGCCGAGGAGCTCGTGCATTTTGCGCAGTCCATCGAGGAGACAGCCACATCGATCGGTCAAGAAGTCGCGGCGGTACTCATTGATGCGCAAGTGCAGCGGAAGGAGACGCGCAAGTGCCAATAGTGCGGCAAGGTCGGGCACATTCAAGCGTATTTCCGATCAAGCGCTAGAAGCGTCAGCAGCAACACTGGCGGTGGCAATGCTGCGCTTCCAAAGCACGAGGACAGGAAAGAAAGCAATGTATTGCTGGCTCTGATGGAGCGCAAGCCGCGAACCCGCGGAACGCGCGCAAGTCGCAAAAACTAGCGGAATGAGTCGTGCAATGCTGCTGGCAGTGACGAGGGCGATGAGAACTCCTGAATTCTAGATAGCGAACACAACCGGCACTTGGTGCACGACGCATCGCTGCCGCGTGACTCCAAACGCTGCAGTTACTAAATTGCGATGGCAAACAGCGACGCACTCGAGCTCACGCAGGTCGAAGGCGAAAATTGCGTAATGGCTGAAGACGTGGAGCGCGTCGTGACGCTCACCAATGTCTTCTTGGCGCCGCAGCTATCCTGCAACATCATGCCGTTTGGAACGCTGGAGTAGAAGGAATTCAAGCTTTCGCAAAGCCGCAGCGCTCGATTGCTTGTGCGAAGAAGCGACATAGCAGTCGGATTCGACGTCACGACAACAAACAACGTGCTCTTTGTCGTCACGGCGACAGCGCGGCGTGCAAAAGGAGCAGCCGAAGTGATCATGGCGGTGCTCACGGCTGACGACGTTGCGATAGACCTGGCGAGAGACGTGCAAGTGGAATCGCGAATTTACTTTCACCAACGTCTCGGGCACATATCGTACGACACGATTGAGCGCATCGCACGCAACCCGGACTCTGGCATCAAGCTCACCGACCGTCGTCGCTTTACATGCGTGACGTACATGCAGACCAAACAAACGAAGAATGCGCAGGGCTAGCAGGACTGCGACGCGAACTCGCCAATTGAGCGCATCGGGAGAGTGGTTTGCTCGGACCTAAAAGGTCCTTTGATGCCGAAGGACCGCTTAGACAACCGCTACTTGTTCAACCTTGTTGACCACAAAATCACCTACTGTCGTGTGTTCTTCGCCAGGAGCAAGGACCAAGCAGACAAGAAAATTGATCGTTTTTTTTCGAAAGACGCTTCGGATGCAAGATTCTGGTCTCGCGTACAGATGGAGGAGGTGAGTATATAAACGGAGAACTTTTCTGTCAGACGACCGGTGCGCACGCCAGATCAGCAAAGAGCGCAATTAGGCAAGCAACGGCAAGGCAGAACGAATGCAAAGGGCTGTGCTGAACATGGCAAGGGCGATGATCTTCGCGTGCAACATGCCGCTTTTCTTCTGGGGTTACGTACGTAAATTTGAATTGCAGCCCGTAGGAGCTGCAATTCGAGCGCGAACGAGCGACGCGCATCTCCGTACGAAGTGATGACCAAGACCGCGCCTGATCTGCGTGACATCGTCGTTTTATGTCGACGTGCGACGTACGACGGGACCCGGGCAAGAACTCGCTGGCGCCGCGATCGGGAGAAGGGCAGATTATCGGCTGCAACGATGAGATACGAAGAGGTACCGAGTGTACCTTCTAAAGAGCAACATCGTCATCACGACGCAGCACGTGAGGAACATCGCGACACTGTTAGCAGAACAAAACGAATGACTGCTGCGCGGAATCAGTGACCCTCTCGTGCGCAGAGACGTCGAAAGTGCGACGATACCCGGGCCCGTCACCTGAGTTAGCGCAAGAAACAACGAAAGTGACGCAGCCGAGAAGCCGATAGCATCAGCAGAACCTCGCGGACAAAGGCAAAGAAGAAACAGTGGCAGCGGCAGCCGCACGAGACACGTGGTGATGCCAAGCGCACAGGAGGAGCGGCTCAGCTAGAGGAGCCGACGGAGATACCCGACGTCGTCAGTCTCGCGTACGAGAAGGACCCGACCAACTATGAGAAGCAATGCGCAGTTCAAAGCGCTCGTAGTGGGAGGTCTCAATGCGCGAGGAGATTAGCGCGCTCCAGGACAACGGCGTCTGGCGCGTGATAAAGAGAAGCGTGAGATAGAACCCGCTGCACTCAAAATGGGTCTATATATAAGACCAAGACGGGAGCTGAAGGCGAGCTAGGACGCCACAAGCGTCGTTGCGGGTGGCAATGATCAAGTGCTTAACGTGGACTACAGACTTACGTTCGCGGCGGTGATGGACATCAGCACTGTCAAGGTGGCTAGCGCTCGCGGCAATTTGGGGTGTGCCGGCCAAACATGGCGACATTCCAAACGCGGTACGTAAAGGCGGACAAAGAAGCCCGCCTCGAGATTTACTTGCAAGCGCCGCGCGGGATGGACATGTCCGACGACACACAGCGCAAGCTCGGCGCTGCAAACTCTGGTGAGGTCGTCCTCAAGCTTGGGAAGAGCCTGTTTTTAAAAAAATGGCTTGGAGCAAGCGGGACGCCTTTGGAGCCAGCTGATTCATTTGCGGCTAACGGACGCTGGGTTCTTTTGGTGTGGTACCGCCATGTGCTTATACCTCCGGCGTGACGACGAGGAGCTTGTCATCGTCGGTGTGTACGTCGATGACCTACTTGCGACGAGCATGAGCGTCGCGGCAGCGGAGAAGCCATTTGAGGGTCTGGTGCGCTGCAGATTAAAGTCTTGGGCCGCGTCACAAGTATCTCGGCATGTGTGTCGAGCTTGGCGACGACAGAAGCTACCGCATTGTTCAAGAAGAAGCGGTCAAAGAACTACTGCGTGCGCATGGCATGACCGATGCCAACACGACGAAAACGCCGATCGGTGGTGAGTGTTACGAGATACTGACCGATGATGCTGTGCTGCTTGAGACAACGAGCGCGAGCGGCGGTCCGACGATCAAGGCATTCCAGGCAATCGTGGGTAGCTTGTTATGGGTGGCGCGGTACACGCGACCAGACGTGGCATTTGCCGTTCATAAGGGCGACCCGACAGACGCACACACCGCGCCTCCAAGACTGGAAGCTTGCAAAGCAGATCGCCAGGTATCTCAAGGACACCGCGACGCTCAAGCTCACGATGACACCTTCGCAAGCGAGCCATAAAGCGCTACTGTTAGAGGCGTACGGCGACTTCGCGGCCAACAAGACCGACCGCAAGCCGCTCACCGGAGAAGTGGTGCTTGTGAATGGCATGGTGCGCCATAAAGCAAAGAGGTGTGTCGCTATCCACCATGGAGGCGGAGTTCGCGGCTGCGAGCGAGGTCGCGCGCGAGATCATTGGCCTGCAGCAACTTCTGCTTGGAATCGGCATGGCGCCGGTGGTCCCTGCATGTCGACAACCAGGCTGCCATTAGCCAGATAGAGGGTGAAGCGTCGACGAGCAAGGCGAAGCACATCAACGGACGCCACAAGGTTGTAAAAGACTACGCGCAGCGCGGCGTCATCCGGGCGCAACACGTCCGCTTCAAGCTTATACACGCAGATCTGACGATAAAAGCGATGGACGCTGTCAAGCTCGCAACACTACGCGGCTTGATGAGCATGGCGTAAGGACTGCCGCAGCTGGAGAAGCGCGATGCAGTGACGGGGCACGGGTAATAGCGGCGCTGCTCATTGACGATGTGCTGGCGACACAAGTGGCAAATCGAGACGTTACACACGCGAGCGACAACGATGGTATGGCGCTGCGTGAGTGCCGGTTGCGTCGACTATTACTTACGAGGAGGAGTATTAGAAATTGCATGTTTAGTCGTATAGCAGTGTTTGGCGACGCGAAAGGACGTGTCTTTTTGGTAGCGATAGGCAGCGCATAGGAGGCAGTGGAGAGGTGTTTGAAGAGTCGAGGGCGACGCTAGAGAGTGATTGGTGCAGAGAGATCGCAGCTAGCTAGCACAACAAGAGCGACAGATGCGAGAGATAAACACAGAATCGATATCGCCTATTACACCTCACGTCCACCCTTCATTACACATTTGTCCCGAAGTCTTTGAACGTGAAAGATGTAGTGTTACTTTTCTGTAATCTACCATGCCTGTCGATAAAATAGCAAAGCTTACTTCACGTTGATAAGACTGTATATAAGAAAAGCAATTCCTCGTGACAATTGTTATCATCATTGTATACAGAGTTTATCATTTTCTCCAAATCCATCTTCCAACTATCCCGCTTGAATTAATGGAGGTGTGTCAGGAAGACTCATTAATGTACTGGAAAGGACTGAGCCACGGTCTATTGCTCATGCTTCCTGTCCTGTTCTTCCTTTATCGCAAATGGTCAGTGGCAGCAGAGAAATCAGATATTCCACAGCCAATGCTCGGGTGAAAAAACTAGAGGAAATATATATGCAGGCAGCTTCGTATGAGACTAACTGTGTTCGTTGTCTGTATTCTGTATGTTGTGGTATGCAAAACTCTATGGTGCTCCATTGATAGAACGTACGTGTGTTTTGGTCTCGATTTGCTCGAATAAAGATACTGATCATGGTCGAATGGTGGTCTGGTCATCTCTTACTGCAGGTCCTTCATGAACGAGCTATTTGCGTTTGAGGTTGTTCTAGTTGCTGGCGCTGAGCTTAAAGCAGTACGTGATCAGCTTACAACCGCTGAAGAGACGACACCTGTGAATGACAAAAAGGTGTATGCACTAAAAGAGCGCGTGGTAGACCTTGCCATTGTGCTTCAGAAGAAACTGGAGACTATCACGCCAATCGTGTCGTTTTTGTTAAAAGAAAGCGTGAGCGTCATCAAGAATCATCATGTATGGGGTGAAGCAGAGGATGAGACGAAGAAGGACAAGTGATACAGCAGGTCTACAATATGCACTTAAGGTCTTGAGTACCATGAAAGACTGCTTCGAACAGCACTGACTTACTAATATCGTCAATAAGTGACGGTAGATAGGTGTATACTGTGTGTATACTTGCAACCTCGTTTGGCATAGTAATGTCAGCCACTTAGTATCATAATTCAGAAAAGATGACGAATGCATGCAAGAAAGTATCAAAAACAAAGTAGACGCAACATTGCTTTCTTTGTATTAATCTCACTCAAGGTCGACACCTACGCACCGTAGCGTCGCCCCGACGCTTTCCCCGAGTTACAATCATTACAAAATAAAGAAGGTCGACACCTCCGCACCGTAGCGCTTCAGATCCACGCTTTCCTTCCTCTTCAAATCAATCTGCACTTTCCAAATCGTTCGTTGCTTGTTCAAAACAGAAGTTACTGCCGATCAGGCTTCCAAGTTGCGAGGCACATGTACTTCCCTTACTTCTTAATAGCAGTCTTTGCCAAGAAATCCGTGTGCTCCTGGTACGGTGAAGGCCCAAACGTGTGCTGCTCCCAAAGGTCTGGGGTCAGGTACGCATACGTGGCACGCAGGGCGTAGAAAGTGGCTTTCACAAAGTTACCCATTGTACGCGTGTGACCACGAGCTGAAGTATAACAGTCTTCAATACCAGCCATACCCAACAACTTCTTAGGCACAGGTGCAGCACACAGACCAGTACCACGAGGGGCTGGGATGAGACGAACACGAACGGAACCGCACTTGCCCGTTACTTTGTTGGGCACAGTGTGTGGAGCACCAACCATACGACCCCAGTAGCCACGACGGACAGGGACAAGAGAGATCTTGGCCAAAATAATGGCACCACGGATAGCCGTTGCAACTTCCTTGGCACACTTAACACCAAGACCAATATGGCCATTGCTATCGCCCACAGCCACAAAAGCTTTAAAACGTGTACGCTGACCAGCTGTCGTTTGCTTTTGCACGGGCATAATCTTCATCACTTCATCCTTAAGTGAAGACTCCAAGAAGTAATTGACAATCTCGCACTCCTTAATGGGCAAAGAAAAGAGATAAATCTCTTCCAGTGACCCAATTTTGCCTTCTTTTACGAGACGACCAAGTTTAGTCACAGGAACCCATTCCTTGGATTCTTCACGACCACGGCCACGACCACGACCACGTCCTCCACGACCACCACGGCCACGTCCAAATCCTCCACGTTCTCCAGCGGGTGCAACGTCAGCCATTATCTTTACCAAGTTCTGCTTCTTTGGGGCGAAATGAACGAATAATAAACAGTCGATGATGATACAAGGACGGACGGACTCCTTTTGGTGATAGATGGATCTCGTCCAGTCACTGCATGATGTAGTGCGAAGGTCGTTACAACATTCCGACAACACCAGGTCGCACGAGGAATGAATGTATCTATTTAAACCACTTACACAATTGAGTTTTACATCTCATCTTGATTTTATATGTTTCTAAATCTCATGCTCTATCACTTACACATACTAAAACAATCCAGCATCTTATAACCTGTATATTATAATATAACTATTAAAACGTAGTAACTAAAATGTCTGATTGATTAAGAAAATGTACGGCTGGTGGTTGTCTTTATTAGATAAAAAGAGGTTTCTATTACGAAACAAACATGATGCTAACAATGACATCAACCCAGCGATTACGCCAGGAGGTTGCTTTCCTACTACATGATCGTCACCAGATTCGACAATTGCACTTTCTACAGCAGGTATATGACTGACCTTTGTGACTGCTCTTCAATCAATATGGATGGATTACCTAATCCTTCTATCCTTCCATCTCCATAGCAATTCAAGACCTCAATTAAACGGAATGGAATACGTAATATTATACGTGGTACACATCAAACTCCAGTACTATTGCGGCCAAAAATGCTACAATCGACGCGCTTGCATACGTTTTGTACGTATACAAATCACATTGCTCCATGATAACGTCATGTTATTTCATATATTCTGTCTCGTATTACTAATCATTATATTATTAATTATGACAGTTCGACAAACAAATGCAGAGAAACCATTGAGCTGGGAAACATGGTTGCAAGAAAAGATTCCGAAAGGATTTGGACGGTTTTACCCTAAAAATGGAAGTACTACTACTACTACTGGTGGTAGTGGTAAGAATATCAATGGACCACCGAAAACGGCACCGAAAACAGGTGATAAAGGAGCTAGTGATGTGAAAAAATTGAGTTCAAAGACTGTGGAAGGCAAAAATGGAGGCAGTAAAGGCAAAAAAGGCTCGTCAGGAGGCAGTGGGGGGTCCAAGTGGAAAGGATAGTATGTACCTACTCCCGCTTGCTGTGGCTGCCTTATTTTTATCGGAGCTAGCTTCGTTTGACAAACCCATGCAAGAAATTACATACCAGGAATTCCGGAATTCATTTTTGGAGTCTGGACGCGTAGAGAAGCTCGTGGTTGTAAACAAAAAGTACGTCAAGGTGTTTTTGAACGATACGGTGAGCGATTCATCGTCATTAGGATCGGGCGCGGTATCTGGGGCCAATAATGATTTCTCAGACTGGCACGATCCCAATGCAAAGGGTACACATGAGTACGACTTTGCATCAGAGCCAGATCGCCAATCTGGTGGCAATAGTAGCCGTAGAGGAAACGTACCTGGCATGGGTGCACGTGGTGGTACTTCGGGTCACCCGAACTCCAATCCTGTGTATTATTTCAACATCGGCAGTGTGGATAATTTTGAGCGACAGATTGAACATGCGCAGCATCAGATGGGAATCCGTCCCCATGACTACATTCCGGTACAGTACGTTGACGAGATTAGCATTACAGCCGAGCTGATGAAGTTTTTGCCGACCATTTTGCTAATTGGTTTCCTGCTCATGTCCATGCGCGGTGTGGGAGGTGGAGCTGGTGGCGGTGGCGGCATTGGTAACATCTTTAAGGTTGGTAAGAGTCCGGCCAAGAAGATTGTCAAAGAAGACATAAAGATCTCGTTCAAGGATGTGGCCGGTGTGGATGAGGCGAAGAAGGAGATCATGGAGTTTGTGGATTTCCTTCGCAATCAGAAACGTTTTTTGGACCTTGGTGCCAAGATTCCGAAAGGTGCACTGCTTGTTGGACCGCCTGGTACGGGTAAGACGCTGCTGGCAAAGGCTACAGCTGGTGAAGCTAGTGTCCCATTTTTCAGCATTTCGGGATCGGATTTTATCGAAATGTTTGTAGGCGTGGGTCCGTCACGCGTGCGTGACCTGTTCAAAGAGGCTCGTGCAAATGCTCCATGCATTGTGTTTATCGATGAAATTGATGCGGTGGCCCGCTCACGAAGTAAGGGTAACTTCTCGGGCGGCAATGACGAGCGTGAAAATACGCTTAATCAGCTACTTGTTGAGATGGATGGTTTTAACTCGAGTGAAGGTGTAGTGGTGCTTGCTGGTACGAACCGCGCTGATATCCTTGACAAGGCCATTCTGCGCCCAGGTCGATTCGACCGACAAATTACTGTGGATGTCCCTGATATCAAGGGCCGTCGTGAGATCTTCAAGGTACATCTCCAGGGGCTGACGCTCGATGGCGCCGTGGATGATTTTGCTCGCCGAATGGCTGCATTAACGCCCGGCTTTGCCGGAGCTGAGATTGCAAACATTTGCAATGAGGCTGCAATTGTGGCCGCACGACGAAATGGCAAAAGTATCTCGTTTAAGGACTTTGAGCAAGCCACGGACCGTGTGATCGGTGGACTTGAGACCAACCGCATTATGTCGCCAGAGGAGAAGAAGACGGTGGCGTACCACGAGGCTGGTCACGCTGTGGCTGGCTGGTTCTTAGAGCACGCTGATCCACTGTTGAAGGTAACTATTGTCCCACGAGGGAAAGGCTCGCTTGGATACGCGCAGTATCTCCCGAAAGAGGTCGCTTTGCACAGCAGCGAGGCCCTGACTGACATGATGTGCATGGCACTTGGTGGCCGCGCGTCGGAACATGTGAATTTTGATGGCCGTATCACGACTGGCGCTTCCGATGATCTTCGTCGCGTGACACAGATCGCGTACTCAATGGTGCAGCTGTACGGTATGAACGATCGCGTTGGACAGCTTTCGTTTCCCAAGGACGAGGGTGCATTTCCGGACAAGCTTTATAGTAACAAGACATCTGAGGTTATGGACGAGGAGGTACAAAAGATTGTTCACAATGCGTACGAGCGCACGAAGCAGCTTTTGAAGGAGAAGCAGGCACAGCTGCACGAGCTGGCTGAGGAACTGCTGCAGAACGAGACCATTAACCACTCGGACATTGTGCGTGTGCTAGGGCCTCGCCCGTTTGGCGGTAACAAGACATATACCGAGTTCGTGGAAGAGTCCTGGAAGGATGCCGACAAATATGAAGCAGATAAGGCTAAGGCGTCCGTGGCAAGTTCTGAGGCGGCAACCGATGCAAAGAACAGGGAGGAGGCTTTGACTAGCGAGGATGATCACACTACAGACGACAACGCTAAGGACAATGACGACACGAAAGACGACAACGCCACTGACGATGAGAAGAAGCAGTAGCTGCTTCTGCATTTCGTCGACCATAAACGCAATTTGCAAATAAACGCCCACGACGATCAATGTTGTGTTGTACATGTATTTGTTTACGTGCTGTCCGCAAGCGAGCGAGCGGCCTATAGACACGGAGCACCGTTGCTTCGAATACTTACACTCCGAAGGTGCCGCGGCATCACTTCCAGCGTCAAAAGCTTCATCAACTTTAACTCCACTCCCTCAGTTTCTCAAACCTCATTTTGCTTTCTTGGTCAAGAGCAAGCACAAACAACCTTGAGACTTTCTCGAAAATATCTTCTCTGCTGAGGCTTGGCGGCTTTCATCATTACATGGAATTGCGGTGCTGGAAACCGTTACGAAACGTGAAGGTCCGCTCGAGGTGTGACGACAAGTTCAGTGTGCGAATAACCTCCTTGAGTGGCATGCGCGTCACGTCAATGTCATTGATTGCACACAATGCACTGCCTTTTTTAACAAGACCACTATTCTCAATAGTGCTCTTCCTACCATCATATTTCCGAACAAATCCGTCCACAACAGGTGCACCCGAATCGTCACGAACTACTTGTAGCACAAGTCCACAAGGTCCAGGTGGCACAATAATTGTGACAAGTGGATTTGCTCGTTGTTTCCAATCTTCTTCTGTCACTGACTCATCATCGTCATCAATCAATCTGTTGCCGATTTCATCTTGAAAGGAGTAGGAATTCCACACTTGATGACGTTTTTGTCGTTGCTCCATTGTATCAAACACAGTCACTCCTCCTGCTCCTCCTCCTTCGGTTGTTGTTGTTATTTCTTCACCATTACTTCCTGAATCAACACTACTTTCCGTAGGTGTTATACTATTGTCTGTAGGAATCCGTGAGCTCAGTAGTTTAAATTTACTACGTGGACTAAGCGGTGGCTCTTGTAACTTGGCTCGAAAGGCATCAGCATATGCCTGTGCATGACCAGAGTGCCTACTATATCCTTCATTGCTTACGTCATCCGAAAGTACATAGGTCTCACCACGACTAAGCAATAATGAACTATATTCTGGATGCTGTAAATGTTGGTATTTAGGTGGAAAAGCACCGTATTTGCCCATAACAGCAGCCACACGACCCGCTTTTACATGACCTAATCGATCATAACGTAGACCATTAAACTCACTATCCTCTCGATCACCACATGTACACAAAACTGCTCCCATAGTGTTTGAATATGAAGGAGGATCTCACTTGAATTCTGATGCTGGCTTCTCTGTGGCTTTCAAGTTATCATAAGGCATTGGAAATAAGTGTTTATTCAATACTCTCTAGAATCTTATATTAACAAAGGTACTGTGTCATGTTTATTTGTTTTAGTATTGTTTTTATCTCTTATATTTAGTATTTTAGGATACAAATGCATATAAATGAACAAACGTATTGAACATAGACACGGTAGAAAACAAGTCTTTTTTGAGTGGCAGGTACATTTTCTAGCTTTTTTCGGTGTTTTAGACACTGAAATTATCAGACGCTCCATGCTCTCAAGGCAGTT
The DNA here is from genome assembly GCA_920618645.1 of Peronospora belbahrii. Taxonomy (NCBI): domain Eukaryota; phylum Oomycota; class Peronosporomycetes; order Peronosporales; family Peronosporaceae; genus Peronospora; species Peronospora belbahrii. Next base: position 286,812 of record CAKKTJ010000119.1, on the reverse strand, counting down.
TAGGGAAAAAGTCTCGTCGGGCTTGTCCATGTTAACTGGCTTGTGATTGGTCACAAGAAAAGACAGGATATCATATTACATGTACTTTATATTAACATGCAATATTACTTCTTACAGTTTCAAAACACAATTGAAAACAGCAAAGCTGATTGGCCACGCAACGCTCGCGCAACATTCGTCTCAGTTTTGTGAGTTGAAGTTGAGAAATCCCGGTAAACGACTGACATCGCAACGTGACGTAAAATAGTGACAGAACTATAAAACAAGCTGGTTGTCTTGATTGTTGGATGAATGTTACTGAAATGCTTTCCAAATTTCTATCCCGTTACCACATCGTCGGTCGAGAAATGTTGTTTGAACAATGTCAGCGTCTTTTGAATGAGAAAACGTTCTCTCTGGTACTGGTTCAGTTCTGTATACACTACAACACATAAACTTCTGAATGATAGATAGTGGTAGCCAGATTGTAAACACCTTGTAAAGCATGTCACACCCATGTAAAAGAAACGTCAATGATTGCGCTAGATTTTGTCACTTGTTTGACTCGATAGAAGAGCATCAGAGTGTCTAGTCTTTGTAGATAGGAGTAATCTAAAATTTTGAAAAGAAATTGCTGCTCAGATTATATGTCTGGTTTATTCTGACTAGCAACTTTGGTAAAGATCTCATTGGCTTGGGCTTGGGCATCAGTTTTTCCTTTTGATAATGCTGCTGCTATGTCAGTTGATATAAGATCGAGAGGTATCCAGGACCTCATGTTAGCAACACGAGCGGTAGTAGAACGACCTAAGACATGGTCTAGTTACACTTGGGTGAAGTCATGTAGCCACTAACTAAAGAAACACTGACGCTTAGAAATAGCCATAAACAGATTCAACAGCACACTAGCAACGCAATAAACGAATCTAGTACATTTCTGTTGTTCGAATGACCCATTTCGGCCACATCGGCCATCCAAACAGCAGAGACCGCTAATAATGCAATTGTCCTCCAGTGTCAGATATGCAGCAAAGTGAAGGCACACTCCACACGCAAGCATGGTTTTCGTCCCTATATTCTTAGAATGCCCAACATTAGCGTTGGTAAAATGTATCTGAAAAACTTGGTGACACATGGATCGTCGCTCCAATGCAATGTGATATTTATGTAGTTCCTACGTTACATGCAGCACGCAATGCACTCCTTGACTCGCTTCATGAAGCTAAAAGCACCTGTATCACGAGGCTAAACATCAACAAAATGTCCGTGTCAAAAACAACATTCATTCATAGAAACTTATCACGAGCGTCACAGAACATACCTCGTTGAATCCGCTATCTTTGCGTGTGTGCATAACCTTTATAAACTCCTTTGTGGACAAGTGTCCATCGCCTAATGTCATACAGACACGCCACAGTGAGACCAACAGTACGTAGTAAGTAGAATAACGACTGCAGTTTCTACCGTCAAGGTCAAACAGAGCAAAGAGAATGTCGATTTGCAAAGGCGTGACCGGCTCACTGTGCTTACTTCCGCCAGTTGCCGCCTTCGTTGCACGCTGAAATTGCACTGCACAGAGATTTCAGTAGAAGCCTGTAACGACACAAACTCGATGACAAAAACTGCGTACCTTTGTCCACGCCATGCACTTGCATCACGAGGTTCATGGCCACCTCCAACTCGTCCAGATGCTCGAGAAAAACATTGAAATCCATGAACTCTTGTTCCGTGATGTGACCCTTGATAAACGGCACAAAACGTCAGCTTGGACAGTAACTTGATAGAGCACATGCACAGCACTAGCAAACCTTCAGTTCTTGCAGCTTGTTCACACGCTCAACCCACTTTTCGATGTCGCGCTATGAGTGAGTCACATTAAGCACGACAAACGGAACTGTTAGCTTTGTGCGTCAGTTGCCGAGCAAATATCGAACGCCGCCAATATCATACCTGGTTAACGTGTGAAACCAAGAACATGCCAAACTCCCGCGGTGAAAGAATCCTGTCACCATCCACATCATACTGCTCAAAGTAAACATACGTTAAGAAAACTACAGCGCAACCACTTGTATCAAAAGAACGCTTCAGTAACATGCACAAGGTATGAAAAAGATATCTGAATGCGCATAATCTCTTGCTTGAGACCGCGACGGAAGGCGCAGAATTCTTCATAAGACAGTGACTTCGAGGCCATCTCACCAAACAGGTGTTTATATATCGACACCTCGTCGTCATGCAGTGAACGATCTTGACGCCCTGCAGGTGTACGCAATCGCATCAAGTTTATAATCTACAAGTGTACACACAGAAAACAACTCAGCAACTCGTACAAGTACGCCTATCCATCAATATAACCGCCTGTCAACCTGTTTAAACTCGCGATGATCCAGCTGTCCATTCTCATCGGTGTCAAACATCTTAAATGCCAGCTCAAAATGCCGCTCCGGGACTGATACAATTGAGTCAAAATCAGTCAGTAAACGACCGTCTACAGCCACAATCTACCAGCATACTTGCAAGCAGTGTACAGAAGAAGCTGTACTCAGGGTATGAAATGAGCCCGTCACCATCAGCATCCACCATGTCGAAAAACGTCTTGATACGTGGCGGTCCTCCATGCAGAACGATAAACTTCTCAAACTCGGCGTTCGTAATGTGCAATGTCCTCAACGTTTTGATGTGCGTCTCCATGTCCACGTGATGTTCGTCACGAAAGGCCAACAGTCCATTCACATCTGCCCTGGTGACGTTTGCATTGTCAATCAGGACCTTCTCCACACGTCGTAGATATTCATCCGCTACCTCTTTTGGATTCTTGGTTCTACTCGCTTTGGCGTTAAATTTTGGATTCTTGGACGATAAGGGGGCACCGTGACGATAAGTGTAGGGTGTTACAGCCCGTGCCAAGTCGTCTCTAGTCATGTAAAACTGCTTATCAATTTCTACACTTGAAAAATACTCAAACACGCGCTCGGGGGAACTAAATTTACGTATGCGGTTTTCGTAATTGCCTACGGTACGCTCCGAAAACGTTGGTTTGTCATAGGAGGTAGATTCCAAGTAGGACGTAGGGTACGAAGACATGACGGTGAAGCAGCTGGCAGCAGCACAGACGACCATTGCGTGTGGGGAGCGTAGAGAACGTAGCAACAAGCGGGACATTACTCTCGAAATGGGATATCGATTGTCTATTGTTTGAAAGCGATTGTTCGATCGAGTGATGCAACTTTTCACTCATTTTGATAGAAAAGTGCGACTTGGAATGGATTTATGACAAATATCACGATAGAATTGTAAATTTAGAGCCAATAGTTTCATGTTTTACGTGATATATTCCTATGATAAAAGATCAGCATGTGGTTTTGAGCTGCGCAAGTTGGTGCTGCTGCTCTTAATGTAACTCGTAGTTTACTAAATATAGCATTGTGACGGAAGGTGTGTCACGATTCAATGCCGGCGCTAAGAAGCAGCTCGAGGTAGTGTACTTCCCTGCAATTTGCAAACAAATTTGGTGCCTTGATTCAAAAGACTCGTCTCAATCAATGTCCATGTCCACAGGCTCATCATTGTCAGACGTTAATTCTTCAAACCGTACACCGTGCTCTTCGTCACTCTCGGACGATGACGTGGTTTCATTCTCCTTATCCTCAACAAGATCAACACGTGGAGTTGGTGACAAATTCATCGACTGGTACGGATTAAACACGACCATGGCACGACATGAATCGACATCTGAAATTTCCATCGGGTGTCCACTAACACGTCGATGCATCATTTTCCACGACTCTGCTGGCGCTGAAGCAGTAAATTGCAATGGTCGCTTGTTACTGTTACTTGTTACTGGAACAATAGCTTTGTTTGCTCGCCAGGTAGTTCTTGGCGTCACAACCTCTTCGTCCGTCATATCCAAGTCTACGTCGCTTTCAGGCGACTCAGTCGGTGACGACACTCGCATCCGTTTGAATCCATCCAGGACCACACGTCGTTCAGATCCCATTCTTAAATGCCGATGTGCTTCTTCATCAGTGTCACTGCTTTGATCACGGAATCTCTTTAATGGGGTTCCTGGAATACCTCGTGCACGACCAAAACTACGTTGGCGCAAGGCGTCTTGATTGCGCTCGAATAAGTAGCCAGCCTGATTGTTAAGGCCATACGTACATACACTTCCTTTAATCGAGCTTCGCATAGTAAAAACAAGCTACAAGATCAAGACAATCACGTTCTTCTTCTTGAGTTAGTTATACGCAGACGATTGAGTTATGACAACCATACACGTTAACCTCATGATGTTGTGTGACAGATGTTGAGATAATAGGCGGGGCGACATGTTTTTCTATTTATATAGCCCTATCATCTGCAACGTAATCAGAAAGGTATGCCCTCTTGTCTTGTTTCGATTACAGCACTGAGACACAATCATAGTCAACTCAAGTGTGCGAATAATATTCGAGATTTAGCGCAAAACCTTCTCGAACAATCGCAAAAACACCTTATTCTAGTGACTATGAAACCTGATTAAATAATCTAAACCTTTTTCTTTTCTCATCTCTAAAATTAAAACACAAAAAAAGAGTCACAAATATACAATGAGTAACTTTAGTTTAGTATCAGTTTTGCAACCATGGCGTGAACGTCTCATGGCTTCTAGGATATTTATGCGCTACGATTATGCTTGGTATAATAAACATGTCTCTCTCTATATATATTTATCTATCTATCTTTCTCTAACATTTCTCCATGTCTCTCTAACGTCTTTTTTTTCAACCCCAATAGGAAAGAAGGAGAATTTCAACAGGCAGAACATCGGATTACAGGTATTGGCTGTCGTCTTCTGTACCTTTACGCGTCTTGGATTGCAACGTATAATTACAATAGAGCCACGAATAATGCTATTTCCTTAAGAATCAAGACGTTTATTGAGTCAAATGGCTTTTTGGAGTTTGAAAAAAGACTGGGCAAAGCTTGTGAGCTTATGGGATACGAGATGATGGATGATCCATTGGATGCAGACTTGATATTTGTATACGTCGCTCCTCCTGGAGAACAACGAAGAGGTAATGAGAGTCAATACAAGACTTTTCAAGCTGTAGTTGAACACTCGAAAAGTCGAGAACCAGATGGAAAGCCCATGTTTTGTTTCTTGATGGGCAATGCAGCTTTTCTTCCACTTTCTAAGACAAAGGAGGAAGATAATATGAGAAGTCTGAGTGACTTTGCAATTACCCAGGAATTTGCTCCTATTGCTCGTGAGGCAAATTATGGATCAATAGCACAATTTGCCGTCGAGTTTGTGCCCAAGAGTACGGACAATCTGAGTAAAGAGTATAAAGAAGAAAAAGCGAGAACATTGGATTCATTGATGGGCAAGTTTGGATGTGTAGGCCAAAATCTCATGCATTACACTGAGAAGTGGGAGTTTTATGCTTGTTGTGACAGTGTTTTCTGCCACGAAGAAGACGATCCGAAGGGAGTGACACATCCAAGTGAGGACGATACAATGTTTTGGTTTAAAGAGACGAAGGGTAAGACGTGTGACGAATGCCATACGCCAAGTAATAAGCTGTCAAGATGTGCGAAATGTCGTGATGCTGAGTATTGCTCACGGGATTGTCAGAAAGCAGCATGGCGTTTGCACAAACGATTGTGCTGCAAAACACCTGAGCAGATCAGTGCAAAGTAAGAAATCACCACGAGGTCATCAATTCGCTCAGTTGAAGTCAACAAAATACTTGGTTTCAACGACATGATATGCAGCTATCAAATTTTGAATTGCCTCATCCTCATTCTTTTTCTCGTGCAAGAATCAGTTCCCGTTGTTGAAGCAGAGCTACATTCTCTGTTGTCGTTGCTATTGATGATATGACGTATATACAACCCCCTTCCTATCTGCATGAGGGCTGGAGCATTGTAAGTATCATAGTATATGTCACGACATTGGTGACAATATCTTTTACTGAAGTGTTGAAGCGACTGGAAATCGCAATGACTAACAAATGTGCTTTGAGGACTTGTGGTGTCAGCAATTTGAGGTGTATTTTGTGATGATTAGCACGAAATCTGTCACGCAGAATGATACAACAGATTTGTCAATAGTACGACCAGTAAGAGGTGGTAGGTAGCCTTGACGTGCCCAAGTTTATTAAACGATTTGGCGATAGGAAGACGCACATAATTGCAAAAATACTGACAGCTCTTATGATTTTGAAACTGCCATGACACCTTTTGCGCCGATGCTTCCTTGACAATAATATTTATACTTTTTGAAACACGCAATATCACTTTAGTCGGTAATGAAATGTGCAAGTTTTACAATACACTTTCACTCAAAGTTAGTGGTTGTGAAATCGGTACATTGTAGTTTATGTAAAATTGCAATATCTCATCATGTAAAACTTCAAAAATATGACAATAGAAAAAATAGTCCAAGTGCGACTACAAAATGCCACTAAACGGGTCAACTCAATTCAATTGGTCCATTTTTCGTTAAAAAGTCCCTAGATTCATTGGCCTCCGCCACACAACTAACAAACAAGACCATCTCTTCCCCTCCTCCTCTCATTCCTTAAGCAATAATGGTGCAAATATCCAAGCCTCTAGTAATTGCTGGTATCTCTACTACTGTAGCAGCAGTTGCTCTCTTGATTGTAGCGCTTACTCGGAATCGTAACATGACTGTACGTCTCTCTTACTCGTTTGTAATAACGCATTTATATTGATTCTGCTCCATTCGTTTTTTGTTAACTGTGACTTTCATCTCTTATATTGAATTTCTCTCTATGAATAGGAATCAAAGAATAAAAATAAGAAGGATGATAGTGTCCGAGAGATACCGAATTTGCACAAGGAGCAATTACTTAGTATTCTCGAGACCATATGCACGCAGATGGGTCAAGTTGTGGTATGTTGTCCTATTGAAACCCGATCGATGTGACAACAAGATGCTGAATGATTTTACACGGATTTTTGTGCTTTTTTCATCAGATGCAATTGGCCAAATTGGAAGCCAAAATCCGCCAGGAATCTTCGCAAAGTGGGCGTTCATTGCCCGAGGATCAACTGGCGTCGTACCTTATGGGCCAATTTGAGGAAGCTATGAAGGCCATTGAATCACAGGTCTATGCCAAGTTTCAGACCACGGAAGAAGAGGTTAAGGTAGCTACTGAGTACTTTGAGGAAGAGGATGACAAGGATGTTGCCAATGCCGTAGCCAAGTTGCAGGAGCTCTATCGCGTCATGACGGGTGGCAGCTTCAGTGATGTTGAGGTGCCTGATGAGCTCACGCTTACGAAGTTCATTGAGATCATGCAGGAGACCATGGAATCGCTCAACGTAGCCATGGAGGAGGTCTGCTTTGAGGTTAAAGAGCTGAACCCGAACAACAAGGAGGAGGCCATCAATCAGAGATATGTCAAGCGCGCAGACAATCTATCGGCAGAAATCCATGCCAAGCATGGACTTACGCGCGAGGTGCTCCAGGCTGCTATGATGAAGTACCAGCAGGAGTCGGCTTTCCTGATGGCCATGACGGAGCTCCAGCAGCAACAGGCGGAGCGCTTTGCAGCGGCTGCGGCTATCTTCAACGGAGAGGTAAACATGGGCCTGACCGAATAAGCGCGTACCAACAATATCTACTAGAAGCATGACACAGCTACATCCCTGTTCGACCGTCAGCCCAACCATGTCTCCAGCCAACCCTCTTCTTTTCTACCCCGCCCCTACGTCGTTTCCGACCATACAACTCGTCATTTCAGCGCTGCTACATTTACACCGTCCTTGTCCCAGTTTTGCTCGCGTATTGGAGTGAGGTAGGAGGCAAGAGAGGAGGCTTTGCGATTCCGTTGTGGGCGCGCCTTTTTGGTTGTCTGGCTGTGTATGCGCGTCGGCTACATATTGGATAAATGAGTGTGCCCGATTAAACTGTGTTAGTGTTGTGCTTTTTTTTGATGCGAGTGGCTGGTCCCAACCATTTTTGCTTGTCCATGTGAGCTGAGCATTCTGTGGTGCCCTTTTTCGGTTCAAGAAGAGTGTTGAATAGCTCACTTGAGAGCTTGGAAGCAAAGCGTGTGAAAAAGACAAAGACAGATCGAGACTGTTGACTTGACAAAGTAGAATATGATCGAGCTACTCCCGCTAAAACATGGTCAAGCTTTAGTGTCACGAGCTGTTGTCGCTGAAACCTTGCAGAATGAAATGCATATCAATTATTGACGGGAGGGAAGGCAGCAACTGCACCACTCAAAGCGGTATGCAGTATCCTCCGCTAAGATTGACGAGGGTAATGATGCTTCCTTCCAATCATGAAACGCATTGATTGACACTTGGCTGTGAAAGTGTCTGGAAAGGTTTCTTGATCTTTTCCATACCGTGCGTCATACTCAAACCTGAAAGGCTCGGCTAAAGCTTTTGTTTCTCCAACTTTCTTACTGTCCCTACGAAACAACATCTTCACCAATCTATCTAGACAAACCAAACAGCTTAAGTTATTAGCGGCGCAACTGAATGCAACTAAACATGACATAGCCTCTTGATGCCTCCACTGTGCAGGCATTGCGATGCGCAAACACACGAAGAAATAAGACACAATGCTGTACCCCTAAGACATCACAAGCGAGCAGCAAACTACTGGCAACTTCCTTGTAATTATACTCTAGTCATGTCTTCAGTCCGCATAGGGGTAGCGGAACTAGGCTGGGACGGCGTAGTGGGGCCCTCCGTGCCCGATAATCGAAGTAATGCCATGAGTTGAGAGTGATTGAGAGTGCTATTTCGCATGGCAAGAGCCACGCTGCCAGATACCATTTGGTTAGCTGGAGCGCGTCCGTGCCTTTCTCCTTCCATATCACCCTCTTCTTCGTCGATATCCTCAAACACAAATATGCTGTCGTCCCATGATAGATTGAAGTCAAACTCCGTCTCACGGATCGAGTTATTAGGTTGCTCGCCACCATGGCTAAGCCGAACCAGCTCCGCAGGAACAGCTGGCACGGACGTCTTAGCTTGATTGGCAAGAGCGGCTTCTTCGATCTTCTTCGCCTTCGGAACGTGACCACGCAATAGCGTCGCAAGGTCTGAGCTCGCAATCGGAGATTGTACATCAACGGGTATTGCTTCAATGAGACCAATTGGTTTCAAGATACCCTTGAAACTATAGTATCCGTGAAACTTGAACTGCAAAACTGTAGAGCCGGGTATTTCCTTAATCTTATCGGCTTTCTTGATAATCTGCTGGCTAGAGGATATTGCTTGAGCGTCGCAAAAAGCAGTCCAAGCGTCACTACCAATAAGCACCTGACCACCATGTGCTGCTTTAGCAATTCGTGCGGTTTGATTCACAATGTTGCCAAAGTAATCGGCACGTCCGCTCGTTTTGTGCGGACTTACGCTGGCTGGCACCCCGGTTTCAATACCAATAGACATTGAGAAGCGTAACTCCTGATTCACGTTCTCAAGATCCCACTCGCGAAATTTTTGTCGGATACGTATTTGGAACTCCCCGCACCACAATATCGCACTTGCAGGCGTAAAGAATGCCAGCATAAAATCTCCCTGTAACTCCTGGCATTCGTAGCCATTGTGTTTTCGAAGTAACTCACGAGCAACCATACACAAGGTTTTAATCCGATCAGCAAGCTCTTCCGCGTGGCATCGAACCAGCGGTCGAGCTCCTTCAATAAACGTAAACACCATCGTCACCGGCTTCTGTGCGGCTGGAGCATCTCGCATGCCAAGCGATAGCTGGTGTGGACTTTTCAAGGTCGGAAAGCGTCTTAATTCCAGATCCCGCGGCAGTAGGAGCATGAGTAGCACTTCGTCACCCAAAACAGCGTGGCAGCCCAAATCTTCTACCACAGGGTTGCCTAACTGGACAAGTTGCTCTTTTAATCGATCCCACACGCTGTCACTTAGGACGATCTGACCTCCATGTACATACTCGCTAACTGTCTTGGTCCATTTGACAGCTTCGCACAGCGACAACTCTGGAGTTATATCAGGGTCTGCCGTGTGAATGACCATCCGAACACGAAAGCCTCGGTAGAGCAGCATGTTTTTCTTTGTTTTCCCATTCGTTGTCACAGATATCTCCTTCATATTGTCAAATTGCTTTAACAACTTATCATTCCATGCAGCATACACAAGACTGAGCTGCAGCGATAGGCACCACTTAGCAGCGTGGAATTCCGAGGCAAAGGCAATCACAAAAAGCCCGGATCTCGAGTGGCTCAAAATCTCCTGGCCTCCATATTCCGACGCTAGTCGAGACAGCACAGTGTGTTCATACAAGAGCTTTGCGTCCTCCATCAGATCCTTTGCTTGACTAATCATCTCACGAAATCCCTGCACTGATACCTGTACTATTACCACCTTTTCCCACCTCACAGGAGTAAGGTCGCCCAAGTCCGTTTTGACCTTCATCATTAAGCTCTTCTTCCCACTCGTCGTGCCATTCGAACCTATTCCAGAATGCTCAGAGCCTGACACTTCTAAGCTACGTGTACTGCTGCCTCCACTTTCCGCTTCCATTTTCGTAAGACGAAGCAGCGTCGGATTTTCTCTCTCCTGGCTCTGATTCTGTGAACTTCTCTGTAATGCCATGGACCGAGGTCCATCCTGTGGTGCTGAAATTTCAGCAGATACTCTTTGTTCTTTCTGTAGCGTAGCAGTCGTATAGTCCTGTATATTGCCACTCTCTTGGTTCGTACCGCATTCGGGCTTTTTCACACTCATTTTAACAAGCGGTTTGTTATGATTCATACTTGGATCAGACTGGAGACTCAGCTCACAGTCTAAACTATGACGAAGCGGGTAGCTAACTTTCACATGACGCAATGAGTCACTCAATGTAGCCGAGTCTTTATCAACCCCTCTTGGGGACTGTGAGCGTACCCATGGACCAGCCGTCTCGCCACCTCTCCTTGGTTCATCATCCACTGTATCATCCTGGTGTACATGCTGTAAATATGGTGCTAGCTCCCGTACAATATCATTACGGGGCAAACACTTTTCCAGTACGCGCATGCAGCACCACCAGCACATGGCGTTTTGGTGTGTTGAAACCTATCGACACGTATTCAAGAGGGTTTTCAAAGCTGGTTCAACTGGTACAAGCTGTTGTTTCACGGGCTTTTTATATTAGAGTCGGAGAACCACGTTGCGTCTTTCCCTTCGTTTATTAATTAAGGACAAAGTTTCTTGGTTGCTGTGGCTTTGTAGTTTAGGGGAGAAGAAAGAAAAAAGCGTTCAGTTATGGCTGCTACTACTATTACTACTACTAGTATACTGTAGTATACGAATGATTCGTGTCCTTTATTGCAAAGTATACTTGACTCCTCTTCTTCTTCTTCTTCTTCTCTAACGCTCCGTCTGCTCTTTCTTGTATTGTGCTCTGCCTTCCTTTGTTTCTTTTACTGCTACTACATACATTCATTCTCACTGGCCCCTTGGCATACAATGCGGTTGTCCGCCCAGTTGTTGTCAGATTGTAAGACCAGAAACGGGCCGGGAATTCCACAGAAGCGACTCGATAAATTTACCCATGTATATCTTTATACCCTTGCATATATGATCATATTTGCAAACTGATGTCTACCAGTTTAGTTATCTTAGCACATATTTACTCTTTATAAATCAACAAAAGTAGTAAAACATGCATCAAAAGGCAGCTTTTGACAAGACAGTTGAAAGGCAACGGCAGCAACGTTGTCTTCTTCAGCCTTCAACTTACTATTCCAAAACCAAAAAATCAATCGAGAGACGCTGCGACTGCATTTTTATAGGGAAATTGTGCAAAAACAGGCTAACCTTTTGAAAACCATACTACGCGACGCGCACTAACAGCCTTAGAAGCAGAAAACTGCGATGCGCATTGTATGTAATCTATAGAAAGCGCCAATGCACCGAGCGTTTAGCGCCATACGATGGCATAGTTGGTCAACTTAGCAACCAGATTGATGTCATCGAATTTGTTGTTGTTATGGACGTTTTATAGTGGGACAGTCGAGTAGTTAGATAGCTGCTAATACAGGTAGAGCAGACGTTGGGCGAGACGTAACGTGTGCAGTAATATATAGAATTTCTTTTTCGGTGCGCTTTAGTGATCTCATATGACAACGCACTTCAACTAAATGCTCCTGTACCATGTGCTCGCATACAATGGCCTGGTTATGTTTGGTCTCCGTATAAAATTGATCAATTTAGTGAGGTAAACAGATTTTTTGCAGATGTCGGTGAACAGAGACGGACTAAAATGGATATGAAGCTCTCGCCGTTCTACACTGAGGTGGCGATGATCATGAGCACCGTTATATACATTTGAACCTTCTCCTTGATCATGAGCATTAGTGCGGAAGAGAGCGCACCCTGCATAGTTTCATAGCAGAAGAAGGAAGCATATTAGTACCGATCTAGCTCCATAGATAGACACCAGCCATTTGCCAACACACCCTCGCAAGCTCTGGGCCAAGGCCGCGATAGAGTGCAAGCGGGCCCTCCTGGATGTATACACGTTGCAAAGTTGATGAGATGGTCTCCTTCTTTGGCTTAATGCAGGTCTCTTGTCTTTCCATTTGGTCCTCTACACTGCTCTGTTTTGTCCTAGCTTGCATCAGTACCTTGGCACGAATGTATGGAAACAGAACAATTGTCGCGATAGATCGCGCGATAGCCCCGAGTACAAAGACCTAATGTAATAATTACAATAGTGCACCATAACACCATGTCAAAATCATCAGTACCACTTTGATCCCGCGCTAAGCTTGCTCTCACCTCTAACGCGCCAAGTGCCTGCGATGCTTGCTTAAACTTGAGCAGATACACATTCTTGAGTCGCTCAAACACCGTGTACTGAATCGCCGGTTGCAGACACAATACAAAGTAAGCCCCAAATCCTTTGTACAGTCCTCCGACACCGCTTTTCTTGATAAGAGAGCGAAGAATTTGCAGCATACTGCCAGATTCAATACCCGTCTGCATCCTCGTGCCCACAAGCTCCATGGGCATCGTGATTGGTAGATGACACAGCTCGCTTAGGTAGCCAATACCAAGGTCTGTGAGCGTGCCAATAGGTTTTCCGTCTTTAGGCGCCACCATGTGAGCCAGCATTGTGTACGCGTAAAAGTACATAAACTTGGAGGTCGAAGACTCCGCTGCTTTGTACTGAATACCCTGGTACAACGACTTAATAAGCGCCATTTGTTTGTTTTTCTTCGTGGACAACGTAGCGTTGTTGTCGTCTGGAAGCAATGAAGCCCCCGACTGGATCCGCGTCTTGAGTGTATCGAGAGGGTGTAAGATACTTGTCGACAAGAAGCCACCCACACCCGCTGCAGTGGCCGCTGCCATCATTTCCATTGGTTTACTAAGCGCCATGATCGTGAGAGAAAAAGTATCGGAGCCAGCTAGCCAATCAAATTATGGGTATATGCAATATGAACATGTGGTATATTAAAAGTTAAGCCAAACGTATGGGCATATAAAACGTCAGATGCTGCAAGTTAAGTAAGACACACATTAGCTCGAGAGTAAGAAAGACTTGTGGCATATCTACGTATGTAAATAATCTTGTTACTAGTAGTAAACAAACTCGCCTTGATACAATTTGTATACCTTGAATAATATATAACTAATTGCATGGGCATGGCTTAGCTGCATCACGCAATCTCTTGACCATTCGATGTCCCACACTATACTTGGGTTTTATATGCAATTGGTGTTTGGTGATGATTGCGTCGGAATGATGGTTACAGACTTTGTCATTTTCCATTCGTCTTTCTTAGTTCAGAATTTACCAAGATATAGTGGCTACAATGGAAAACGCCAGTATGCGTACGGCAATCACGTCCACACCTATGGGCTTCTGGGGACCACCTACCTCTACCATTGACTGGTGCGAATCCAACTACACATACAACTACTATATCGCCGAGTTCTGGAACACCGTTAGCAACTTGCTCTTCGTCTTACTAGGTCTCTATGGTCTCTATCGCAGTATCAAGATGGGATTTGAGCCCCGTTTCCATCTACAATTCATCGGTGTGATGGTTACAGGCTTTGGGTCTGCCATGTTCCATGGTACACTGCAGCACGTGTATCAGCAATGTGATGAGACGCCCATGGTCTGGTCCATCTTAGCATGGATCTACACCGTCTACAACAACGAGATCGAGCAGATCCCTATCAAGAATGCCAACAATTATGTGATTGTATTCTTGACGACAATTGGTGTCATGTTTACGGCAGTGCACGCTATCTATCGGTTCACAACGGTCTTCCAGCTCTTCTTTGGCATCCTCGCTTCCCTCGCGTGCGCGCGTCTGTGCATGTACTACACGGAGGTGACGGATCCCCCGTGCAAAAGCAGTAGCGAGGTCCTACGTGATGACGAATCTCTTTGGCTTTGTGTTTTGGTTCATGGACTACCACTACTGTCATATTATGCACGGTCTACCTGTAAACCCTCAGGGTCATGCCTGGTGCGTGTGTTTGAGTCAGTTACGGCTATTGCTGCAGTTGCTCAACGTTTATTCTACTACTATTCATATTGTTATGTTGCAGGTGGCACATTTTCATGGGAATTTCGTCGTACTACGGTCCGATCTTCATGCAGTATGTGCGAATGGAGCAGCTCAAGAAGAAGGCGTACATTCAAGACACATGCGTCGGTTTTCAGACTATCGTCGTGGAGGATATAGGGTTTGGCAGTCCACCAAAGGCGAAACAGCTGTAGAAAAATTTCGAAGCGTGTGGCGACATTCCTTGAGCATCACGTGCAGATGAATAATGTATAGCATTTGCTCTACTAGTGTCGTTGTCCGAATAAGCACTTTTAACGTCACATCGACAAAGTGCACATAGGATATCACTACAAATCTTCGTGCCAAAATTACCACAACAACTAGCAGACCTTTTTTATCTCAAACAACTAAACCAACTGTTTTTAAAATTTCCGATTTATACCATAAATATGTATATGAACTACTAAAAACGTGGCGTTTTGCAGCTATATTGTTACTAAATAACTGAGAGCGTCTATTGTTGAAGATGAGCTACTACATCGTCGTAACAACATAATTCCTACTGTCATTCTTGCTTTTTCCAGTCATTCGTCATAACTTATCAATCAACAGAACCAAGAATGGAGTATGCGAGTATGCGTGAAGTAAATACGTCCACACCTATGGGCTTCTGGGGACCACCTACCTCTACCATTGACTGGTGCGAATCCAACTACACATACAGCTACTATATCGCCGAGTTCTGGAACACCGTTAGCAACTTGCTCTTCGTCTTACTAGGTCTCTATGGTCTCTATCGCAGTATCAAGATGGGATTTGAGCCCCGTTTCCATCTACAATTCATCGGTGTGATGGTTACAGGCTTTGGGTCTGCCATGTTCCATGGTACACTGCAGCACGTGTATCAGCAATGTGATGAGACGCCCATGGTCTGGTCCATCTTAGCATGGATCTACATTGTCTACAACAACGAGATCGAGCAGATCCCTATCAAGAATGCCAACAATTATGTGATTGTATTCTTGACGACAATTGGTGTCATGTTTACGGCAGTGCACGCTATCTACCGGTTCACGACGGTCTTCCAGCTCTTCTTTGGTATCTTGGCAGTGCTTGGAGCCGGACGACTTTGCGTACATTACGCTGAGGTGAAAGACCCGAGAGCTCGTGCTGTAGCAAGATCCTATGTGACGTCAAGTCTCATCGGCTTCGCGTTCTGGCTCATGGACTATCACTTCTGCCACACTGTTCGTGGACTACCCTTGAATCCACAAGGCCATGCCTGGTAATTTTTGAACTTGATTCGTGCTGCTGCTGAATATATGTTCAAATGTCTAACTGCGTGTTACTGTAGGTGGCATATCTTCATGGGCATTTCGACTTACCATGGGCCAATTTTCATGCAATATGTGCGGGTGGAACAGCTCAAGAAGAAGGCGTACATCCAAGACACATTCGTTGGTATTCAGACCATTATTGTGGATGGCGATGGCTTTGGTTGCTCAAAGAATTCCAAACAGCTTTAACGATTACACACACAAATATTGCCACTCTGCTATATGTACAGTCAAAAAAACTGACGTACGATTTACTATCCAACTGTTGACGCTGACCAACTGAATTATTAAATGCATAGCGCCATTCCCTTTGAATTTTAATGTTGTACTAGCTAGCACAAGTTGTATAAGATGTTACAGGTAACTTACATGGTCATTCATGGAATTAACATCGACCTTGCTTGAGCTTGTTAGTGATGCTGCAGGCACTTGCAGCTCAAGTTTGAGCGAGAAAGACCTCATCAATCGCTTAGAGAACGCTAGAAAGCAATTGCAACGACCAGAAAGCTCTGTATTGCCCTCAGAATCCATCGCAATTGGTGTCTGTCACGTGACAAGTCAAGTTGTGGGATTCCTCGTCCAGTATCGACCTGTTTCAGCTTATGCAGCAAGTCATAGATGGCATAAACGCATTATTATGCTAGAAACAGCAGTGGCAAGTGCATTTGCAGTCATCCAAAGCTCTGAAGATGCAGATTTAGCATTGAAATATCCAGATAACAGGGAGTTTTGTCATATCTACATGAGGCTACTGCATAGACTTTGGAAGGCTTCACGGTCACCACAACAGGCAGTTGATGTAGTGAGTGTTATGATCAAGTGTTGTATACTGCTGGTGACATGCTGGCTATCATACGACCGAGTAGGGAAGCTCGTGAAGGCTGAAAAGTTGCTTACTTTTTGTAGCGAGTTCTGCTTAGAGCACGAGTCGTTGCAGGATCAGTCTAAGTGGCCACAGTTCTTGCTTGGAATGGTGAATATGGTGGAGAATAAGGACTATAGTGAAGCTTTGCGGTGCTTTCGGAACGTCGTGGATCGATGTGATGGCTTAGCAGACGAGGATGGAGTGTTTTGCTATTGGCAAGCGGTGGCCTTGATCCACAATAATCGTGCACGTGAGGCTGTGATTGCACTTAATACGTGCATTCGAGCAAATTATGAACCCGTTGCTTGTTTGTCGCTCCAGGCACTAGCGAGTCTACAAGCTTTGGATTTCTATGCGGGTGCAAAGCAACTGCAGCGTGCATTGGAAATTGACTACATGCATTCGAGGTCGCTGTTTAACTACGCGCTCTTGATGGAGCGTGTGGGTAACTTTGAGGCACAGCAGCAACTGCTAGAGTACGTTCTGGGACCCCGTCGAGATGTGGGCGGTCAAGTTGAAGATAGCAAGCGCAAGCAGACCACTGATAACATAGATCCCTCGAGTGCCACACCAACACTTTTCGAGGATGTTCGTCTAGTATCGTTGTTTCCAGCTCGGCTGACAAGTGTCGACGTGTCAATGGCGCACTATCATCTGGCTTTAGCGGCAATGGAAAATGGTAAATTTACTCTTTGCTGCTTTGCTGTATTGATGCACAATACGTTACCGTAGTGTGAACTAATGTGGTGGCGTATTAGGCTGTTGGTTGGAGTCGAAAAAACATTTTGAAGAATTTCTTGGAGGCATGGAGCTGGACAAGTGTTCGTGTAGTATTGTAGAGGCCGCTCGGGATTATGTCTACGTGTTGCTTCAGGTACGGCCCGCAATTGGTTTGCTGAAAGTTTTGACACGACTAACTTGTAATCTTGTAAGCAGTGCAAGCTTCCGTCGTTGGCGCTTAAAAAATGCGAGCAGTATTTGCTCGAACTCG
Source organism: Peronospora belbahrii (assembly GCA_920618645.1). Taxonomy (NCBI): domain Eukaryota; phylum Oomycota; class Peronosporomycetes; order Peronosporales; family Peronosporaceae; genus Peronospora; species Peronospora belbahrii. Next base: position 269,127 of record CAKKTJ010000119.1, on the reverse strand, counting down.
AGGGTAGCAATACAAACTATGCAGATATTGTTCCAGTGGTGACGCTCTTACTCCATCTGTATAAAGCTGACGCTTTGCTTTGTTTGGAACGTGTTGTCGAATGCTTTGAGTACCTCGATCAGATTGTTCAACCGAAAATACAAGGTTTAATGCAACAGCAAATTGCTGCTGCTCCAACTATTGACTCTATTGCTGGAGAAATTGCATCATGTCACTTGCAGTTGCTGAACAATTTAGCTGTTGTCATAACATGCTGCTCTGGTGTTGATGCTGGTCTCTCGGTACTTAGAAATGGACTGGAACAGTATCCTGATTGCCTTGCTATTAAGTTCAATCTCGTTCTTCTGCTTTGGAGGAAGGGTGACAAAACTACTGCATGCTCTATTTGGCTGAAAGCTCGCGGTTGGAATCTACAAGCAAAGTCCGACAAGATGCATGAAGAAATTCCACTAAATTTGCTGACTACAAGCCCAGGTTGTCAGATTCAAGCCCCATCCATTTCAGAGCACGTACAAGGCAAACTCGATGGAGAAGATGGAGTATCTGCGCAACAACTTTTGTATTTGGATGCGCTGATTTCGAATCATTGGCACAAAACTCGACGTTTGCAACTTGCTGGTTCACTTCAATCTGTTGAGCATCTTGAACATTTAGGCACCACGAGTAGTAGTCGGTCCAAGGAATGGTACAAGTAAGACATATTGTATTACAATGGACATACGATTCAAAGCTACAATGCCTACAAGAGTCGCCAGGGCAGCAATTGACTGACAATATAAGAGCAATACATTATAATAATAACCTTGCTGTCAGCATTGAAAAATAACAATACAATTTACTGCAATTATACGATATTTCTGATTGACTGACTACCAGGAAGTAAAATGGATCATCTTGCTCACTATCGATTAGAAAGCATGAAGTGGACTTTACTGCTGCTCTTTATCTTTCTTCCATGTGTACATTGTGTCATACCTACTGGAATCCTGTCTGTAGATCTACTTTCTCCGTCACAAGTCAATTCCTCAGTCCTTATTGAAAAATTATGTTCGCCCAGTGCTGCTGACGGGTGGGGTAAAGCTTTACCTGCTCGCTTTGACTCACACTGGAATACTTTGATACAATTACCTGAAGGAAATCGTGATGGATGCGTGTCATACAAACTTCAAGATGATACAATGACATTGACAAGTGGAATGATGGTCATTGTTGATCGGGGTAACTGTTCCTTCGTGGCTAAAGCGCTTAAAGCTCAAGCCGCAGGAGCAAAAGGATTAATCATTCGTGGTACTAAGAGAGCAGTGTACGAAGGTGTTATGAGTCATAATAGTACAAACTCTAGTGCAATGACGTCAAAACCCCATGTCGACGTAGAAAAAGCTGCTGCTCCGGCGACGAATTGGACAGAAATTGACAAACCAGTGTTTGAGTACGACTGTAGTCGAGGCCAAGCGTTTGTGGACAAGCTGGCTACGCCCCTGTGGCAGACAGATGCAGACAAGTGCAAGTATAATAACAAATGTGTGTCTAGATCGTGTGTACTGACGGGCCACACGACAATGAAGGAGAGTGGCAAGAAATACCAAGTCTGCTGCTTGTGGGACACGTTCGTGCTTATGGGCGCGACGAACCAAACGGTGGCAAAGGCACTGACGATACCAGTGATCTATGTGACCATTGCTAACGGACAGGAAATACAGACGTTCATGGACAAGTACCCGAAGTTGCTGATGGCACGCACGTATCGACGAGAAGTGCCCGTTATTGATGTGTCGTCAGTGCTGCTTTGGGCAATTGGAGTGGCGACTGCACTTGGAGCAGCGTACTATTCAGCATATCCACAGCGTTGTCATGATGACAACATGGCACCATGTGACCGACAGAAACTGTATTATGAGCAAGATGCCCGCGAGGAGGGTAGTCAGGCAATGCGCGATGAAGTGTGGGAACTTGATGCCACACATGCATTGGGCTTTATTGCTCTGGCTGGAGCCTTCTTGACGGTACTCTACTACGTGAAAGTTGGTGGTGCTATTCCTGTGCTTTTTGCGATGTCCGGTGTAGTTGCTGTGACGCAGGTAGTAGCAAGGCCTGCAGTGGAAAAGTGGATGCCGGGTTCAGCTATCCGCGAAGTTACTGTACCATTCTTGGGCGAAACTATTCGCTTGTCTGAGCTGCTTGGATTCCTGCCAAGTTGTGCACTTGCTATTGTGTGGTACCTTCACCGGCGTACATACTGGGCACTTCAAGACATTATGGGAATTTGCCTTTGCTTCGTGTTTCTCCGAACGGTGCAGTTGCCAAATCTCAAGGTGGCTTCGGTGCTCCTTACACTTGCATTCTGCTACGATGTTTTCTTTGTCTTCTTGTCACCTCTGTTTTTCGGCTCGAGTGTTATGGAAGATGTGGCTACCGGTGGACCAGCAGCGTACACAAAAAGCGACTATCCTGGCGTAGATTACTGCGAAAGATATCCACAATACCCAGCTTGTGTCAACCCTGAGCCTATGCCGATGCTTATCGTGTTGCCGCGCATTTTAGAATGGGCTGGAGGTGTCAATATGGTTGGTCTTGGTGATATTATTTTGCCAGGCATGCTCCTTTCGTTCGCACTTCAATATGATTACGCCAATTCTACCAACTACTTTCGTTTCATGGCAGTCGGCTACGCTGTTGGCCTAGCGCTCGCTAATTTGGCCGCCACAATCACGAGGATGGGTCAACCAGCACTCATGTACCTCGTACCAACCACTTTAGGTTTGCTTCTGTTTGCGTCAAAGAGAAATGGTGATTTCCAAGCCATGTGGATTGGTATTGGCGTTGACAAGAAGATGAGAAATAGAGAAGGTTCTAGATATCAAGCTGTCGGGTTAGAAGAAGTGGCATCTTCAGGAGTTGTGATTGGTGATGTGATGGGGCACGACTTGAGAGAAGGAGACGACCAACCCTTGTTGAACTCGTCACGTTCCTAGGTGTGGAGCATGTGCAAGGTTTGTGCAAGAGTATGTGGGTCTGTCAGCCTTGTCTGATGTTATTGCTACTACAGGACAAAAGGCTTTTTGTACGACCAATTGACAGCTACTGTCCGATATCAGGTCTATGTGGTACTCTTGATATATAATAACCTGTGTGTTTGAATTGCCAACGACGATGAGTGATACTATAAGCTGCTGAGGCTATAATATCTGTACGTATCGTATTATTGAGGTCTCTCACCAATTAATAGTCAAAATTCCGGTTACAATTTCCAAAAACTTCAGTTCGACGAAAATTCACCGAGTCGACGCACAGCGCGTTTTTCTATCATGTTCGACTACATGGCACGTCAATACCGTTGGTATAAGCTTGAGTTTGGGCTTACTATGCTCAGTTGGTGGGAGGTGTCGATCTTTAGTACGTATCACGTGGCTCTTGGTCTACAAAGTACATTTTATTGTTGATATTGTCATGAACTAGTAATCAATCTATGATCACTGAATACAGACTGCTTCCTACTACTTGTAACAAGTGTGACGGGCTACTACGTCTACAGCTTTGGCAGTCGCATTGCTGGTCTTCTTTAGTGAAATAAACAGATACAAAACAATACACACAGAGACAGAGAGAGAGGAAAGATTTGATGACATTAAGATCTTCAATCGATCATGAAATAATAGCGTGAATTCGATCTTGTTATTTCTTGTAAAGCTCACCACTGCCCCTACCTTTGAGGATTGTGTTAGCAATAAATGATTCCTATCGTACTTCTTGCTAACATATTGTAGATATGGCTTAGTATTGTTGGTGACCATGAATTCTAGAACGCGATAAGGAATAGAGATCGGAAAGAAAACCATCCTTGTCAGCGTGACTTGTACGACCGTATTTTGGTGCTCGCCTGCTTTGAGGACGATAACCATCATCCGAGTACATGCTGAGATTAAGGTCTTCAAATTCAGGGACAGGAGCTGCTTCCACAACACCGAGGTCAAATTTACTCAAACCAAGACCTGATTCCATCAACGGAAAAGCACCAACTTCAGCTCCGTCATCACTGTCACTCGTAAAGCTGTGAGTTGAACTCGATGGCTTAGGTGGATGATACGGTGACCGAAAAGGAGGCAATGAAGCCGGGTGCTTTTGCTGTCCATTTGCGTGATGACTAATAGGTTCTTGCTGCTGTTCATAATGTCTAGATGGTGCCGTATACTGGTCCAATGGTGACTGGTATTGTTGTGCAGGTTTTTGATATGCTGAAGCTCCACGCTTTTCATGCACACGGTTTTCCAGCACGCGTTTGTTACGTCCTTCCGTTTGCTGCTTGTGCGACTGAGGAATAGGCGGGTATGGCGAAAACTTGTCCTCAGAATCTAGATCGGACAGCGACACTGCGTCACTGCGGTTGCTCTTGCATTTTAATCGGTCTTGACCTGCTGCAACACGTTCACTAAGGTATTCGCCGTCGTCATCGTCTTGGCTGCTTGAGTCACTGGCCCAGTCAAGATAGTTTGATCGCAAGCTGGCGTCAGCTGCAGAATACGAACTTTGGTTCGGCTTCAAGCATTTATTCGCATGCTGGCGGCTCGACATCGTTCGTGGGCCATGAAGGGCAATTCGTTCTGCTTCCTCATTTGTTTTTTCATTTAAATTCCGTGCTTTCTTAATAGCTGCCTCAAAGTTATGCGAGTCAATCGCCACAGTGTTGTTGATACAGAGCTTACAAAACCGCTGCTGGTGTGGTCGCCTACTCTTGGCATCAATGTGGAAAATAAAACGGTAGTCTGAGCACGACTTGCAAACACTCTGGAAGCATCCTGCGCATGGACGATTGACCGACATGAATGCCCGACCGTAGCAAATATGGCAAAGTGAACTGGCCGGCCACTTGCTGTTTTGAGCATTCTTCATCAACATCAAGAACTTCTTGGCACGCGCACTTTTGACGCTTTCGGTGACATTTAAAAGAGCACCCGCAACAGCGTACTCGGCTAGATGATGTGAAACCGAGTCCAAGTTGTACACTGTTGACCAAATAAAGCAGTCAACGCGGCTATCGTCGCGACCCCGGTATAGGAAGCATGTCACCTGGTGCTCACGCTTGATGCCCTTGATAGCATCGATCGGCCAGTCTGGGTGGTCGATCGAGTGCTGGACGTGGTAAGCCAGCTCATTTCCACTGGAATCCATGGTTGTGCCCATACGTTCATAAGCAAGCACGTCACGGTTCTTAGATAATCCCCATCCAGCCTTAGCAGCAAACCACTTGATACCAGCAAAGCGATACGGTGCGTCGGGGCTTCTTTTCTCACTAACGTTCATAACACTACCATCTACCAACTTGTACTTGAGCAGTGTCTTGCATGCACGGAGACTTTCCGTATTATCACAATAAAGCCCATCCATCACATCCTGCACAGGTCCTTGAATTATTCCTGTACCTTTCAATAGAGTCACTTGTGGGTCACGTGTACCGTATACGCTTTTGTAAATATTAACCTGTTTACGACGTCTTACGTGAATCCATGCGTCTTCATTGATATAACTACCCTGTAAGGAGTATTCAGCCACTGCGTCACAGAGGAAGGAATTCACATTATGGTCATAACGAGCTCTCTCCTCGGAAGTAAGTACAATTTGTGGAAATGGAGGAATGCAATCCATCATGACCATAAGGTGCTTCGTCCTGGGCGCTTTCGCGATTCCGTGGCAAGCAATATGTCGCTAATAGTAACGACGTGTGTGTTTGTGCTGTCAAATCTCTTTATGACACTGCCATCTTTTCGAAAGGTATTATCGAGTTGCAGTGATGTCGTTAACCCGTTGAAAAAGCCAAAGAGAAGACAACAGATGCACAAAGACGATGTTTCATCCTGAAACTATCATGAGACTAGGATGTCCGCCCGCCTTCTGTAGCAAGACAGATCTCAAAAGCAAAATCTAGCGGAAGGGTTTCGACAACGCTCTTTCTTGTCCAGTTTGTGGCTTAGAGAAGACAGACATGAGACAGCCTGAATCAGGCAATACGCACGTTTGGCCACAAACTCAAGCAAAAAAGCTATAGAGCACACGAGAGACGGATTATGTACATGCATGTTACACGATACCGTCCATGGTATAAAGTTGTTCAATGAAATAGTAGATAGATGTTAAGCTTCTATAGCATTGAAACGCATTGATACTATTTCCTACTACAACATTACATAGTTTTGGTAGTGGAATGTCGCTAAACAGCAGAAAAAACCTTACGGCACGACGGCATTAGTACACCGTGGTGTCTCGTAAAAAAACAACGACAACAACAACAACCTTTACTATCAAGTACATGCGTACTAACGACGACGCGAAAAAAGAATGGAACGTTCTCCTTTTCATACCAATTTCCAAGCTTTTCAATTCGTTTTTTCTAACAGCGGGATATGATGATGGTGATGTACTACTGATACCTTTTGTACTGTCCGTTTCGTACCACGCTTTACCCCGCTAAAAAGAACGATCGGGTATCATCCTTTTTGATGAAGAGACCTTGCTTAATACATTCACACAAACCATAGCTATGAGTTTCAATCAAGTTTGGATTGATACAAAGTACCTCAAACAACGACAAACCTGGCCATGGGGTTTTAACATTACAAGTGCCATGAGAGGTTACTTCTTGTCAAGAAGTAGGCCATACAGATGGAAATCGTGCATATGGCAAAAATACAGATGTCTTTGCTGCCATATCTCACACTGACAGGATGGGTTAGAAAGCGAAATAGGATCAGTTGGAATGGAGTCGATGGCAGATTGTTAAACCTTCGCTAATACATGCATGTGGCTATTGATTAACATGTGGGCAGTAACAGCCAACCCATATGGTATCAGCAACCTACTAATTCTGAACATGAATCCTTCAGCTTGAGATTACTCACCACAAAAGACATACAAAGCCAGACAAGGTTACATCTACAATCGAATTCGTAGCGTTACTGCCATAGCGCACGCAACTGAGGCAGACATATCTTCACAACCCGTGCCAAGGGATACCATTGTAATGATTCGAAGATTTTTGAACCTGCTCTATCGTGAAGAAACGTGTGATGGTGTTGCACAGCAACTTTGACTCGATTCGAAGTACTTGCGACACTCGATAGCCTTGATTTGCTGTTCGTCACGCAAGGTTACTTGGCCTAGGTCTTGAAGCTTTTTTACCTCTCTGATAGATTGTGAGTCCTATTGAAGCATCAATTCGTTCCAAATTGGTATTACTAGGCCCGACAGGCTTTCCTATCCACAACGAATTGAGTGCTGAGGTGCTTCGTGCGTCTGTCTAGGTAAATACTTTTTCAACTACAAGTGCAGCAATATACAGCAACTATCAAGATTCAGCATTCACCTTTACATGGTCACAGCCATCAAGTCACCTCGGCGTACTTGTTGCTACGCTCTAAAAGTCCTGGGCGAGGTGTCCAGGACTTTTTTCTCCACGAAGACCGCTCCTCGATCCAGATTCGTTCATCATGCTGTTCTTTCTGAGATACTTGTTGTCTCTAGAATGATCTTGGGTCCAAAATGGACGATCCTTAGTAGCAGTTGACTTTGACAGCATTCAGCTGTACAATCAAACGATGAAGCAGTTTGAATTGCGTCAACTTCAGTTTACGTGTGTTACATAGATTCCTTTCGTATTAGCGAATCATCGTTTCCAAAAAATAGAGTGGCCGAGTGAGCGTCGACGCATAATTCGTTACTAGTTTGTATCAAGTATGAACAAGTCGAGCGAAGAAGCGCTCTTACTACCAACAACCTCGGCGGATCCAGTCGCTATTAAAGTAGATATTGAGCCAAATGTTCATAATGCTTTTTTGGGCATCGTATGTGTCGCCGCAGCGTCTTTATGCTTCAGTTTCACGGCCACATTCATCAAGTATATGACGTTTACCTTTTCGTCTATGGAGGCAACGTTCTGGCGATCCATTGGTGTGCTCGTATGCAATTCCGTACGTTATCGTCATGTACAAATGTATAAGTTGATTGAATGACTGACTGACTGACTAATACCGTGCATGAAATAGATTGTCGTGATGGTGTCAGGCACGAGTCTTTACGTTCCACGAGAGTATCGTAAATTACTGTTTCTCCGTTGCCTGTGTGGATTTGTATGCATGGGGTTTGCTTTCTATGCCACGTCACAGATGGTCCTGGCAGATGCGAGTTGTTTAATCCTTTCAAGTCCTATCATGACCTTCATTTTTGCAAGTCTTTTGGTCTGGTAGTTATTGTTTTGTTAGAATTGAAGCATTGATTATTTGATGCTTATTACTGTTAGGGTGCACTCTTTCTCCACGAAAGGATTGATCCGTTAAGCCTTCTTTGTGCCATCGTAGGGTTTAGCGGGTTGATCTGCGTCGTCCGTCCAGGATTTCTGTTTGGTTACGACCATCCAACGGCTGCTACGGATGGCTCGCGAATTGCCGTCGTCTCGGCTTTACTAGCCGCTTTGGGTCAAGTTTTCGTGTTCCTGACGTTACGTCAGCTTAAAGCACTGAGCGTGTTTGTCATTGTTTATTACTTTGCACTGTCTAGTGTCATTTTGACGGCGCTGTGGTTAGCGTTGATCCAACATGTACGTTTTTGTGCTCGAAAAATAATGGATAACAACTGACTTGCTCACTCACTCACTTGCATTTTTTTTCTACGTATGCAAACTCATTAGTCGTTTTACATTCCCTCTACATTTGTGCTTTGGAGAGCTATCATTGGTACCGGCATCTGCACATTTGGTGGCCAAATGCTTTTGACTCGGGGTTTCCAGCTGGAAAAAGCAGGTGTTGCAGCAGTCATGCGCTATTTGGACGTTGTTTTTGTCTTTATCTGGGACTCAACCATCCTACGTGAAAGAATAGACTACTGGAGTGTGGTTGGTGCTCTAATCATTCTCACCTGTGCAGTGATGATTGGAGTACGTAAGGTGCAGCTGACGCGCACGAATGGATCACGAACATAACCTAGAAGTGTTGGCGAAATTGACAGCAGCTTACATCCTGTACAGACTACTTTGCATATTTGCATTTGCCTTCATCGTCACGCAAATGCGTTGAAGCAAATTTGACGTTATAGTTACAAGAATAGGAACAACCGAAAACGAATGCAGCTTAGACTGCATTGAGTAGATGTTGTGCTATGTTAAAGACGTGAATTAATTTGCAAATGAGTTTACAAACGTTTTTATAAACGCCTTGTCAAACAGGATGCCATTTAAGTTAGCTGTTCGGGTGTAGTACGGCCATCTTCATAGCGTCTATTTGATTGGCACTATGATAAGCAGCATCATTGTCACTTACCATGTAGCAAAAGATAGCTTGCATAAAGACATGACATGTCCTACTTCGCTATTTGTCGATACCCGTTACCAGCAACTATGGCTTTCAAGGTCATTGTTCTAAACGGTCACACCAAGTCGTCAGTGATAACTATTGTCTAGAATTCACCGCTAATCGTTCAAGCACGTCAAGTCGGATGCTGTCTCTTATTCCAGCCTTTCTTGAGCTTCGTCATACAGTTCGTTCTTGCCATTCTCTGATTCGTATCAACTGCTAGGAAACAATGCAAATGAGCGCTACGGGCTTTGTTTTTAATGCTTTGTATCGCTGCAGTACAAGGCCACAGCTGGATTGACTGTCTCGATACTGACCGTACAGTCGTCTACACCGAGGACCCGAGTACACTTATGGTGGAAATAACGCAAACGGCATGTGCGGTGGCTACATGAAAACTTTGTGGGTCGTGGTGACCCTGATGTGAACAATAAGATGTCCTGATTGCTGACGCTGCGAATGATGCACCAGTTTGTATTAACGGAGGTGTGTATGTGAAATACACACCTGTCACACCAATGTGGTGTGGCTGTACCTTGGGTACAAAGTAGGCCGTACATGAAGTACGGTCGCACGTGGTAACCATACAAATTTAAAGTATAGTGACTATGCATATTTGCATGATAATAAAAGGCTAAAGAGCCAGTAATAGTGACTAGCACTAAGTATAGAGTAGGTGCTTCTATATTTAGTGCTAGAAGATAAACATAAATATAAATCAGTTCCAAACCTGCTCTGTAAGCCTTACAGCTTTAGCATAACATTCCTCCTGAGGAATCAGTATCTTTGATACTAGTCTCTTTGAGACGCGGTTACAACAACCGATAGGCACAAGCTTACGAGCTAGCCTAGGAGGGTTAAACACCGTAAGACGTAGAAGCTCTCTGAGCTTGTCTTCCTCTGCACATAGTGCATAAGTAGCGTAGCTACAGTAGCTCGGCTACATTGTACTAATGACACCTGGAACTATTCTGGCTGGCGCACTCGCCTCACTCTGACCGCTGGAGATACTTTCTTCTTTGGCTACACGTCCAATGGTCATATTGTGAAGGAGCAGGCTACAGGTAATACTTTCTACGGCCTGTATTGGAAAGGTGTCCCTACAACAAGTTTAGGATCGACGTTTGACTTGACGTTCGACAAGCTTATCGATGGCCAGCTACACAATTTTGACGATGGCAATTGTGGTGAAGCGTACATCAATGAAGCTCAGACCATTCCGTAAGGACGTGCTGGTGATGCGTATCCTTGTGTTGCCACATATACCGTACCTAGACTTAGCTAAGTACATATATCACATAAGTAGGTATATGCTGTACCCGATATATCGAGTACAGTATGTCGTATTCCTTTTATTGATAATTGCAAAGTAGGCCTATTATCAGCCAATAGGATGCGACGATTATATTGAGTGGCTCCTACGTAGTTACGATTAAAACTATAAATATAAAAACAGAGTTGAATTTAGTACTAATCATACACGCGTTTTATCAACGCGTGTTCCTTAACGTTTTCTCGTAAGCCCTTCAGTGTAAGTTACGTCCCGGGTACTTACCCGTTACACCTGGTAGTACTTCGTAGTCTTCTAAAAAGACGAGCGCTCTGCCTATCCAGGGCGCTGAAGGAGGGCCGCTGGATCTTGATGACAGCATCTGACCTCTTTCGAGTGGGAAGCTCTGCGTTGCCTAGCGGACGTGGCCGGTATAACCGTTGTTACCATGCTTAAGGACTCGCCTGGGCGGCTACAGCGTGCAGCCATCCAAGACTTCGTCAACCGCGAACTCGCCAATTTGCGTCGCCGGGCCTTGACTCCCGCGATTGCCACAAGGTAAAACGCATTTCGGTTCTCTTTGGAGGTGGGCCCTGTTTACTTCTATCTCCTAGAGGTTCAGCAGAACTCAGTTCTTCCCCAGTAGGGCACCCCGCGCCTACTGGATTCCACCGTTTCCCCCGCGGTAAACCAGAAGGTTTACCCATGCGGCTCCGGCTCTTTAAGGCCAAATATGCCTTTCTTGCAGGACATTTTGCCATCAAATGGCCTGTGCTTTTGCAGAGATAACATCTGCGCACAATTTGCTGCTCCGCAGCTTGTAGCTCAGCTTCTTCATTCTCCACTTGACTACAGTCCATGGGTACAGACAGACCCATCAGACGAGTCGTTATAAGTGGCACACCTCGCGAACTTAAAGCTAGTCTTGGTATTCCATGCCACTCAACAGCTTCCTCAAATGAGAACGAGTTTACCCGGAAGACTTCTTTTCTGGCAACGCCAACTCGGAGGCCCTCCATGAAGACCGTGACGGTCACTGCCTTAGGCATAGGGCCTATGACCATGGCAGCGATGAGAGTGCTCAGCTCTTGCACATATGCCGCAAGGTCACGCTTTACTTGGCAAAAATTGCACGGTGTGCTTGGTTTGATGGTGCATACTGCCGGGCCATCTGAACTTACAGATCGGCCCATGTTGGGAGCAAATCTTGTAATGATGCACCGCATGTGAATGCCCACTGTTTGACTAAACAACTGAACTTGCTTGTGGCAAAGCCCACACGGTACGGTTCATAGGCAATGTCAGCTATAAACATAGCCGACTAAACCATTCGGAACCGAAGCATTAGGTTATCACCTTTTTGGTAGAGTGGGTTCTCAAAATTTCGCAATGAGACCCCAAGCAACTCACTGTGCCGGACTGTCGACTGTCGGAAGGGGTACTACGATGCCGCGTTTAGACCTTCTCTCACCTTTTGTACACGTCGGATGGCGAGTTGCACTCTTCGGAGGACTTGGATGAGATGTGATGTCGGCCTTGAGAGATGTCAACCTACTTGCCCGTAGCAAAGCCCACATGGTACAGTTCATAGGTGCTGTCGGCTATAAACATAGCCGACTCAACCTGTCGGAACCAAAGCATAAGGTTGTCACCTTCTTTGCCGTCAAAAGCATCGGCTTCCATTTGTATGGGTTTTGATCTGCGGACCACTTCTTGCACCATAGTCGCCATGGGCGAAGGCGCAGAAGAAGGCATCTGTGCGTTTACATGCTCGACTAGAGCTTTGTTATATTCATCAAGTATACGAATACGCTTGTTAACCTCTTCTTCGCTCTGGGCGATGAGGTACTTCACGCCCTTAGGGCCAAGGATAGGAAGTAGCTTCTGCAACCCTTCCTGTTGTGCCTTTGACAGGCCAACCGATGACATCTCGTCGATGTCCATTCTCACACAGAGAAGTAGTCGCAAACCCAGGCGCGGGATTGACTACAAGTGCTACCAGGTGTAGCCGAGCTACTGTAGCCACGCTACTTATGCACTACGTGCAGAGGAAGACAAGCTCAGAGAGCTTCTACGTCTTACGGTGTTTAACCCTCATAGGCTAGCTTATAAGCTTGTGCCTATCGGTTGTTGTAACCGCGTCTCAAAGAGACTAGTATCAAAGATACAATTCATCATGAGGAATCAAACACTAAAGCTGTAAGGCTCACAGAGCAGGTTTGAAACTGATTTATATTTATGTTTATCTTCTAGCACTAAATATGGAAGCACCTACTCTATACTTAATGCTAGTCACTATTACTGGCTCTACAGCCTATTATTATGCAAACGTATCGTCAGTGTACTTGACTAAGTATAGTGACCTGTTGGCTCTCTGCCACAATGCGACCCTTCGTACCTTAGGTACGGTCACATCACCTACTTTTGTACCCAAGGTACAACCACACCATACACATTGGTGTGGCAGGTGTGTATGAAAAATACACACCCTCGCGTAACCCGTAACATGCATCGTATTCTATTTTTTTTGAAGTTACCAAAATTATATTTATGTACTGAATCAAATACTCATTAAGCCTTGGAGTTGCATAAAAATATCTGATACTTTTGTGTAAATGGTAAGATAGAATTTGTAGGTCCTTAGTTCACATCTAAGCCTACTGGCTAAACCTACCCCATCCTACCAATAATTTGCATCTCCCAAGCAAACGCATAAGCAAACGCAGATGCACTATAATCAGAAGAACGCGACCTCTGTTTACCTTCTCCAGCGTTACTCGACGATGGCGTTTGGGCAAAGCACTTTTTAGGTCGCCTTGATGCTTGTTGTCCATAAAAGACGGCTGTCCTTTGGAGCGAGCTATTTGTCGTCCTGGTGGATCCGCAAGCCCTTTACAAGCAATCTTCCTTAGCTCTTTGTCTCCTATCGCTTGTGACATAAGTGCCTTACGCTCGCTATCAACTTGCTCCACCCCTTCACAACGCTTCAAATCGCCATCCATAAGCTTTAAAGGGTTCCACAGAGTCTCAACCAAACTTTTCAATCTCTTGGCCACTTCCGCATCAAAAAAATTGTGCGTATCACAACACACCGAGCGATAAAAGAGCGTAAAACTAAGCTTCTTAGCTGCTTCCTTGCTAGTGCTCTGCTTGATTTTGCTGATCGTGTCCGCCAACTTACCTTCACTACTATCACTCTTCTTTTTTGTTTTTCCACGTAGATAAATCGGTGATGCTTGCTATCCTCGTCTTGCACGTTCATATAGATGCGAATCACGTCACGGACACTTATCTTGCTTAGCGAGTTGTCGGTAACCTTGGCAGGTTCGCTTGTCTTCTTAATCGCTTCTCCAAAGACGAATGAGGGGTGCAGTTTTGTCGTCGCTAACTTAAGAAATTCACTATTGTGGGGAGCCCGGTTCTTCACTTGAATTAAAATGAATAAACCCTTCGCGTCTGTCTCATCGTCTAATTTCATTCCTGACCACCTGAAGTGCGAAGGGTTGCACCGTGACAGAGAGCAAACAGGTCACTATACTTATTTAAAATATAGTGACTATGCATGTTTGCATAATAATAAAAGGCTAAAGAGCCAGTAATAGTGACTAGCACTAAGTATAGAGTAGGTGCTTCTATATTTAGTGCTAGAAGATAAACATAAATATAAATCAGTTCCAAACCTGCTCTGTAAGCCTTACAGCTTTAGCATAACATTCCTCCTGAGGAATCAGTATCTTTGATACTAGTCTCTTTGAGACGCGGTTACAACAACCGATAGGCACAAGCTTACGAGCTAGCCTAGGAGGGTTAAACACCGTAAGACGTAGAAGCTCTCTGAGCTTGTCTTCCTCTGCACATAGTGCATAAGTAGCGTAGCTACAGTAGCTCGGCTACATTGTACTAATGACACCTGGAACTATTCTGGCTGGCGCACTCGCCTCACTCTGACCGCTGGAGATACTTTCTTCTTTGGCTACACGTCCAATGGTCATATTGTGAAGGAGCAGGCTACAGGTAATACTTTCTACGGCCTGTATTGGAAAGGTGTCCCTACAACAAGTTTAGGATCGACGTTTGACTTGACGTTCGACAAGCTTATCGATGGCCAGCTACACAATTTTGACGATGGCAATTGTGGTGAAGCGTACATCAATGAAGCTCAGACCATTCCGTAAGGACGTGCTGGTGATGCGTATCCTTGTGTTGCCACATATACCGTACCTAGACTTAGCTAAGTACATATATCACATAAGTAGGTATATGCTGTACCCGATATATCGAGTACAGTATGTCGTATTCCTTTTATTGATAATTGCAAAGTAGGCCTATTATCAGCCAATAGGATGCGACGATTATATTGAGTGGCTCCTACGTAGTTACGATTAAAACTATAAATACAAAAACAGAGTTGAATAAAACTCTTCATCGCTTTTGGATAAAGCAGTTCTTGAAGATACCAAGAAGGCGCTGAATGCGTGTAGTGGATCGCAGATCCTGAAGGACCCTTCGGATCCTTATTTTCATTTGTTAAAGGAATATGGAGGTGTTGTCTCCAGAGTACTCTCCTACGAGGTTACCTCCGGATAGAGGTGTACGTCATGAAATTGACTTGGTTCCAGGAACCAAATACTGTGACACGCGACAGTGGCCGCTGCCACGAGAACAATGTGACGTCATTGACGAGTTCTTTCGTGCGAAGCACGCGGCTGGCATGGTGCGTGAGAGTAATTATTCTCACTCTACGCCCACGTTTTGTGTGAAACTTAATGGGAAGTGGCGAATAGTGCATGCTTACAATGAGCTGAATGCAGCCACTATCCCGGCTCAAACACCGATTCCTTGCAAGGATGTTCATCAGAACAATATGGTAGGATGTACAATGTACAGTGCCCTCGACTTAGTCGATAGATGTTACCAACTGCTCATTCGAGCTAGTGATATCCCGCTGACAGCGGTCAGCACTCCGAGCGGTATGCTCTGGGAGCGGTTAGTGATGCCCCAAGGGCTGTCTAACGCACCTGCAACGTTCAATCGTCTAGGGACGCAGTTGTATCGGCCCCATAGGGCGTATGCACAGACATACTTTGACGATATATTCGTCCATAGTCGAGCCGAAAATGGCAAGACTGATGAGGAGAATCACATCGAGCACCTACGAGCTGTGCTCAGTTTCATGAGGATGCATAAGTTATATGCCAATATTGACAAATGCATTTTCGGTGCGGAAAAGATTCCCTTTTTGGGATGCTTCATTGGGAAGCGAGGAATCCGGGCAGACCCTGTTAAGGTCAAAGCCATAGTGGATTGGCCGGTTCTGAGAACCAGAAGGACCTACGCAAGTGGTTGGGTTTGGCAAATTACTTGCACAAGTATAGCCACAACTATGCGGAAGTGGCTAGGCCATTGTCCAATCTCCTTAAGAAAGATGTGGAATGGTGTTGGAACACCGAGCACCACGAGGCTTTTGAAGCAATTAAGGAGAGTCTCCTTCAGGTGCCAATTCTGGCTCTGTATGATCCTGATCGCCCGTTTAGCGTCGTGTGTGACGCTTCGGACTTTGCCATTGGCAGTGCACTTTTGCAAGTTGACTCTGAGGGTAGAGAACGCGTCATTGCGTTTGAGTCTCGCCAGCTGAAAGCTGCAGAGAAGAGCTATCCATTTCATGACAAGGAGCTACTTGCGATGAAGTATGCCCTTGTTAAGTTCAGGGTACACCTGTTGGGCTCAAAGCCGCTTGTGATCAATACCAATCATGCGTCATTACGCACAGCGACACAGTCGCCTCATCTCTCGCAGAGAATGGCTTGTTGGCTCTCCTTTTCTACGGAGTATGACTTCGAGGTGAAGTATAAGCCGGGAAAACAGAATGTTCTGGCTGACGAGTTATCGCGTAGACCTGGCTATGAGCTTGCTAATCTCACTGTTGTGAGTTCGTCAGTAACGGATCGTATCCGTGTGGCGTATGCACGCGATGAGGCATGTGTTACCATTATGCATGTGCTGGGTTGCGTAGTGTTTGAGAACTTTAAGGTGAAGCTGCCAACACGTAATCGTGCAAGGTTACATGCATCGTTATGCACTGACCGATGGTCTGTTGTGCTATAGTACAGGGTCGTATGACGAGCCTCGTGTTGTGGTACCTCATGATGAGGACCTCAAGTATCAGATACTTTATGAGGCTCATGATACACCACTTGGTGGTCATTTAGGTCGTGAGAAGGCCTACAGCTCGGTATTGGTACCCATTATTGGTGGCCCAAGTTGTACAAATGGGCTGTTACTGAAGTACGCACGTGTGAAACGTGTCAAAGGGTGAAACCCTCGCCTAATATGGCGGCGCCTTTGGCGAGTTCGCCTGTACCCTCGGGGTTGTGGCATTCCAATAGTAGGGACTTTGTGTTTGGCCTACCGCGTGATGCGGCAGGCAACACTGGGATTGTGGTTTTTGTTGACCGACTGAGCAAGATGGCTCGCTTAGCGGCAGTGCCAAACTTCATTGATGGAGAAAGAACAGCTAAGCTGTTCATAGATCGTGTGTTTCGGCAGCACGTATTGCCTATGGAAATCTTCTCGGATAGAGAACCCTGTTTTACGGTTAAGATTTAGACGTCCATCTTTAAAGTGCTCAGCACTCGACTGTACATGCCCACGGCGGATCATCCGCAGACCGATGGTCAGACTGAACGCGTCAACCGCGTTATTGGCAATATGCTTCGCAGTGTTTGTGCTGAAACACCCAAGCAATGGAGCGCGATGCTCCCTCTCATAGAGTATGCGGTGCATACCTCGACAGGCTTCACCCAATTCTATGTGAATGATTTGGTCAGTCCTCGCGCTCCTTAACGCTACCCCCTGCCACTTCAGGGCTTCATGGGGGAGATATAGCCGAAGTCTTAGCTGATATCAGCCCTGTTGCGATGCGCAAGAAGGTGGAAGCGTTTCTGTCAACGCATTTTGACGTATTACGTTGCGTCAAAAACGCTATGGCTGAAAGCCAGGATGTTCAAAAGGAACATGCGGATGCCAAAGGCAGAAAGAACGATTAAGAGTTCAAAGTGGGTGATTTAGTTTATTATAACGCTAGGATTTTACCTACCCGTGCCGTTTCGGCAGTATATAAAACTAAATTACGACCACTACATCGACACTTTCAAGAAAACTTGAGGATGCAAAGTGGGACGTTTTATTGGACCCGTTAAGGTCATAGGCAAGAAAGGTTTAGCCTATACGCTGAACCTTCCGAAGAAGATGAGAACACATCCTGCGTTCTACGTGGGCTTGCTAAAGCCATGTCTCAACCCGGCCTCGGTGGACTTCGAGGCTTTGTCCTCACATTCCCGGCCGAAGGAGGCGGGTAGTACTGCACCGGAGGTGCATATGGACGCTGAAGGCGTACCACGAGGTCGATCTAACATCGCAGTTTGGCTTGAGTACGCTCAATCGCCGTTAAGCGATCGAGGTCTCAGAGCGATGACGCTCAAAAGACCGATGGTGTCGATCGACACGGTCATCGAGCGATGACAGGTGAGACCTCACCGATGCAAGGGCATCACACTCCAGGAGCGTCAAGCGACGCTCAATCTCAGAGAGATGAGAGGTCAATGGGTCATCGACCTCCTCCGACGTTGATTGATGACCAGGGTCATCAACAGTTCCACGTGTAACGCCTCTTGGATCGGCGTCGTCACCAGGGTCATACCCAATACTTGGTGAAGTGGAGGGGTTTTTTCCCCAGTCGCATGACTCGTGGGAGTATGAGGTACCCCTCCGGCAAGATTGCCCTGATGCCGTTGACGCTTTTGACCAGGACGGTTAGAAGCGACGACAGCTGTCGTCGGACGCTTCCTAGCACTAGGTGCTATGGAAGTAGGGTCAGTAGGCCGGCTTCGCCTCTGACCTTCAGAAGAAGCCAATGTCGGTAATACGCGAGAGATAGGTAAGGGCAACAGCTTCAAAAGGTTATCCCCCACAAGTCTTTGACCTGTATGTGGAAGGTAATTGACTTTTCGCTTTGAGATTAGCGAATAAAAACGTAGACGACATTCTAACCAAACGTCATGCGCTTTAGCGCTTAAATGCAAGTTTGACAAACTTAAGAGCTTACATTCTCGTTTTACTCAACGGGTAAACTGGTAGTCATCTTGTGCAGATGTTTCACCTGGTGCAAGCACCACTAGTATTTTGTTTAGTGGCTGCACGGGCACCCCACGTGACTGTCGTGGCAGTCGCTCCTGATACGATTTCATCGTAAGCTCCTGGGAAGTAAGAAGCCGCTCACGAAGAGCAACACTATCTGCATTCTCGAAGGCCGTACGGGCGTGGGACCCAATGATATAGGTTCGCAAAGATTGCGATGCAGCTCGTCGAGCTTCCTCATTAGGGTACCGAGGCACGAACCCATAATCACGTCGTAAAAATGTTTGCTTGGGCCGTGCCAAAGCGGCCGCTTGGGCCTCGTCATCAAGTTGACGACGCTTTGCAGCGTCAAGAGGGTTGGTTACCTCTTCGTCTGTACCCTCTCGCGAGGGAAGAGGAGACGCTTGGCGCAAAAGGATTGTCTCCCTTGGAGGAAAAGACACAGATTGGGATCGACGTCCCTCGCTCGATGATCTTGGGTTACTGTGACCCGAATGTGACTCGGCTCCGCCGCACGTAGAGGCAACGTCACTGTCATCGTCCCCAAAAATGTCGTGACGCATTGCTTCATCCATGATGGAGCAATGCGCGATTGAGACAAGTGTTTTATAAAAGCAAGTGTTCGTGAACATTGTGATGCTTAAAGCAAGTGTTGTGAACACTGTAATGCTTAAAGGAAGTGTTGTGAACACTGTAATGCTTAAAAGCAAGTGCTAGGCGCCTTGTGTTGTGAAAGCAAGTGGTTGTAAACACACAAAGGTATTAATAATACCAAGTGCTTGGCACTTAACGCTTAGAAGCAATTGTCGTAACACTTAATGCTTTAGCATGAATGCGATGCTTATAAAGCGTGTGTGCAATGCACGGGTGCTCAAAGAGCAAGTGTTAAAAATCACAGAAGCTTTAAACGCAAATGCATGCACAAATTGCGAGGCAAGCAAAATGAGAAGAAAATGAAATTAATACCTCCAATCAAGTGCAAAAAATTTGTGGGTACATCGGGTACCACGGATTGGTGGGGGGTAACACGAAGATGTGTATTTTACATACACACCTGCCACACCAACGTGGTGTTGCTGTACCTTGGGTATAAAAGTAGGTGATGTGACCGTACCTGAAGTTCAAAGGGTCGCATCGTGGCAGAGAGCCACGTGGTCACTATACTTATTTAAGTATAGTGACTATGCATATTTGCATAATAATAACAGGCTATAGAGCCAGTAAATAGTGATAGCACTAAGTATAGAGTAGGTGCTTTTATATTTAGTGTTAGAAGGTATACATAAATATAAATCAGTTTTGAACCTGCTCTGAAAAGCTTAAGTGCTAGAGCGTTCTATTACATTGCAAGAAATTGTATCTCTGATACAGGAATCTTGGAGACGTGGTTGTTTACAACTAAAAGGCATAAGCTTGTGCAGCTAGCGTTGAGAGGGTTAAGAACCCTCAGAAGTTGAAGCTCTTGAGGCTTGTCTTCTTCTGCACGTAGCTTTGCTATAGTAGCTCTGCTACATCACGCGTTGAAATACAGCGACTTCTCATAGTTGGCATAATCTGACTATGTATGTGCTAGTAGTGGCGCTAGCTTGTGTATGCAACTACTCCTTTGATGGACACAGCGACTTTTGTATAAAAAAGGCAAGACTATTGGAAAGCTTAGCCAGTGCTAAGAAAGCATAGTGATCAACAAAGACTCTGAGTCTGTCATGAGGTGACCGAAAAGACCCGTGCTAATGTTCAGAGAGGCACTCTTGTAAGTCAAAAAGATAAACCTCACCTTCTCAAATCAAGTCAGATGCCGCCGAAGCACATGGGCGATTCGGTGCTATTAACAAGTATGGTACATTCAACATGAACAATAGCTGGTTGAATTCACGCGCAACTAAAGTCTAGTGGCTCATGATCTTGTCGACATTAAGCCGCTTGTTACCTTCCGTAACGTGAAGAGCCTCAAGATGTCCAGTTAGAAATCGCGTCTGGTGAGGCGATCTACTTATCAAACATTGATTGGGTTAAAGGTGCCACGCTCACCGTTTTTACCTGTAAGTCTTCACCGGATGTTTTCCCGGTGCAGTCAAATATGCCGGCGCGAACCACACCCACAATTCGGATTGTAGAGCCAAGACTAAATTTACAAAGCGCCAAGGATTATCTCGCACGCTTGGAGAATAGCATTTCCAACATTACGGAGCTAGACCATCTCACGGTCGCTGGCGACGTCAAGTTCGGCTCTAACATTACACTTAAGGTAAGATGCAAGTGCTAGCTGCAATTTCATCTCACATAGCTGACTCATTGACTTCTGCTGGTCACCCACTGGCAATACCACATGCTGATCTTTAATTGCTATCGCTTGCAAGGTGGATCAATATGATAATTTTTGACCCGCCAGACTGATCCTGACTTCGTCTTGCAAAAAAAAGTGTTCCGTCGCCGAATCCTATTGATTCCAGCGGGATCAATGAGATCCATGCCCAAGATTGCCTCTTGGCCAACCTGATCGCCGCCCTAAGCATCGAAATAGTACACCAGCAATCCATCCAAGTGATCTTGAACTTGGAACGTCCTCTGGTCATGTAAGTATTGTAGCCGAGCTACTGTAGCAAAGCTAACTCATGTACTAAGTGCAGAGGAAGATTAGCTCCAAGAGCTGCATGTCTTAGGGCTCTTACTTAATCTATTACTCTATTTCACCTTATTACCTAATTTCGAAAAGAAAGGATTTGAAACCTTCCAAGGTCATCTTACTAAGTAGGCGCGAGGCCCTCCACTGGGAAAGATCTGAATTCTGTTGAGCCTAAGGCTAAAAGCAGGGCTCATCCCCAAAGAGACTTGATCTCTCAAAACCTGAACGAGAATGCAAGCCAGGCTTATTGGTCGTCGAAGGGACGGCCAAGCTGAATCACTTCGATCAATTTGGGTGCATCGGAGTCAGTGTAACGGGGTGTACCGTACACGCCATGCTAGGTACGAGCTAGCAGTCCTTTTCGTAAGTATCGGTACAACAGCAGGCATTTACGACCTCGTCAACAATACTTCGATTCCAACTTCCAGTGGAATTTACGGTGGCGCGGCTTATACGAGTTGCTTCCAAACGGAAGTTGCTGCCTAATTTGTCAAGTATGTCAACGACCATCTGCCAAGGTATATGTCGTAGCGTCGGAATCTAGATGAAAACGAGAAACAAGAAGGAATCATTAGCCTTATGCATTGTTTTGTAATCCAACCAGATCAGTCTAACAAGTAAAAAGACCGTTCATCTTCTAACTCAAGTGTGCCTTGCGCAGTGCAATCACAACGGCGCATGAACAAATGATAGCGGCGCCCACAATACTCCAGCAGTTTATCTTCTCACCAAGCAACAGGTAGTCCCAGATAAAGACACAAACCACGTCCAAGTAACGCATCACCGAGGCAATACCTGCCTTCTCGAGTTGAAAGCCCTTGGTAAGCAATAGCTGCCCAACAAAAGTCAATAGACCGCTACCGATGACAGATAACCAGACACCGAGCGTTGCTGGCACTACAAAGACCTGTTGAGGAAACCATAAGAGGTTAGCCTTATCGATTGTTGTAATCCCAACCCATGAACTTTCCAGCAACTTACCCGTTGTACCAATAGCATGTACACAAGCGATCCGATGGTGCTGAACAGCATGAAGTAGTGCACAACAACCATGAAATGGACGCCCTTCAGCTTTCGCACAGTGACAAACACGAATGCTTGACCAATGGCTCCAAGCAGGGCTGATCCAACCGCAATCAATGAACCATCGGTTTGAGCTGTAGCATGGTTGTATCCGAAGATGAAGCCGGGTCGAACCACACAAATCAAGCCTCCAAACGACAGCAGCGCACACGCGAAACTGGGAATATCAATGTTCTCATGCAACAGGCAGGCTCCCTATGTAACTCAACAACGTCAGAATAACTATCTACTCCGCTACCTACAAAGGATGAAAGCCAAGCTAACTCACGAGAAAGAAGGTGAAGACAGGTGATGTAAAAACAATGACACTGCTGTCCGCAAGCACCATTTGCGATAGCGCGTAGAACGCAAACGAAATCGACGAAAACCCAGCCAAGCAACGGTAAAACAGCATCATCCGGTTTTCTGGCACAACGTACAACGTCTTGCCAGTGTACCAGATCAACACCTGCATTGTAAAACCACCAGTATACCGACAGACCATAAGATCAATGCAAGCTATTACATATAGTAACTACTTGAATATTGTATCAGCTCATTCGAATCTACGTACGTAATTCAGTATCATGGCGACACTGGAGCGCCAGAAAATGGCCTCGATCGATGTCATTGTGTATGTGTTGAACTTGATCATTGTCGACATGAGACTAAAGCACACGGATGACATTGCTACGTATGACATGCCCAGTAATGCATGCGGCTGGTAGGTGGTTTTAACATCCAAGGAGGTAATAGGCAGTAGCGGACAGTCCTCGGACACGTATTTTTCTGATTCAGTCAACATGGTGATCGAGAACTGAATGGTCGGTCGATACAATTTGACTAGCCCATCAATTCAAGTTTTAGACCAATCATTTACAAAACATGCTAAGAGTTTGAGCCGTTCTGATTGATTGATGTGACTGCAATTTAAACGTTTTATTGTCCCAAGTTCTCACGAAAACGTTAGAGCTTTTGTAGGAAATAGTACGTGTTGTCACGTTAAAACTCGAGAATGGTGAGAAAATCCTTTGACGATCAAAGGAGTTGGATCTTATGGACAGCAAAGTTTTACAACCAGACTGGTATGTGCAAACATGTTTGTTGCATGCTTTAAACATTAGTGCATGTCTTCAAACAAGCTACACACTTGGCGAAACACGAAGATAAATACGCACAATGGAGACAACGTCTTACAGGAACTTTTCGTCGTTCAAGTTAGTCATCCTGCGATTCAGCTGCCGTTTGCGCGAGTAGTAGTTATCCTCGTGATACTTTCTTTGGGGTTCCTCTTGGTTTGGCTCATCTTCTTGCAGCTGATCCGTGTGTTTGGGCAGCATTAGGTACGGAGGCATATCGTCCAAAATACTCTTGGCGCGAATGTTCATCCACTTGCGGAAATTCCAGTACGGAGCCCGCTCAGGCAGCTCCAGTGCAAGTCGCAGCGCATTGTGCCAATCGAGACGGCTCAAACGTTTATTCATCTGCATCATTTGCATGGTCAGTCGCACCGCCTCGCGAGGATTTTTCCGCTTTTCGTCGTAGAATTTAATGGCTTCACGGTAACACATGGTCGTTTTGCCCATGTGCTTTGCATTTTTCTGCAGCATTTGCAAAGCAGTCTCGACGGCACCACCGCGAATATAAGACAAGATCAAACACTGATACGTTACCGTATCCCATGCCATCCCCTGCATTTTCATCTCGTTGGCAAGGGGATGCATCTTCTCAAGTTGGTTGGTTTCCAGCAGGGCAAGTAGCGCCGCGTTGTAAGCGAAAAAATTAGGCTGCTCATCCTTGGATTGGCACGCCTTGTATTTGTAAAAAATCTCTAGCCCTCGCATTCTCAGTTCCTCTCTCTCAGCTTTGGCGTGGCCCATAATCACAGCACCAAGGTACACGCCTCGTAAATTCTCGCGAAAACTCTCAGGCATGGCTTCGTACACTTCAACCACCGTTTCCCACTGCTTTCCCTTGGCACAAGCCAAAAATACCGAGTTGAAGATTGTCGCTGTGGGTGTAAAACCACTTGTCTGCATCATATTCATGGCATCTAGCGCTAGCTCCCACTTGCCTGTCTTACCAGCACAAATGGCAAGCGAATGGTACGTTGATTGCGTCATCTCCAGTCCACGTTGGCGAATTGCACGCAAAACGCCCAATGCACTTTGAACATCCGATGCACGGGCACAACTGTTTAGAATATTATTGTAAATGATAATGTTCAAGTCCAATCGGTTTTTGATCATATCGTCAAAGATTTCAAGCACCAATTCATGTTGACTCGACTTAAGTGCCGACGACAGTGCATGTGAATACGTCACAGTCTGCGGAACGTATCCATCGTTCCTCATGACTTCAAACACACGCAGAGCGTGACCAAACGCCTCCTCCCTGTAGCAACAGCCAATTGCACTTGAGTACGACTGGATGCGAGGACGCACACCTTGCTCCCGTACGTAAGCCAGGACTCGCATGCAGTCCTGAACGCGTTTTCTCGACCCTAACACCTCCACGAGGAATGACGCCACCTCCATCGTCAGGCCTCGTCCATTTGAGCGCTGGATCTCGTCAAAAATGTCTAGCGCAATGCGCCACGCATTCGATCCTGCCACGGACTTGAGCGCTTCTATCAGCTGCGTCATGTACTCTTTTTCTAGACGTTCAAGAGGAATGAACCTCGTCTCTCTCTGTAACTTTCGCTCATGACGACGTTTCAGATCCTGCTCTAGCTCTTCTCCATCTTCTCCTTCATCTTCATCCAGTTGCGGTGTAATGAGGTTCGAATGGGAGAACAACCGAGCGACAAATATAGTCGACGTTGGCGCCAGCATGAAGCTATCCGAGTGGTGTAACGTTGAGTGCCATGGACCTGATACCAAATTCACACCGCCCGTTGCCGTGTGCAAAGCACTACTAGGTCTTGTCGAAGAATACACAATTGCATTGACTACACGCCACAGGGAACTATGACGCGTACACGCACGTCTTCGACAAGCCAGCATAGGACAGATCCACCCGAGGATACGTGGTCGACGGGCTGTTAGAAAATCCCCGTTTCAATCAGGACATTTCCTACTATAAGCTGCAATTTAAGTTCCTGGATTCCAAAACATTCATTCTGGGTTGATAAAGTCAACCCCTAATCACTATTCCGCATTGACGTCATACAAAAAAGATAATATAAAAAGACCTTGCGCGCTCTCTCGTCAACATGGGAAACATGATGAGTATGAGCAGTGGCCATGCGGGAGCAGGTGATGCCAGTGCCATGGGTATCTACGTCTCCCGCCTTTCAGATACCGAGATTAAGCGCTATACAGACGGATATCGTCGTATCTGCCGCGTAGAAGGTGGTGGTGGTTCTTCTTCTTCATCCAACGCGTCTTCATCTTCCTTGCACTGTACGACTGAAAGAAGCAACAATGCAACGGGATCTGGCAATAAAGCAACGGAAGTGACGAATAAGTCTTTATTAGGCAAGAAACTGTTCCGTACCAAGGTCCTAGGCGCCTTTACAATGATCCCACACTCACTGTCTGATCGACTGTTTGAAGTACTGGATACGGATCATTCGGGGAAGCTTAGTCCATTGAACGTACTGAGGGGTCTTGCTTGGCTCAAGCACGGCACGCACGAGGAGAAAGTGCAACTACTGTTTATTATCTATGACCTGGATGGGGCTGGTGAGATTTCGCGCGAGGTGCTGGACAGGTTTATGGACGTCATCTACGGCCGCAAGCGAGCGCGACATGACTCTACCGTCAAGTTTCTTGACAGAGTTTTTGATGGTCGATCTACCGTGGATTTTCGCGAGTTCCGGCAGATTGTACAAGAAAAAGACAAGCTTGGAGACGCGCTGCTAGTCAAGTGGCTGGCTGTGTTGGCTTCAAAAATTGGTATTGAAGCTGACCCACAGATTTTGGCACTCGAGAAAGCATACAATCCAGTCGTTATACGTCGGCGCATTGCACAGGCGACATTATTTTCGTTGACGGAAGTCACAGCATTGGAAAGACAGTTCCAGAAGATGTTTGATCCGAAAGGAGGAGCAAGTACTAGAATACCGAGATCTCAGTTTATTGAGGTACTGAGTGTCAAAGGACTTTTTCCAAAGGAGTTGCTCGAGAGGTTTTGTGCCTGTACAGCCATGCAGGATTTAGTGTTGTTTGAAGAGTTCTGCCAGTTTTTATCAGATTTTTGTCGAGGTGCCTCAAGCCACGAGAAGGTGCACCACCTTTTTCATATTTATAGTGATCGGAGCACAACGGTGAGGGTAGACTTTGGTGGTATGAAGGATCTCATTCATGTGGGAGTGAATTGCAATACGAGCTATATCAGCGTTGAGGCACAAGAAGAAGAAGAGCGACAAATTGAAGAGGTGACGGTAGTCGCCGGTGTTTTTGCAAGCTGTCGTGTGTACTAACATGTTGCATGGTGGGTCCGCAGATTTCAGCGACGCAGACTGCGGAGGCAGGATGGGACGAAGAAGCATTTGCTGAGTGGGCTGTTAAAGCAGTTGCTGTAAAGGAGCTCCTTCACCAGTTAGCGTTTGCAGCGTGTGTTTTGCTTGGTCTGAAGCCGGAGTCTGCCTATCTCGAAAAACGGATTGTGGAGTGGCACTGGAGGGAAGCTACCCGCAGCTTTAGCGTAGGACAAGTGGGTAATTTGTATTTGCATGTTGCATACTGTTATTGCTAGTTGACCCACGCAGATGCATACTTTCTGTTTCGTTTACGTAGACCTGGAATTTGTTGGAAGCTGAATGGTGGCGAAAATGGTGTGACTACGTTGGTTTGGATCCGCGAAACGGGAGCCCTTATGGATCACTACCCGCACCTCAGATTCCAGCAAATACAGTCGTGGAAGTGGCCAGAAACATCCGTGGCAATATTGCATTACGGGCCGGTAGCGAGGGTGGTGCGAACAGTAGTTGCCCGCCTCGACCTGGACCAATTACCAACTGGAGTCTTTTAATGCAAAGTGGATGCCGGCGGCTGAAGCAAAAGTTGGTGTTGGCGCGGGACTTTTACGTAAGTGCTTGTTAATTTGCTTATGGTACGTGCAGACAATTTTGACCCACTAGCTCTGTTCCTAGATGATTCCGTCGTCAGTTTATGCAGTGTTGCTTTTGTGGTACAGTGGAGGACCCGATCTGGTGCGTTCAATTATCGAGGTTCCTACAAGCACAGAACCTGAGCTTCAGATTGAATTGTTCCCGTTAGTATTACGTGTTGCCCGTGTGGATTCTGTCAACGGCAGTGTGATTCGGTCAGGAGAAGAGATTTTGTTGAGTGAATTGAGTACACCAGCCAGCTTGCTTGAGGCTACCTGCCGCGCGCTGCTTTTGGTAAAGCTAGTGGACAAAGCACGACTGTGGTACTTTAATGAGAAATCACCAGAACGCAAAATCCGTTTGCGCGAAGAGTATCCGCTTGAGTTGAAGAAACTAACACAAGACAGCGTGTTCTTGCTAGAGGTTCAAGACGACGATGGATCGTGGCCACTTTCTCAAACGGATGACACGATCGCTTCTTTGCCTTCCACTAATGGTGCACACCAACCAAAACAGGGAAATGGACGAACAAGTGAAAGCGACGCGGAGGCTGCATTGCGAAAGCGACAGCGTGAGCAACGCCCGTCGTTACGCACCTCTGACATTTGTTCTCGCGGCAATCTTGGGGAGGTTTTGGCGCAGCGTGGTACGTGCGATACCGAACTTTAGGGAGTGCTATATTTCTTACATGTTATGTTGATTGCAACTAATAGGGCCAGGAAATGCTAACGGCTCTCCAACAGCAGAAGTGGATCCCGTGCTTGCGTCGCCTGTTGTAAAAAAGCGTTTTTCTAAAGATTCGTTCAAAGGCCTGGGCTTGGTTGGTCTGGATAATCTTGGCAACACATGCTACATGAGCAGCGCGCTGCAGTGTTTGAGTCACACGCGACTGCTGGTTGAATATTTTAAGAATGAAGCGTACCTAAGAGATGTCAATTTGCGAAATCGAGATGGTACTAATGGAAAGCTAACCGCAGCATTTGGCGAATTGCTTCGAGTTCTTTGGAGTTCTGACCGCAAGCGTTTCACTCCGAATGAGTTCAAGAAAATACTTGCGAAGTGCAGCCCGCAGTTTGCGGGGTCCGACCAGCATGATTCACAAGAACTTCTTGCGTGTTTGTTGAGCAGTCTTAGCGAAGATCTCAATCGTGTGGGGAAGAAACCATACACTGAGCAGCCCGATAGTGATGGGCGGCCGGACGCTTTGGTAGCAGAAGAATGGTGGCAGAATCACCAGAAACGTGAGTTCTCCGTGATCGTTGCGCTATTTACTGGTCAGTATAAGAGCTTGTTGGAATGCTCAATATGCCGGTACGAATCGGCCCGATTCGAGCCGTTTACCTTCTTGCAGCTATCACTGCCCGAGAGCAATTCACGATCAATTGTGCTAACAATAATTTTTCGAACGGATCGCGTGCCATTGCGATTTTCTGTGCGAGTGCGAAATGACGACACAGTTCAACAGATAAAAGAGCAGGTTGCTGTATTTTTGACGAAAACAGATAACGTAAATTCGGGTTCAGATTTTTGTGAGGATGAAGGTAGCAGTATAAATGAGTCAAGCGGTGAAGGCAGTTGGAAAAGAGTGGTGATTGCGCGAATTTCAAATTTACATATTGTAGAATCGCTTTTGGATGATAAGCTACCATTGACACAACTTGACGAGAAGGACCAGCTAACCGCGTTTCAGCTTGACCGTGAGGAAGATTTGATTCCTCTGCAAATGGTCACAGAGTCCGCAACGTCTTCAATTATTTCGGTTGCCAATGTTATTAATCACGCAACAGATACCACCGGTACAGGTGACGAACATAAAACCAATGCGATTTTGGAAAGTCCAGCAAGAGAGGATACTGAACCTGCAAATGAAGCTTTCATAAATGGAGTTATTCCAGCCGGTGCTAACGGGAGTCACAACGCAACCAATGTCGGTCAATTCGTTGATGTAGTAGGCGCACACGATGACAGTGAACAGGATGATGAAGATGAAGCGTTGCCACTAGGAGCATCTGTCTCCGTTTGTATTGATAAAACTAAGGATGTGATGGCAGCGCGCGTAATTGGGAGTAGTGTCAGCTCGGGCACAGTTAATGTTGCGTATCCCTCAGGCGTCCGACGGTATCATGTTCCATTGTCGAAAGTGATTGAACGTTGTCAAAGTGACGCTTTCATTTTCCTTGTGCATCGCCGCGTGGAGCGGTCGACTGACAGCTTTACAAACGCGCATGTTACGCGACTTTTTGGGGTGCCACTAGTCATTCGCGTATCTCTCGGCGTTACAACGGTGTATAATCTTTATTTACTCGTGTGGAATCGATTGCGGCGGATATTTAACTGGCAACAGCCTCCACTCGCGTCTGATTTTGAAGGAGAAAAGCACAGTCGCAAGCGCCTTCGGTCGAATGCCTCGTCATTAGCTCTGGGAGCACATCTCCCCTTGACAAAGTTTGGATTTTGCTTGCGGCTTGTCACGTCACATGGAATCGGATGCTCTCGCTGTGAGTGGATCGATGGGTGTTTGGGATGCGTGCTTGTACCGTCTTCGCAGACGGTAATCCCGCTTGCGGCAGAGGAAACGGTGGCAATAGATTGGGATATTCGTACTCTCAAAGAAGCGTACGATCCAATCCAAGCAAGCAAAATGGATTTTGATGCGTCCGTGCAACAGCACCAGCGACAGGACAATCAACCTCTCAATCTAGCACATTGCATGGAGATGTTCACGGCTAAGGAAACCATCTCTGAGGCTTATTGTGGTCACTGCAAAACGTTGCGTCCCGCTACAAAAAAGATGGATCTATGGCGTCTTCCACCGTTGCTTGTAATTCATCTTAAGCGCTTTTGCTTCACCCAAGTGTCACGGCGCAAATTGCACCACCTCGTGGACTTTCCGCTAAGAGGTTTACAGTTTGGTGAGTATGTTGCCCGCAAGCGTGAGCCACGCGGTCGACTTGCAGGACTGGAATACTGGTTGTTTTTGGGTGGCAAGCTGCAGGCAGGACCAACAACTGAAAAATCCGAGTTTTCACATACTGGCGCCTTGAAGCAAGCAAGACCAGGAGGATTTCCATGCCGGATGTCGTCATCAGCATTGAATGCTCCTGCCGCGGCAACTGCTGCAGTCCGCGGTGACGATGGATTTCTCTATGACTTGTATGCTGTTGTCAATCACGTAGGTGCTCTAGGAGGGGGACACTATTTCGCGTACGTGTTAAGCGATCATGATGGGAAGTGGAAATGCTTTAACGATCATCAGTGCAAAGACATCGACGATAAAGAGGTTGTGTCTTCAATGGCGTATATATTGTTTTATCGCCGACGGGATACCAGTCACATGTCGATTGAACAGCTTTTTCCACCTCTATCAGCAAATGCAAGTGGTGATAGAGCGATGACCGACAGGGAATCTGCAAACGAAAAGGCACATGTAAAGGAGCTGCTACAGCAATCGAAGCTGGCTGCTTCAGGTAACGCGAGTAACTGCATTATTAGCTGAGACAACCTGATGAAATATTGGCGAACGGCTCGTGTTGTATCAATAAAAAAGGCTATTCAATGATGTTGGTGTGGTTCTATGCAATATATCGGTTGGCTTGGGAGTCGATTTCATGTTACAAATCATACAGCCGCCTATGCATCGGCACGCGTAACACCTCGTCGCGTACTTGTCAAGATGCAAAAAAGACGCTTTTGCCGTATTCTGTCAATCACGGACCGACATTTTTCTTACAGCCTCTGACCCGACAATCTCTGACACTTGGTCTCGTCCCAATCTCGTTAAAGTCTTTCAACATTGTCACACATGTGGATCATGGCTTACTATCCTTTTTCGCCATGGAGTATCTCTCTCCTTCGGACAATCCAAACAACCGCGATAGTATACCATCTGAGGTATTGCAACAAGCTCATGACACGAATGCTGCGCCAGATACTCAAGGTGATAGCGCTTGGGTATCAAGGGGGGAAGAAAGTGATAATACTGGAACCGAAAGCGGCCAGCGCTCCCGTAAGAAACAAAGGATCGAGACAAATGAATATGGAGCGATAATTGATACATTACGGCAGGAAATTGCCGAAGTGAAAGAAAGGTTGAGTTCGACGAGCAATCATTCCAAAAATGCAGCTTACGAGCTGGGAAAAAAATGCATTGAGGCGAAACAAATTGCATCTACGTTGAAGAGAAAATTGGCGGAACATTCGCATTGGTTACAGCGAGTTAGTAGTTTGATGGAAACAGCACCACTTCTTGACTATGCATTAGGCACGAGTGGTGAACAATCGGAGCAGGCGCAGAAAGATTATAATTCGCAACAAAGTCTCGAGGTCCTCGGCAAGTGGATAAAAGATTCCAAGAATAAGCCACAGCCTCGCTTCCTCTTAGATGAACGTTTGCATGCTGCACTTATCGTTGCCCAAGACAATGCATCGCGACTTTTGCGTGATGCAGCCAGAAATTTGCAATCCTTTCAGTTATCATTGGAATTTGAGTCACACGGATGGAAAATTGCAACGGGAGTTCTCATGACCGACAACATAAGCTTTAGTTGCCATCGCGTGCTTTCTACGGGCGTAAATAACAAGACAAAAGATGTTGCTATGGCATTCTGGAACTTTATTGAGCACGATGAAATCTTCCGAACATTTGTGCCGATTGTGCAAGACTCGATCATCACCCATCAGGAGACAGATTGCTCGCTATCATGTCGAGTATTACAATTTTCACCCGAGATGAATCAGCAAGCAGTAGCAACTGTCGAGTCCATCAGCTCGACCTGCGACAAAGACGGACAAGAGAACTCATGGCAGATTTCCATGGAAGCAGTGCATGATCACTATCTATGCACTTTCGTAGCAGACGCAGTCGATGATTTGGTTATACCGAAGACCGCCCCATCTGTCAAACTTGATCTCGGACTTCAAATGAGCAAACTTAACATGCATAACAAGTTTATCATGGGTGTACGGGTAACTACAACAGAAGAGGGTGTTGACATCTTGGTAGTCGGTGCGGCGCGGTTTGACCTTCCATGCTATCGAGACCCGGCATTTGACTTGCTGCAGCACTTCGTATCACATCTGCCTGTGTACGAGGATCTTCATTTAACACCGCTCAACAGTAATCAAGCATCTGACGTACTGCCGTAAGTCAATTCACGACGCATGTTGTTTTTGACCATTGACCCCAATTTTGCTTTCTAGCGTGTTCGCACACAACATGATTGTATACCCACATCTAATACGACTCCGATCTCGATTTGCCTTTTCGAACTCTCAGCTCAGTTGCGTCTTCGGAGGCCTCTTCTTCATCTTCCAAAAATACGGCGGGGGGCACTAGATGTTGTTGAAGAGAGAAGAGGTGCAACCATTGTCTCCATCAATTCGGCCAATCTTTGTGACAGCCATGCCAAAAGAACATGCATAATGTCATGATGCAACATACTTAAGTCAACGAGCTCTTTGGCAGTGATCTCAAAAAGCGTGCACCGGCCGACCGCTAAACATTCACCCTGTGTAGTTGCGTTGGTCACGAATGCCTAGACGAACAACAGCGAGCAACGAAGAGTTAATGTGACATCGATCTTACATGTATCGGCAAGTACACAGGTTACCTCTTCTCCAAAACAGTCGCCATCATGGAGCTTGATTGAAATTGATGCCGAGACTGCATTTGGGTCGCTTTGGAAGTTCATGATCTCCATTGTACCATTAATGATAACGTATACACAATCCACCTTTGTGCCGCTGGAATAGAGCACGTCGCCGTGACTGAATACCAGAACTCGAGATATCTGGGCGACTAGCGATACCTTATCGCCGTCGAGGTTTCTCATCAAGTGAGATGATTTCAAGTGAATCGATTTCTCGAGTGTTGTATATTCGACAGGATCTGAAAAAGCGTGCAGTCCTCTGAATGCTAGCGTACCGGAGCTCAAACTCCGTTCCATCGATTGTGAATTGCTGAAGCTATGGCGTCTGCCTCTCCTCTCTCTTGCTAACGCTAACGGTGTCACACGACGAGATCGACCCACGTTGTATAGAAATGATTTTGCCGCCCGATCGACTGAAAGTGCCGCCTTCATGTTGGCCGAAAGAAACTCGGTTATTTTGAGCACCGGGTCGACTTTGCTGTTTGAATGCGCGTCCTCCGCGGTCGATGGAACTATCTGATTGGGTTGAGGAATACTTCCTGATTCAGCAATAGCGCGAAGTGGCTTGAAGAAAAGCAAAACAACATCAGTCATGACAATGATCGACAATCAATTTCGAAACATAGCCCGTACCTCGAAGTATAGCAGTTGAAAAGAAGATGCCACGGCATTCAGTACACCTCGGGACACTTGCGGTGTTACCTTTATCAAGGCGTCAAGATCTTCACGGGATATACTGAGTAGAATGCAGTCTTTCAGCGCAGTTGCAGAGGAGACGTGGGTTCCAGCATACAGAGAATATTGCAATAGAGCAGCTTGCCCAACACATGCGCCGAATCCCAATTCTGCTAAGATCCTTCGCTTCTTGTGAAGTTGAACAGTACCCGTGGCAATGACATACATAGCTGAAGCTGCATTATTGAGAAACAAAAATGTCAACCATGTCTGAGGAAGGTTATACAAGAAGGTCCCCTTACCAATATCATCTTCAGTCGCAAATGTTTGTCCGGATTTCACAGTAATTGGGACAAAATGGTGCGAAATTACCCGCAAAATATTCGTCGCGCATACGTTCTCAAACAGCGACGACACGCAAAGGCAGTTTGCAATCTGCAATTTAGGCTATTGTCAGCAGGGACAAGTTATTCTCATCATTACAGGGCTCTGCGTACCGCAATTCGAGAAAGCAGTGGGGGCTTGCAATCTTTCAGAACGGTGACAGACTCATCCGGAAGAACTTCGGGACGGCTGGCAAGGTCAAGCAAACAAAGTTAGTACCACAGCACTCGGCTTACAGAATGATGCTTGAAACGCAAGCAAGAATACCAATGACACGTTTCAATCAACAGTTCCTTAGTTAGCTCGTAGTTGAGCAAACTCGGTATGATTTCATCCTCAAACACCATTCTTGCTGCATTGCTGAGGTGTTCAGCATGATCCGCAGCAATATGAAGAAAATAATGAAGAGCAAGAGCTGATAGCTCCAGTTCCGTTTCCGGGTGCTTCATGACATCCAGTAATATGTCGACTCCATCTTTTCCACCGAAGAACTTGACAGCGTCTTGCGACATCTGATACAAACAAACACCAGTCAGTGCTATTGAATCGGACGTGAAGCGAACATCCATGAACAACCTTTGACGCTGCTTTTGTTGTAGATAATTTCGGAAATAGCAGTGGTAACACCAATGCTTTGTAGGGCGAAGGAAGCAAGCTTTCCAGCACCTCCTACAAACTAATGCATTAAACATGTGCAAGACCAATGGAACTCAACTCAACTCGCAAACCCACAACAATACCTGAATCGCGGAGTGCACTTCATTCAGGTCAGATTGCAAGCCTTCAAGAATCACAGCAACATCAAATTCCTCTGGGAATCCTGTCGAAAGCAATTTGAGTAACAGCCGAAGCGTGCCCTTCAGACTATATTCCACATGCTGTAGTAGCAAAGGAAACGTTTCCTCAATGTTTGTTACTGTGCGTGGGCAAATCTGGAAAAAGAGTTCGAGAACATGACGCATTTCGTGTGCCTCGCGAAGCTTGACACTGAGCGCATGGTGAATAGGATCCATCAACTGCAAAAAAGCATTCATCGTCTTTTCGTCTATCGATCCAACCTATACATTTCAAACGTGTTTACTTCATAATCATTACCCGCTACACTATGGGTACAGCAGGGGGTTGCTTACCAACAATAGCAGTGCGTCCACAACCAGCTCTTCTAGAATCACATCTTTTCCAAATAAATGATGCAAAACGTCCGCGTTCTGAGCTTTCTCTTCCGGTGATTTTGATGGCACAAAAAGTGTTTCAACCAAATGCAACAGGAAATCGAGTTTGTCTTCAAACGGAAAATCACCAACGTCGAGCACTTCGAGTGCACCTGTCAGTCCATCTCTTTTGCTATGGATCCGACCTGAAGCTGACCCATAATTGCCTACGGTTTGAGTGCATTGTTGGAGAATCTCTTCCGTATATTGGCAAAGCGGTCTCCAGAGCGCAGCTGGCTCAAACTTGTTTAACGCTGCTACAATTTGAGAGCGTATTACTGAATTTGAAAGGTGCTTTATCAGTGCCGGAACAAGAATTCTGGAGTTACGAGCGCTATTTGAACAACACTCCACGGCTGCCTGGACAATTTGAGTCGATGAGTGATGAAGTAAGTACACTAGAAAGCCATCACCCAGCAGCTCTGGCAGCTCTTTTCCGACAATTTTTAAGCCAATCACGCGAGCCTCCAGAACCTAATAACACGACATCATCGTCAATTATCAGGACGCAACGTCATCCATCGGTCATACTGAGACCCACCTTTTCTTCGTGAAGCAGTCGCTGAAGGATAATATTCGCTTTTTCATCCATCCAGTCCGATAGACGCAGCAAAGCCACCGCGGAGCATACGACGACATATTTGTCCTCGTTGCCACTACGTAGAAGCTTATGAAGCATGTCTGCACACTGACCCACGTTCATGTCGAGTTTTTCATAGCCGCATGCCAAAATTGCCGCAAGACGTAGTTGGCGTGGCACTGCAACAGATTTGTCCTTTACGAGCATCATGAGGTCCATCGTATCAAAAATCCCAGGAGGAAATGTGCTTGCGTCTGGAAGCAAATACGACTCTTGTGCATGGAGCACAAACTCGCGCTTTGCTGCTGTATGAAGGTTCAATATACGCAGTTTAGTGTGCATCGGCGTGAGAGGTACACCATCTCGATTGTTTTTGTAAAATAACGCTCGAAGTTCCTACGTGTGAAAGAATGCACATCAGCAAAAAATGTGTAGCAAAAGCCTCGTTGCGACTTACCTGAGAAAAAAAGCCAATATGCACGTGGGACAACGAACTCAAAACAAAGTTGGCTTGATTTTGTTCTCCGTTCACCAATGTCTCCTTCACTAACTGAATCTACGTCCATACCAAGAGCACAACAATTCAGTACAGCATAAATAAAAATTAGCTTTTAGGTTGTACCTGGTCCGGTGTAAAGTCAACAAGAGGCGAAGTCAAGTTTAAATATCCCTGTCGTAATGAAGCGTAGAACTCGGACGCATACGATTTCCTGGCAGCCAGTGCATCAATGAACCACGCGGTGGACGCTGCAATCATTATCATACTAACAAGCACAAAAGCGGTGAATTTGCCTTGCTCGCACATGAGTAATGCTACGATCTCACCTTGACGAGGACGATCCTATGAACTGGGATACTAAAGGCGCTGTGAGAAAGATTGAAAGCATTGCTCCAAAAATCCGAGACACCGAGCGGAATGGGCCAGATACAAAGTTCTGAAACCGGCTCCGCTCATTTTCGTTGTACGGTAGCCACAATAATTGTCTAGCTGGATTAAAAATTGCCTGTGAGACTGCATTATAAAGTGCTCGTGTGAAAATCAACGTGTAGACAGACTGTTCACACGAACGTGACACAAAAAAATGAGTATTCTCGTTTCAATCTGTCATAAAAAAAGCTGCATCACACACACATATTTCTCTTTCAGCACTTACAGTCGAAAAGTAAGTCGACGCTCCAAACAAAAAGATCGTCACGGGAAGCATTGCAATGCCATACATGACGCCAAAGTGTGTGAAAAAAGACCCTGATAATAATTGCATTGGAATCATGAGAAAACTCTGGAGTCCATTGATCATTGCCAATGACGCTTGTACTTCTTCTTCTTCGGGTTGTAGGGACACTACAGATAGCGTCGTATTATCAACCAGTACACGCATGACCGTAGCCAACATGTCAAAGAAGCAAATATGTTGTAAATACGTCCTGGTCTGAATATCTCGGACAATAGCTGTGATCGAGAACGAATCCGTCGCATTTGATTCCATCTTGCTCTGTTGTCTCTTGATTCCTGCACTGACGTTTTGATCTAGAGTCGTCCGTATGAAAAACTCTGTTGAAATCAATAGAATGCCACCCATGAAGAACAAAATTCCACTTGAGATCAGTAGATTAAACTCCGTAGACAATTCTTGAGCTTGAAGAATAGGCAGGACCAGGAAACTTGCTAGTAGACTGCCACATGTTGAGCCAAACGTGATGAGCCCAAAATACTTTTTAGATTGGGCGACATCAAACGCCTTGGCACATAAATCCCAAAATTGTTGCGTTAGCCATTGGGTTGAGATTTCAAGCCATAGATAGAGTAGGACACATGTCACAGGAGATAAGAAGGGACCTGTAAGGGATAAAAGGGTTAGGATCAATAGGACAGAACCTAGGACGAAGGGACTTAGTGCGTAGACGACGTTCAGACCAACACGACGGGCGATTAATTTGTCCACGAAATGCGTTGCAATTGTCAGACCGTAGGCCGTAGTCAGAGACAGTGTTAGCGTAAGCATAGCCACGCTAGAGGCTGCGTAGGATCTTAGAAAGATAGCATCTCGTGAGATAGTCCCTAGGACGCCGGCACAGCACTGTAGTGTCCAGAGTGCACAGAAGAAAGTCACACGTTGTAGGATATCTAGGTCCATGCGAGCGAACGAACGAACGAACGAACGTCTCTAATAATCGTGATTGATTACGTATAGGTGGACTTTGCAAAACGTCGTGGGTGGCGTTATAATTTGTTAAATGACGTACTGTTTTGCTTTTTATATCATTCTGCTTTTTCTGAAAGATAATTTATTATTCTCATTAGTCATACAATATGAAGTTATTCCAACCCCATTTGTTTGTGTTTTGTGATATTTACAATAAAGATACAAATTTTGTCTTTTCATACTGTTACAGGATTGACAAAATAACCTCACGATGATGAGCAAGCATCAATTTCAATGAGAATAAACAATGGATTACTAAACGTCGTCTGCACGTGCTCTCTATTTCGTCCGTCAGTCCTTCATATCTACTTAATTATCTCATTACATCATCATCAACATCCTTAAGACACTTGCTGTAATCTCTTCATATGAATCTGCTGCTACTACTTCATTTGGTTCACCAGAGTTTTGTATGCTACTTGAATCTTCTGACGGTCTCCTGTGGCAACCTGTTCGGTGTATCGTGCTGCTACTTCAGTCGGACAACCTAGTGACGGTAGATATACATCACGCAAATAGCTCAGATACTCGACACCCAGAGACGCTACAAGCACTGCCTGCATGTTGACAATCTCCTTAACAGCCAGCATTGTCTGCATATCGTCCATATCAAAGTGACGTAGCTTCATTACAGCAAACATAGCACGAGTAAAGTCCTGCACAGCAATCTGCGTAAACCAATTCGTGCCCTCCACGGATAGCTCGGCCTGCAACTCAGTTCGCAAAGCCACAGATGCTGCCGACGTGGCTGCGGTCGCTGTACCAGATACCTGACTTGCCGGAGAAGAAGGGACCCCGCCGATCCATCGCTCAACCAGCATACTGCCAATTGAAAAACACGCACGATTAATATTTGCATCTTGAACTTCTGCACAACCCTCTAGCACGAGACAGAGCATGATCTCCAGCTGCCCGACGTTCTGTGCGCTGATCAGCACGGCGTCTAAGCCATGCGTAACCAGGTGCAGCAAGAATGTGTATAAATGTTTCTGTGTGGCTTCCCGTTCAAGCTGCGGCGCGTCCTTGGTCTCATCGTGGGCAAGAGCGCTACGTTCCGGCATCAACGCGCACAGGTGCTGCACAAATGGAAGTGTCGTCTTGTTCAGGAATACCCCGAGAGCTTGTTTGTACTTGATAATAAGTTGGTCAACAAGCTGCACGATCTCGACAACTTCAGGTTGTTCGCAGCCGATCATAAGCGTCTGTAGAGTCTCCTGCACGTTGCCTAAGAAATGTTCACGGTCCAGCACGGTAGTCAAGCGGTGCAGCGTGAAAACCACCTTGGACCGCACACGTGGAGCACGGGGAAGCGCACGCAGCACGCACGCTGAACCTGTGAGCACCTGTGTGAACGTTTCCTGTTGATTCTCCATGCAATCTGTGCCCTTAAACGCCTTAAGCACATGAGCGATAGCATTAAGATGAGAAGCAAAAGTCTCAGTAACGTACTCTTCATCAGCCAGTGTACCCTTTGCCAGCTCATTTAGTGTCGTATTCAATCCCTGTAGCAGTGGATCCAGAACGGCAATAGTGTACCGGTATCGAAGCTGCTTTGCATTCATACCCGTCTCCCTTGCAGGGGACACTAGTGAAGCGATGATTTGGCCCGCGAGTTCAAATAGGTACAACTGGTCATCGGAAGCTAAATGGAGTGGATTGTGCTGACGAGCAAGCTCTTCTCGTTCGCCATCAAGCGCGAGGCGCGACTGCAGCGCCATCAGGATGTTGGATGCATGAGGATTGACTGCGGTACCAATAATCTTCACAAGGCGCAGGCAGAGGTAACACACGCGAGAACGTACACGAGTTGCTGGATGAGCAAGTCCGTTTACGCCAAACATCATCTCCAGTACTGCTGAAACAAGCGCTGATTCATGCTGCAGCACTGTGCCATACCGCACAGCAAGGTCGTAGTACGTAAGTAATGTGGACGGGTGCAGCGGTGCGGCACTACTGGACGCTGAAAGCATACTGCTGTGAATCTGCATTACCATGAGCGTTAGCGGGCTTGTCGGCTCGTAAAATGGAACAGCCACGGCCTTCAGTGGCGCAAGTCCTTCCTTGAATTGGTATACAAGCGACAAAAAGCCCTCCAAGTCACGCGGGTCGATCTCCGTGAATTGCACTGGCAGACTCTGAGCCAGGTTCGTGAGAAAGGCGAGCGTGTCATGCGGCCGCTGGCGCACAATATTGAGAAAAATGGTGTACAGACTGCGTCGGTATTCTTCAAACTCTGCAGCATCCGAGTTAGACTCTTCAGGAAACCGAGTTTGGCGATAAATGCCGTGCAAAATCTGCGGGATGTACTCCGAGGGTCGAAATACTTCCACCTCGCTCTGAAACTTGTCTGCCATCTGCGTCTCTGTTCGAAGCAACGGACCTCCTATCGCATTCACAATCTCAAATACTTCTTCCGACACATCCTTTGACTCATGCGCAAAAAGTTCCCATACGAGTGGCATGAGTTGACAAAGCAGAGCAGCGCTGGCCTGTAGCAAATCGGCCCTGTTTGTGTGGCGGAAGGTATCCATACAAGTCACAAGCTCTAAGCCAACAGCATTAATCACTTCTCCAATTTCTTCGGCAAACTCATCATCCTCGCGAATGGGTAGTGCCGCCAGCGTCTCAAGGATCTGTAGTTGCTGCAGCATAGCCAGTTTCTTCTCCGGCGTCATACCCTTGTCAATGACCTCAAATACACAGTTGGCGGCTTGGCAGCGAAGCGTCTCACTCTCACGCAACAGCT
The DNA here is from genome assembly GCA_920618645.1 of Peronospora belbahrii. NCBI lineage: Eukaryota > Oomycota > Peronosporomycetes > Peronosporales > Peronosporaceae > Peronospora > Peronospora belbahrii. The sequence continues at coordinate 228,194 of CAKKTJ010000119.1, read as the reverse complement.
TGACCAATAACGGCCAGATCGTGTCATTTACGACAAGTCCGATATCTACCCAGCTGATGTATCGTTTGAGCGTCTCGAGAGCACTAGCACCTAACTGACGCATGACATCACTGGCGTCAGCATTCACCAACACACGTGCAATGGCGTCAAAATTTTCTCGCATGCAAGATCCTTCGCGCATGGCATCCTTGATTTTCATATTGTGTGCAGCTTCCTGCTGTGTCCTCTGTGCGTCAAACTCGACGATCTCCTCATTGATTGCCAACAAAATACGAAAGTACATCTCCACAATTGACGCGCCTTGCGGGAGTAGTTCAAGAAGATCTACAAATGCTGTCGGCCACCGATCTGGGTAATCTCTTTGGATCAGTCGAGTGATCACAACTGCTAGCTTGGTCTTGAGATAGGGCGCCTTGCTCTCCACGTAAGCCACGTGACTTTGCAGCCAGACCAACAGCTCCGTCCGCACAGCTACAGCCACAGCATCATCAAACCCATTGTTTAGTGCTTCAAGCAACGCCTGAAGCGCGTAGAACTTGACCTGCTCGTGCTCCGAGTGCTCGAAAAGCTGCAGCTCAGCCCGCCAGCCATCCGCTTGGTTCTTGACAGCAGTACAGAAGCTTTCAGCCTGTGACTTGATCGTCTGTGCTTGCTGATCATTAACACTTGCTATAGCGTACTGAAATGCGACGAGAACGGCGCGTTCGAACTCGGCGATATCGACCATGATCGAAACAGATAGAAAGAAAGAGACGTTTAGTATCAGAGATGACGGCGTTAGACAATGTTTAAGGGTGCGTTACAAAGAGAATACAGAGAGGAATATGATGAATACAAGTGTTTGCACAGAGCTTACGTAATAAGGTCAGTATCAGTCGAGAGAGACAAGTAAGTTGTTTAATTCAAGTGCTCGCCACTAATGCCAATATGTAATTTTTGTGTACACCACTTAAAACATAAGAATGAACTTTTTTGCTTTTTATTTTGATCAGTGTAGTAACCACAAAATTTGTCAAATTGTGATTTTTGTCGTCATATGACAAACTAATCGAATATTTACAATACTGTACCGCATTCATTCTCATAATCTACTTTGACAAAAAACTCATTTTATTGTCATTTTTTTGAAATTATCAAACAATAATCATGTACCGTAATAGTAGAAACCAGTGAAAGTCTTCTTTGCCATAACGTCAGCTTCTCTAGCCAACAATAGTATAGTCTCGGAGGAATGGAATGGGATTCTTTGGACGGTTTTGGACTCCTTTGCAAATGGCAATATGTTGTTGCGCACCCGAGGGTGCAAACTTTCGACGACAACATGGACAAAGCACAAGCGTCGCTTGGTGTGCCTTGTAGCTTTGCTGCAGTGTATGGTCCTTGAGCTTGTGCACATTGGATGCCATGGATCCCGCAGATTTTGATGGTGTTCCGACTCGGGTGTTTCTTGGCTTGGAAACAGAGGCCTGGCTTGATGAACTTCTGCGCCCCCAAGAGCCGTCGTGGCCGAACACCCGTGGGCAAACAGCCTCGTGCTTGGTAAGTCGACCTTCAGCAAAGCTTCGGCCGCAATACCGACAAATCTCCATGTGCTGCACCACTGGTTCTGCTACAAAAGCGCTGTTTATGGACTGCAAATTGTTTCGGTCGGTGTCAATATTTTTCGTCCTTTTGACAGCCTCATTGTCCGGAGCTTGGCAAACAGAAGATGAGTCAACTTCTTGGCTTGCAGATCGGTCTGATGGATCCTGCGACCGACCATGACTTGTATCAAATTTGTGGTTGCGAGTGCCAGATTGTTTCAGTGACGTGTCCTCGGTAGAGCTGAGCTTTCTTGAACAGGAGAAGCGACGTTCAGGACGAAGCAAAATCAAACTATCTTGCATCGATGTAACACCTGGTCTTCCGTGAGGCGTGGGATCTAAAAATGACGTAGCGTAGTGCACCGCACGCAGTGTGGCATCCTCAGACATCAAACCAAGAGCATGTTCGAAATTCAAGTACAGCGGAGACAATCGCTGCTTGTGAAAAGTCGCCGTCGCACATTCTCGAAAGTGAGCAGCTAATTGATCAGACGATTGCTGCTTGCCACAAAAACAGCAAAACAAAGTCGTCTGGCACTCCATAGTCGAAACAACAGATACCGACGCAGAAGGATGATATGCTAAATTCTGTCGCAATAGTTTTGACTCCTTTTCAGCAGTTACAGCCACTGGTTGTGTCGAGCTCGCATTGAAATGATTTGGCCTACAGGAACAACGACAACGTTAGCATTTTTATCTGCCTTCGATATTTTACCACACAACAGCATACTTCTTCCATGATGACTCGCGTGTACGTCGGTTGTAGTAGTACACTCGACCTTTTGCTGTATAGGCTTCCTGCCATTCATCTTCCTGACCCTGCTCCTCAACTTCCTCCCTTCTATTCTTATACTTAATATCATTAGTTTCCTTGTATTGTGCTTGCTCTTCTCGCTTTTTTTCCATTACCCTCTTGATTTCTGTCTTCGTCCTCTTCCTGCATCTCTCCTTCCTCTGAACCCATTTCTCCTTTCAACGTTTTCCAATGAGATGTAAATTGTCCATCTCTGTTTCCCAGCATCCACTTATCCTCCATCATCTCATTAACAAAATCAATGTAATCTCTTTTTGTGTGTCTTGTCTTCCACTGCTCGACCTCCTGTTCTCCCTCACTCTCTCCGTCTCCATGGTCTCCATGGTCTCCACAGTCCTCCAGAAGTCGCAGAGCCTCGCGTACACTGGCCTCCAAATCCGCATCATCCTCTTCCATCATATTGTCAGAGCTAACGTGTATATTTCGACGTCTAGCGAGTATAGACGGCGACGTAATCATCCACCTGTCGTCCTCCTCCTCTTCACTCTTGTGTAAAGTCGCAGAGGACCAACTACGCTGTTCCAGCTCTTCATCTTCGGTATGTTCCTCTTCATCCATATGATTCACCTGTTTCATCGAGTGCGACATTGCTACAGGCTCTAGATCATGCGATATAGAAGCAGACAGCGACTTAGTGTCAAAGTCTTGCCCTTCCGCCATTTTCAACTTAAGTTACGTGAATTTGACAAAAGTCAGGTAATTATTGACATAGAGTCATTATTATAGCTTAGAAAAGGAAAATATATACAATAAATTCTTCATTTTTACGACATTTTCAGCCATTATACGGCAAAATTTGGTGTGATTCTAACCATAATTTTGTCGAGTGAATTTTATTGATACAATCTAAGACGAGAGGATGAAGACAAAGACGACCTTCTTGTCAACGACCGTGGCGCCTTCTACATGCGATGAGAGAGCTCTTGACATTAGAGACAACGACCTTCTTCTATTGTCTAGCCATTCTGCCACTTCTCGCTCTTCCAAAGCTTTTCATTGTGCTACAATCGACGTTACTGCGCATCGCTTTCCATTCTGCCTCGTATGGTCTCCCATTCCCATTTTAACGTGGTTTCTGCCGTTTATTGGACATTTAGGCATTGCAGATAGTAAAGGGTAAGCTTGTAGACATTGAATGGGTTTGTATTTGCTAGAAATACGATCTAAAATGAACAATTTGTTATGTTTATAGGGTCATCTTTGACTTTGCCGGGCCCTACACTATTGGTCGCAATGCTTTCGCGTTTGGAGCTCCTACCCGGTATTTACAGTGCCAAGTAGAAGCTGAAGATGTATTCAAGTGGGACAAAGCAGTGGCAGCAGGCTGTGAGATCTACGAGAAGAGGATGCACAATTTGTGCTGTGACAACTGCCACTCTCATGTGGCCGTGTGTTTAGAGCACGCACACTATGGAGGGCGTAAGAAGTGGAACATGGTGCAGCTCTGCTTGTGGATGTTTCTACGAGGGAAATATGTGAGCACAACAGGATTTATCAAAACCTGGTTGCCGTTTGTGTTTGTGCTGGCTATGGTGGCAATCATGCGATCCTCGGTGTGAGAAAATGTAATGAACATGTTGGTGATATTTCATTCCTAGAGAAGGTGTATAAAAAGCATATGATTGACAGGCATTGACTAGTGTTGACGATTGAAAGGTCTGGCAATTCCATTCCCACGGTCTTTCAGAATCTTCGTGAAGAAATGCAAGATCACTTTAGTTTTCATCCACTGTCCGAAATGCTTGGATATGCGCTATCTCGATATCAAGCCCAAGTTGAAATAAATAACGCGCATAATCATCGCCGGCTGTCTTTGTTTCCAGCTTCTTTGCTTTTGGCGGAGACCAACGTTATGACGGAAGCTGAGAATGAAGAGGACGAAAATGATGGAATTGACTTCAGACGTCTGAGAGCAGAGCTAGACCGTTTACTAGACGAAGACCTTAATGAATCCGACAACGGTGAGATTGATGAGCCTCAAGACGATGACACAATCGATGTGTATTATCCAATCTACCGCCCGAGTAGCAAGATCAAAATCTTTAGAGCTGACAGGATGAGCCGTTCGCTGTAACTGCATCTTACCACCACGAGCCATCACCTTTGTGCGGCTGCTTGCACTGTGCTTTGGTTACGAGTATTTAACCGTTCCATAACACAAAACAATTCCAATCCTTTGCTTACACTTCATTGTTCAGTCTGTTTAGTCTGACGCAGTTGTCACCAAGTCCAAACCTTTACATCATGATCTCAGTCATCTTTTGTCTGCACAAGAAGAAGTAAAGAAAAATGCTTTACAAGCCATCAATTCACTTACAGACATTGAAGCTTCATCGTAAACCGTCACCTTAGCTTCAGGTGAAGGTATACAAATGAGCTATAAGGTCTGTGACCAGCCGTACACTTCTGTGGCTATGGAGCTAAAAGGTTGAATCATTACTAGCATCAACATTACATTTGCCACAGGTTGTCATTGTCAGTTGATCATGTTTGCTATGGCGACGTTGTTACAATAACGTTGTTGTGTTCTAGATTGCCAAACTTCTTTGTGCTTCATGAAGCACTCAGACCTATACTTCGCATCTACATCCACACCTCTTCAACCACATCTAGATTTGGAATCTGCTGACGGAATGGATTTAAAAACCACTTTTTGATGTGGAATCGATACATGGCACGAGAATGTCTTGCAAACGTCCTAATGGACCTTCATAGCCCAAGTTGCCGCGTGCCTGCCGTCAGACTTGACAGCAATATCGTATGGTAATGATGTCAGCGTGTGATCATTCAATAGAATATCTAGTCTACTCAACTTTAAGCGTTTCATGTTTCGCTACTGCTGGCGCATGTCTGTGCTCCACCGTCTTAAAAACTCTCTCTCCTGTGTCTGTGGTACAATTACCAACTCCTCTTCGTCTTCATCATCCGTAAGCACCAGCTCATCGACGAGTTCCTTCAAATATGAATGGTTATCCTTTAAATCAGCAACGTCCCAGTAGCCTCGTCGCGCCAAATACTCAACAAATCCTATCCTGCATGCGCAATCGTTCTTGCAATTGAATGCTAGCCACTTGGCCACGTCTTCGTGTCCTGCATTAATAGCATTCACCACTGCCGACTGAGAACACCCTTCCTCTCGATGTGCGTACAACCACTGGATCACGTTCAAGTGTCCTTGCGTTGCAGCATTGTCGATAGCATAATGGGTAGCTCCTTCCTTCCGATTAAAATGCAGCCACTGTACCACCTCCAAATGACCTTGTTGCGCTGCAAAGTCAATGGCGTTGCTAGTGCATCCCTCTGTCCTGTTCTCGTGCAGCCACTGGACAATCCCCAAATGGCCGTTACAAGCTGCCATGTCCATAGCGTCCGTCGTGCAGCCCTCGGAACGATTCATATGCAGCCATTTCACCACCTCCAAGTGACCGAATTCGGCAGCCGAGTCCATAGCCTCTTGACAGCAGCACTGAAATTTCCTCGGGTTGCGGAGACTTATCCGTTGCACGAGGTGCAGGTGACCAAATATTACAGCGCGCGTTAGCGTCCACTTAGGAGAAAAGTCCAGGAATGCGTTCATGTGCTCCAGTACGAGGTCATTGGAAGCATCAAAGCGGTTACATACGGCTAAGACCGCGGGCGAGATGACAATATCCGTCATAAATCAAGTAGGTGATGTGAGTGATTGCTCTACAAATAAAATGAACAGAACATTTCCAACCCAAAGGGTTGTTACACTGTTCTAATGGTGCTTAGGCCCTCCAAAAGTCTCATAGTTAGTTACTTACAGCTGCGACGAATTCCCATGGCTTCGACAAAACCTGCAGTTAGTTTTCTGTCCTTCCAGCTGTTTTGGTGACGAATATTTTGAAAGGGTGGTATGGATAAAATGGTCGTTTTGTTTCTGAATTTACATACCCTGTTAGATACGGAGCTGTACAATCGACAAACTGCATACATAGTTACCAGCATGTCACCTGTTTAAGTTATTATTTAATGATTTAGCAGTCTATTTTGCAGCTGGTAATCAGCTTCACATAATCTTTAATGGCAAAGAGAGACTTTAGTTCAAGTCATGACGACGGATGTGGCTCGGATGGGCGTGGCGGTTCATGCGTTCATTGGTCGGGAAGACAGCAAGACCACACTGCGCTTCCACGCTCGAAACATTCGGAGCAGACAGTGTGCAATCTCTTGAACGACTGAAGGAAGTTCTTTGGAAGTTAAGTCAACGTGAACGTTTTGATATCCTTTTGGAACAATATGTTTACGAAGGAGGTTCATTCGTCGAGTGTAGCATGGATGAAGAATAATGGTCCATTATAAACCACTCGTTTGTCGAAGGAAAGAGGCGGGAATGCAATAGGTGGTCAGATGGTCGACAAAGGACCTCTCCATGTGTGATTTAGCACTGCTTTTTACCAGCACCGTGATCGATCGACTTCTTTCTCCCTCGTCGTTTGCTCGCAATGGCCCAAGAATGGTGCACGGTTTCGTCTCATTTTTAGCATCTGAATTGATGTCCGGACATCTGGTCTAGTAGAAGCAAACGCCCTTGTTCAGCTTCTCAATGCACTCGATCGAGTCCATGCTCATGAACAATAGTAGGGTTTACATGTTTGTCCGTCTCCACGAAGGCGCTATGATTAGGTCCGTCTCACGTTGAGGTTGTGCCAAGCTGGTGTCGCACTTCAGCCTTTTTTGCGCTTTCATGCTGGCTTTTCTTGCTGTGCCACTGGCATCATAGAGGTGGGGTAGTAATCTTTCGAAAAGATGATAGTGAAGAGCCACATGTAACTCACCTCTTGGGTCGTTTCAAAGTCCCTTTCTGCTATGTCGTTTCTGCTTTGGATGCGCAAGGCTGGATGCTTTCTTACGTTTTATGTCACCCTGATGGTGTTGATGGCCTTTGTAGTAAAAATGGCCTTGCTTTCCACGGTCTCACTTTGATCCATTTGAAAGAGATTACCCCCGCGTGAGAGTTTTGAAGATGGTTTGAAGTATCGTTATCTAGTTCTTACACGAAATGCTTCTCGTCCTGGTGTGATAAGTGCGTACAGACGACATTACTATGGTGCTGTCCCTGAAGGGTCAAGCAAGACTAAGGCATTCAGGAAGACTTGTGAATGACAGTCTGCCAACTAAAGAGAAAGAAAGAGGGAGTACATATCAAGAAGGCAATCATCATGAAGCGGGCGGTGACGGAGACTATTGACCGTGAATAGAAGATCATGATGTCGAAACGCAAAAAGATTGGCAAAGTCGTGTTGTGCCTCTGGGTTGAGTTAGGTGATTTATTTTCAGCCCGGTTGTCAGCAATGCGATCGATACCTAAGTTTAAGACGCTGTTGCCCTTGATGTAGCTATGAAAGAGCTGCTCACACCGTTTTGAGATCTGCTACAAAGCATTTCTACCTTGATGCGCTTTGTGTATTAAGAAAAACAGAAAACAAAACTACAAAGCATGAGACGGATCATCCACAATCGCCTCCACTGTAGCAGACTAGTCGTAGTCACTGCTGCTACGGCGAGCATTAGGCCACGAACAGAATTGAAAGGCCACCGGTATTATGTTATTGACAGGAGCATTTATAATTACGTGCGAGCAATAAGTCTACGATGCTGCTGAACTATTACTTGCTTGTTTGTACTCTGTTGTTCGCACCATTTGTTGCAGCATGTCTTTTGCGTATCGCAACCGTTTGCCTAAATCGGGAGGCTCTGACGCGAGAATAACTTTTGAGGAGGAGAACACGGCCAGGTTACCATCACGATTCAGGTACGTCGCAACACGAGCATTGGCAGATAGCATAAGCTTTGACTTGTCAAAGAAGTTGAGTTGAATTGTCCCGTTGGAGAGCTGGAACAGCACCGCGTGACGAGTCTTGACCCACTTCTTGACAAATACCATTGATTGGGCTGCTTTATTACCATTGCTGCTTCCGAGTACACTAATGTCTGTGTCATCTTCGCGAGAAAGCACGAAAGATTGTGCAAGCTGACTTTCAAGTATATCTACTTCGTCGTTCTCCGCGCGGGCGTCCACTAAATAGCCTTTAAAGTGGCCTAGCAGTGTCACCTTCTTGCTGAGCACCGGGTCAAAACTCTCTGTGCTGTATCGGACACGAGTTTCTGGACCTGCAGCATAATTGCTTTGGCGCCCAATGTACTCGAAAACTTTGCCGTCTGCTGATAAAATCAATTTGGTGGAGTCATTGAAGTACACGCCCGATTCACCATTTGAAAGCATGTAGCCGATACCGTATTTGGATGTGTAATCCACCCACTGAGATATCCACAGAGTGCCAGGAACGAGCGGACAATTCGCCTCAGCCTCAGCACGGATCTCTTTCAATCTTTGCGCTGCAGCAACGATTGTAGCAGCAGGCGATGACTCACTCAACTTCTTGTCGCCATCGTCTCCGCTGCGACTGTGCTCTTGCAGGAAAAAAAATCGGGACAGAGACTTGTAAGCTGATTCCAATACGTTTTGAGTTGCAGCCAAATTTTCAGCTGCCTTCGTGTGCGGCGATCTCTCAGCTGCAGTGCTTTTGCTAGCTGGCAAGTCTCTTTTTGTTGCGTCTGAGAACCTCAATGTTCTTTCGTAGCCGTCACGCAAACAAGGTGGCAAAGACTGTGCCAATGAGGGCGATGTTCCAGGATCGGAAGCACGTTGAGTGTCAGTACGAAAATCTCGCGTCCTAACTATATATCGTTTCGATGCAGTAGACGGCGGAATGATTGCCTCAGTCGAGCTTGCAAGATGCACATTATCACTGTGACGACTAGCGAGCGATTGGCTTTTGCACGAAGGTGGTGTTACAAGCAGTGCAGTTCTCGGTAGTGCTGTCGGTACGAGCTCATCAGCCAAAAACGGGTGCTTCAAAATCTGCTTCAGTGATGGTCGTGCACCAGGGTCACTGCGCAGGATACCACGGACAAGCGATTGCGCCGACCGTGAAACGTGCGCTGTCTCCGGGAAGTCGTATTTGTTGGCACGGATACGCTTATATGTGGCCTTGACATCATCCGTTTCGAAAGGAGGCCGTCCCACGAGAAGTGTATACATGACAACACCAGTAGACCAGATGTCAACTTCAAAGCTGTGTCCGTCGCCACGTTGTCCGCACAATATCTCAGGCGCAATGTAGTTTGGGGTACCACACATCGTGCGTTTGCGATCTTCTGGGTTATCAAGTCGAGTCGCAAGGCCGAAATCCCCAATCTTGAGTCGCATGTCTGACGTAAGGAATAAGTTTCCCAGCTTTAGATCACGATGAATTACCAGCATTTCATGGAGATATGCCAGTCCCTCCACGAGCTGGCGCATGTAAAACTTCACTTCGCTCTCGGACAATCGTTTTCTCCGTCGCATCAAGTCCGACATGGACTGATTGCGACATAGTTCCAGCACAATGTAGGCGTTGTCCGAGTCTTCAAAGAAATGTTCAAACTGTACAATTTGCGGGTGATGTAGTGACTTGTGGATCTTGATTTCCGACGTAAACTACAAAGGATCAATTACCGAGAAAGTACACATCACAACAATCACAGTGTATCAGCTTCTGATCAGCTCCGTGTCTCCTCACATGTTTCTCACTTTCTGCTTAGCCTTAAGCTTGAGTAGTGAGCTTTTAGCCACCACTTTGCCCGCAAATATCTTTCCTGTCTGTTCACATTTTAACTCGTAGCAGCGCGCAAACCCTCCCTACCACAATATACAGTCGGCATCTTGTACTAGTTTCTAGTCTTCAAAAACAACAATATAGCATCATACCTTGCCTAAGAACTTGCCCTTGACGTATGTCCGAGTCTTGACGTAACCTTGACCATCCAAATAAGTCTCTAGGATCTGATCAGGTACGACTGGCTGCGGTGTGGGCTCCTTCTTCTTCTTTTGCGTGCCCAGAATCAATGGTGCAACCTGAATCGGTGGCACAGACTCAATCGGTCGCTCAATCTCTACATTGATACCTTTTTTTCTGGTCGGTTCCAAGGCAGGCAGCATGTGACCAGAACTGGCTGAGCCCCGACGACTCTGTACGAGTTTGAATCGATCGCTGTCGTATACGCATTTGGTTGATTCATGACTGCTGCATCGATTAGTACGCATGAATCCAGACGTAGTGTGTTCCACACTAGCTGTCAAATTCTCTTCACGTCCAGTTAGCAGCACCGTTGGATCACGTATCGGCATCGTCATTTTCACCTGAGGCCGATTCAAATATTTCAAACTGAATTCAAAAGTACCGTGGCGTCGCAATTGATCTAGTTTAGAACCACTCAAAAGTTTATCTGAATCAAAGGTTTGTCTTATTATTCTTATTATCTGTTTTAAATAGCGACATGATGAAAGGACTTGAATATTTATCGTGTATATGCTATTGACCAAAGAGAGAGATACTTGATACGCTCACCTACAAGCAATATGATGAGTCAATCATGTCACTTCTAGAAAATTGCTTTGTTTGGCTGATATTCGACCCCTCCATGACGGTAAAGAGATCTCGTACTAGTCTTTGCACTCGTTTAAGACATAAAGCACGAACTTTTATTCCAAACTGTGATCATGCAGTACCTCGTTTGCACAACAAGTTTCGTCAACCTTATAGCATCTTTGCCGTTTCAATAAAGCAGCGACTGGCAGTCAGGAAGCCACTAAGCCTTCGGTTTCTTCACGTGATTGCACGGAGAGGTCGCATTCGACAAGGTGAAGAAAACGAAAGTGAAACATAAAAACTTCATTTTCGTGCTCGTCGATACGCCCATGTGACAAGGATTGGCTCAAACACCGAACGTTTTGCAAGATGTTTTTTTAAAACAATATGGTGGGGTGTACAATGTACAGTGCCCCCGACTTAGTCGGATATTACCAACTGCTCCTGCGAGCTATAGACATCCCGCTTACATCGGGATGCTTTGGGGGTGGTTAGTAATGCTCCAAAGGGCTATCTAACGCACCTGCAACGTTCAATCGTCTGGTGACGCAGTTGTTTCGGCCCCAGGTCAAAGTCAAGCCGACAATGGTAAGAATGACGTTGAAAACCACATTGAACAACTGCGAGCTGTGCTCGATGGCATTAGGACGGATAACATATATGCGAATGGTGAGACATGCATTTCACAGAAATTCTCGAATGTTTTTATAGGAAGCGAGGAATCCGGCCAGACCCTGTCAAGATCACAGCCATAGCGGTTCCGATAAACCAAAAGATTTTCCGCAAGTGGTTGGATTTGGCAAGTTACTTGCATAGTATAGCCACGAAAATTCGGAAGTGGCAAGGAAATAGCCGAACCACCTTAAGAGCAATGTGGAATGGTGTTGGAACACCGAGCACCACGAGGACTTTGTATCCATTTAAAAGAGTTTCCTTCAGGCGCCAATTTCATCTTTGCCTGATCCTGTCGTCCTTTTTGCGTCGTGTGTGAGGCTTCCGACTTTGCCGTTGGCAGTGCTATTTTGCAAGTAGACACTGAGGGTCGAGAACGCGTCATCGAGTTTGAGTCTCGTCAGCTGAAAGCTGCAGAGCAGAACTATTCAGTTCATAATAAGGAGCTACTTGCTATGAGTATTCCCTAGTCAAGTTAAGGATATATCTGCTGGGCTCTTAGCCCTTTGTGATCTTTACAGATCATGCGTCGTTACGCACTCCGATACATTCACCTCATCTCTCGCAGAGAATGGCTCCTTGGCCTCCTTTTTCGCGGAGTGTACCTTATCGTGCAGAGTTTCTGCGGTATATAGGGACAAGCTACGTCCCAACTTATTGGACCGTTTAAGGTAAGTTCTATCAGGCGTGGACAAAGTTTGTTCATGTAAATGTAGTTTGGCCATAAGAACGTAAGGCTTGACCTATATGATTACTTTTCCTAAAACGATGCAAGAAACACACCCTGTGTTTTATGGTGACTTATTCAAGCCGTAATTTGACTTGGCCCCGGTGAGCTTGGAAGGTTTGCCCCTATACCCTGGTAGAAGGATGCGAATAATAATGCACCGGAGATGTATACTGGCAATGCAAGCACAACCATCGACATGCCCAATTGACCACAAAGTCCTACAATAGGACGCTCCAATACTGCTAAGCGACCGTCAGCAACTCTGTAGAAAAAGGATAGCGTCACAAGAAAAAAACACCTCTTCTTCATCACCCTCACGAAAGCAAAGCGGTGGCTTTTTTTGGCGTAGAGCAGTCGCTCTATTAGGGAAAGGTGACACAGACAGAGACTGCCGTTCTTCGCTCGGTGAGCGCTACGCGTGACACCCCCAAGGATACTTGGTGTCGCTGACTTTAAACTTATAGTTAACTTTCGCTGTCTCATCTCTGAAGGGACTAAGGCGCGTTTGAAAAGACGTACGGGTTCGTAAGCAATTATTAGATCGTATATTGCTTTGTTTGTCAAGCGCAATGTACAAAGACTGTGGGAGATCAACGAGCGAGTGTTTAGAACACTTTATGGTTCAATGACACTTATATGCTAAAGCCGCTTGGTTTGCTTGATATGCAAGGTGTTGTAACGCTTATTTGCTATAGAGGCAACGCTGAATAAAGTCTTTAAGACTTTCACATTTATGATCAGCTTTCACAATATTGTCGTTCGGGTCAAAGCTTCTGAAATTTTTGCAAGTCAGGCAAAGCTCCATCTTATTAATATGAAGCTTTCATTCGACAATTTTTACTCAACAGAAGAAGCTTCAAGAAGAATGGCTCGACACTCTATTCGAGATTTCAGCAGGAACATGTTGTAAATTACTGTGAGTTTCAGTATCGCGATAACTGTATCTAACGCTCAACATATTTGAAATGCTGATGCTCTAAACGCCAATTTGTCAATAGAATCCGAGCGAATGGCGGGGGTGACTTGGCGCTAGCAGCATATTTCGTCGAGCTTTTGCCATATAGATGGACGTCATCACAAAAAATATATACGGTACATGGACGCCTAGAAGCCAACATGCTCGGCCCTTCGGTCCCCGGACTCGCGGCCTCTTGGTCTCTCGGTTACTCAGTCCCTTAACGCTCGGCCTTGAAGTAAATAACAAGGCCACCATAGACGAAACGGTTTCTCCTACGCAAAGCTTTCGTACTCATCACGATATCATTCGCTTGCTACATTGCTACCGGTGACATCAAAGCACGGGTATGACATTTAAGCCTATGGCTCCGTAGTGTCCCACGGAATGGTGGTATGAGTGTAATGGGGTTACACGAAGGTGTGTATTATATCTACACACCTGCCACACAATGTTGGTGCGGCTGTACTATGGCTACATTGAAACCACACCCTCCACCGTACATGGCTAAGTACTATGGATTTACATGCATATATAATATGAAAAGCTACAGAGACCAATTATACATATAACGATCAACGCTAGTATAGAATAAAAGTTTCTATACAAGTGACTGAAGATAAAACTTAATAATTCAGTATTGAGTTTGCCCTGTGACCATAACTTGCTCTAGGCGTAATTCTTTGTGACATAGTAAGTATCTGTAGAAACTGGTCTCGAGGAGACATTGGTTGTACAACCAAGGAGGCAATAGCTTGTGTGAGATTTTGCATAACTAGAAAGACGTAAAGCTCGTAGTTCTTGTCTTCCTCTGCACTTAGTTCATCTAGTAGCGTTGCTACAGTAGCTGGCTACAGTGCACTATGATCGTCACCATCAAAGATTTTTAGGCTCAGACCTAGTTTCTTCCAATCAAATGACGACACGAGCAAGTTCTCGTTGAGCTGTACACGCAGGCCGATGCAACAGTCTAGAAGCTGTTACCAATCGCAGCAGCTTTTATAGCGCGTTAACGTCAAGCGACTATGAAACGACCAGCGTTAATGGCAAGGTATTTCGGAATTACATCACATTTTCAACCTCTATTTTAAAAACAGCCCAGAGCAACCACTTCTTAACTTAACAAACTAAGAGGTCTAAGAAACATGTCATAGCTTTACCAAACTCTTTATGATTTATGTTCTTCCTTTGCATCAACCACATTTGCTTTAGTGTCATCATCCTCTTCGGTTGGCGTAGTATCTTTGCTGGATCCGATACGTGCTTGGCTCCAGTCAGGAATTACTCCGCTGTATCCATAGTCGAAAAACAATTCCTCCCCAGCTACAATGTCTTCTTTCGCATAAATTCCAATGCGGTGGTCGCCGTTGACATGCATAATTCGGGCAAAACATTTCGGCTCTGTCGAGCTGTGATTCGCGAACTTACTTTTGTTACCCTTGCGCGTAGCATCTACAACAGTGTCTTCAGTCAGATCGAATAGGAAACTAATCGTCATCTTGTCGTATACGTTGCCTCGCCGTTCTGCTTCGTCTTGAGATAACAACGATCCAGTGTACTCGTACATGAATTTGCCTTTCTTAACATTCTCCAAGGCATATGCTCCCCATCCATGGGTAGCTGACGTCGAAACTCCAATCTTGCACATTTTACCGCGCAAAATGTTAACGTTTCCACAAATTTTTAGCTGAGCAATGGTTTGGCTCTTGCTCTCTCCAGCAGCCATGACAACCGGAAGTTCGCTAGCGCCGCATGAGGTACAGATATCGGGATCACACTCCCGCGCAGCAAAATAGCAAGGACACTTTGAAGTTCGACACTGGCCCTCTTCACAATGGCACCCCGGAAAACGATTGGAACAATCTGGAGAGCATCCACATGACTTTTCACAGTAGTGGTCACGGCGCATGCAAGAACATAATGCTGAATCGCAAGAACCGCCGCTATGGTTGCACGGGACATACTCATGATTTGCACCGCGGTCCTTCATCCGCTGAGAGCGCGTACGGTAAAGGTGCTCGTAATGGTTGCCATAAACACCGTTACTTCTCTCACGATGTCGACCACCATTTTGCAGTAAAACAAGCTCCTCCAAGTCACCTTGCGTTATCCTTTTGCATTTTTGGAAGAAATCAGCAACATCAGTGCAGCTTCGTGTGGCAATCAACACCGCTAAAACGCACGTGTTTAGACCAACACAATCTGCCAGCTTTTTTAGCAAAGCAATCTCTGACCCTCTCCACGGCTTGACTTGTATTGTACTGCTGAAACCATGGGGTTCATCACGTTGGATGGTTTGCCGTTGCAGCTTCGAGCAGTGAGACCCACAACGATTACCGACAGAAAATAACTCCAGCTTCTTGTCCTGTGTGATCGTCTGGTAAACACCATCCAAACCTAAATATTCCGACACGTCTGCTGTCTTTGAACGCACCAACTCTTTTATGTGAACGCGGTCCGCGTTCAATTTTGACGATGCCTTCGTGCTCGCGGCCGTTTGAGCACGTACCGATCTTCGCGTAGATTCACCGCCAACCGTACTTGCCACATCGCAAGCTTGCTGCATTTCTTCATTTACAGAAGAATTAGTAGTAGCCATCATCACCTGCATCGGCTCATCACCTTCAATAATTTCTTCACCATCCGTGTCTACATCAGAATCTTCGATAGATGGCAACTGCTCGTTTTCAATTTGTCGCCATAGGTTTATTGCACCCTTCACCACTGGATATTGCGGATCAACTCGCACAATCGGAACGGGCTGTTCACGGCCATGGTTTCTACAGCTGTAGACACAACAGCGGCGGCAGAAAAAATCTTGGTACTTGGTTACCAACTCTCTATACTGCTCCGACGAAACATCACGCAAACCCAACTCTTCACCACGTTGCAGATAGTTCAACACCAAGTGCAATGGAAGCGGCTCTAACCGGCCACGCAAGTGCGTCCCAACTTGCAACTCGCGGCATTTATCGAGAATAATAGCTAGTACACGTTTTCTGTGAGCAGAGAGGTTATCGCTGTTTTGTTGCACTTCCAAGTCGCGCAAATGCCGCTTATACAGTTTCTCTCGAGTGACACGATCACAAATATCGGCGTAGTTTGCAAATGGTTGCATAAATGTACCAGTTCGTTGTAGCGCGTCAAAAACGCTCTGGTCACACCCGCAAGCGTTCACCGTATACCGTAAAACAAACTCTCTCACCTCGTCATCCAAACCAAAAAGGGCATCTTTGCAAGGATCCATAATACTGACTAGAGGCTCTTTTGACCTAGCGTTACTTTCAGCACTGAAGTACGGTACAAAACGAATTATTGGGTCGTCTTCGACCCGATGCGCTCCACAAGCCAGCACGCAAGTCGTTGAGCGTGGGACCGACGGTATTTTGCGGAGATGGATCACCACTCTCGGGTATACATTTTCAGAGTAGCCTGACTCGTTTCGTGCAACCGAATAGTGAGGGCGATTCTCGTCGTTCAGCACAAGTTCGCAGTTTCGGAGCAGTCTTCGCGCAGCAACTTTTTCCAACCGTGAGATCTGGAGCGGGAGACCTG
Source organism: Peronospora belbahrii (assembly GCA_920618645.1). NCBI lineage: Eukaryota > Oomycota > Peronosporomycetes > Peronosporales > Peronosporaceae > Peronospora > Peronospora belbahrii. Next base: position 211,450 of record CAKKTJ010000119.1, on the reverse strand, counting down.
TCCATACAACATCGATCACGACGTTCTTCAGTCTGAAAGTGTCAACTGCACAACCTCTCCATCTGTCCCTGTCTTACCGACAATCGTCGCCATCGTCTTTGCATGGACAACGGGTCGATCTTCCAAGTACGTCGCAATCTGCTGCCGAGCATTAGCAATAATCGTCTTGACTCTCGCAGCATGGTACTTTTTGACGAGCGGTATTGCTTCGTCTATCACTTGACGCACTCTGTTATCCATTTGCACCACCACATCACGGGCCTGTAATCAGTAACGAGTCAGAATGAGTTTTTTTACCCGCTTATGTCTTTCCTCTCTCTCTCTAACCTCTTCCAACGTCCCAAATGTCATCGTCATTGATTTAGGCTTCAGAAACCCTATCAACACTTGACACTTGCTCTTAAAGTCCTCATTAAAATTGTCTAACGCAGCATTCATCTCACATGCAAAAGGCTGTAGTATGCCTTCTCGATCCGGCAAAAAATTCTTCGGTGCGTCTTTTAACTTCACATTACGCCACGCTGTTGAGTGCAATGACGCATCTTGAATCGCGTCTTCATCTCTAACAAATCTTCGTTTATGTTCAAGTGGTGCATCTTCCCCCTCCAGATTTACGAGTGATACGCCGCCTCGCACCGGCAGCTGCGGTCCACCTTCGGGAGAGCGTGGACTCATGTTGCGTCGGAACTTCTGACGCGCACTACGTCGTTTCTCTGCACGTTTTTGCTTCATGCGATTGATAGAAGACTCAACCATCTCACTTTTACGCAGCTGCATAGGGGCGGATTGATGCTGACGACTCATTTCGTAGTGGATACGCTCCATCTCGCGTTCCTGTGCCATGACTTCACCATAAAAGACACGACCCTCAGTCTTGCGATGGGTACGTCGCAGCTCAAATGAAGACTCTCGACTGCGTTTGCGACTGTCAGTAGCGCTGTCGTCATCCGATACATCGATCAAGTTGATCACATGGGTTTCCTGGACCTTCATTCCTTACCGCGCTGTTGAACTACTGGTCAAAACAGCTCGGTAGGTGCCAAACAGATTCGACAGGGTATGCGAGTTCGAAACATATCAGAAGAACATTTCGATGATCTATAATAGTCTATTGCAATTACATGATGATTCAACAACGTAGTCTACAAAGCTGGAGACGACTTGAACAGAGTCATGGCGTTTGCTTATATAACAGATCTTCCCGTTTGATGAGTATGAAGCGACAGTTACGTCCTGCACTGCGGCTGAAGTCCGGTGTCTGTGGACTACCGCATCCACAGAAGCGCGCTACAGGTGGAGAAGACGCCTGGTTTATTAGTGGCAACACCGTAGGCGTCGCAGACGGCGTCGGCGGCTGGGCACGCAAGGTAATGTATTGCAATTTGACTTGGCTGTTGCTGCGGATTGTCATGAGATAATATGGTGGCTAGGGCATCGATTCGGGCGAGTATTCACGGGCTCTCATGAATTCGGCCAAACGGACGGTGACGACGGCCGACAAAACGCCTACTCCACTGCAATTGCTGACTTTAGCGCATCAAAGCGCACAGGTATGGATGAATGGTCTGAGATAACATACGAAAGCAAGCGTTGATAATGACGTTTATTGTATGACAAGTGTCCTGGTAGCTCAACGGCATGTATCGTTCAGCTAGACGGTGAGTTTGTCGCCGACCTTGTTGATGCTGAGATGTGGAATAGATGCAAGCTGTGAACGATATTGTGACTTTTTACAAGTAGTCATGTCTCTGCGGGCGATAAATTTGGGTGACTCGGGTTTTTTACTCTGTCGGTTGCATCCGGACGAGAAAGTTGGAGGCGCAATGAGGTGGCAGGTCGTGCACGAAACGTCTAACCAGTGTCATTACTTTAATTGCCCGTACCAGCTTGGCTTTGAGACGAATGGCGATGAGGTGAGTCTTGATTGCGCTGTACAAGTAGCTGATATGGCTCTTACAACGTCCGTGCTTTGCGATGGTAGCCTGGGATGGGCGAAGTCTACGATCTTGAGGCGCAGGAAGGCGACGTAATAGTGTTAGGGACTGACGGACTGTACGTTGCTGGTCTGTCGTGCATGTGGCATGGAACAATGATTTTACAATATTCCTTTTGATGCAACGCGGCAGCTTGGACAACTTATTTCCGAAGCAAATTGCAAGTCTCTTGGACACGATATTGCCATCCACGCCGGAGCTTGACCAGCAGTGCATGGAGAAAGTAGCGTTGTTTATCGCTCACACTGCGCATACAGCTGCTAAAAGCGCTAAAACGAAGACGCCATTTGCAATAGCCGCGCACGAAGCAGGATACAAGTATCTTGGTGGCAAGATGGACGACATCACTGTCATCACGAGTCTAGTGATGCCAGATTAAGGAATGTAGCCGCTCTGAAAGGATATCGAGGTGCATTTGTCCGCAAGAGCTGGTTATATATGAATACACTCGCAGCACTCGGCGAATACACAAAAGACGCGACTTAGGATGCTTGTCGTTCGAAAATGGTTTGTGGAAATTGACAAAAAGGCTTCAGTCTTTGTAATCATAGCAGCTTGATGTCAGAACTAGAGTTGTGCACGTACGATAAATGCGAGGTGTTGCATGTTGTATTCAAAGAGCCTTACAAATTGAAATCGTCGAGCTGCCAACCCAATCAGGCAACGATCCGCAGTCACGGATGAGGTTCAAAAGTTACTGTTTTCAGCCGTCGCGCAATAATGTCTGAATATCGTGTGTGGTTCTGGAAGCGATCATAGCCTGTATCGTGCAATATAAACACCATATCTCGGTATATGAGCACTTCACCGGGTAAATTGATCCTTAACACATTACGGATGCATTCCGAGGAATCCACTCTACGCCCAAGATGTCATGGCTTCATATCTTCATCTATATAGAATCTTGCACAAGCTTTGTAGCCAACAATGCATCTGCCACGTTCTTCACGCTCAGTAAAGAAAAAATCCACGTAATATGGCCTATGATCTTGGGTCCATGTGAAGACGGCTTTACTTACGCGATATATGCCATCGAAAGAGAGCAAAACTTGCTTAGCTGACACAAAAGGAGAATTGTAATCAATGCATGCAACGGTAAACAATGACCCGATGTAGAATTCTTGTTCATCAGCAGGAATAGAGAACATTTCATCTCCCGCTACAAAACATGACACGCTTGAAGAATCTGCGCGTTAGGATCAAGGCGTTTCAACAAAACTGGCAAAGCTTGCACATAAGTGCAGGGCCTTGGTGATCATTTAAAAAACAACCTACAGCAAGATAATCGGGACATTTATCCGTTCTAAACGCCTCGGAAAAAAACATAAGCGAAAGATATGAGTACACCATCTTCGAATATCTACCATACATATGTCCCGTTTTGCAATGCTCGGATAGAAGCAGCTTCTTTCCATCACATCATGGCACAACGTGTCAGCACGCAGTTTATCTACACTTTCTATGTGATGATGGGAATGTTAAATATTGATTCGTAAACTTTACTGTTGAAAGGTTACAGTTCTACTTGCTTTATGTTGTAGGTGTTAATGGACTGATGCAATGTATAGTGGACAAAATGAAGCAAGAATTGTTACACAATAGACTGGACGCACAAGCGGCATGACTTGTTGAATGCTTTGATAGTTAATGTTAGGTGGTATGTGCAACATTGCACGGTAAGCAGGAATAGTAAGCTTTGCAACCGATATATCATGTTGCGTCTTGTGGCCTGTGGTTTTATTGTAAAGAGTACCCAAGACTTCTTTTTGATTGGTACAAAACCCTGTTGCAAATATGGCTGGGTATATAATCGAAGTTATTAATGACGATAGAGCCATTAATCACCTATACGAGATGTTGCCACCATTGATTGTATATACGTAAACTACCCGATCAAAAGATCTTGAAAACAAAGAGAGTGCAAGTTTCAAGTATGTATTTCAAGAATTCATTTGTTCTTACAACCACATATTGTAAGCATACAAATTGTCAATTGAGTAAAAAGGGCACCTTCTTTAAGAAAAAGGATATTAATTCGTACAGGTACATACTCTAATAGCCCCCTCGCATCACATTGACCAACCAGCTCTAGAAGCGACACGTAAATTGGGAACGTCGGCTTCTCTTTGACGCCGTCACGTGTCTCTCACGTCAATTTCAATCTCAATCGTAGGTTCATCGCGTTATACTTCAAGTACATCTTAGTTTATAGCCTCCAAACGACTTTCTTAATCTTCTTAGTCATGTCAATTCATTTTAAATTCAAGTCAGCCAAGGAATTCGACACTGTGACGTTTCCAGGTGCTGCAATTCGCGTATTGGACCTCAAAAAGGCTATTGTAGATAAGAAGAAACTGGCAAAAGGACTGGATTTTGATCTCGTGATCACAGATGCACAAAATGGCAAAGTTTATGAAGATGAGAACACGCAATTGCCACGAAATACGAGCGTGACGGTTAAACGTATTCCTAGTAAACAACCGGGTAGCGGATTACTCGCCCGTATGAAACAGGAAGCGGCCGTAGCAGCAGCCGCTGCAGCTGCTGTAGCGATCCAACTGTCACCGCCAGTGGCTGCAATGGCTGGACCGTCACCAGTTGGGCCAACACCGATACAGCCGTACGTGGCCTAGTTGAATTGATTTTTTTTTTACAAGCCTAGAGAGACGAGGGCATTGACTGACTAATGTATGTTCAATAAAATGATAACGATTTGTATCAGAATGGCTACACTTTCTTTGAATACTGAAGACTCAGCTGAAGGTGCACAAACGATGGAAGATGAAATGGCTGCACTGCAATCTATTCATGAACAAGCAGAAGATATGCGTGGCTCGAGATTAGGCAATAAGACGTGGACAGCGTCTAGCGGTAGCAACGCCAATAACGTGATGAACTACTACTCGGCCAGTGGGCCAGGTGGTGAAGCAAGTGGACGAGGAAATGGTGCTAGCGGACGGGGGTTTGGCCGAGGTGGCCGCGGTGGAGACTTCGGCGGCCGAGGAGGAGTGATGAATGGAAGAGGCGGAGGACGTGGCACGGGACCTGGGGCCCCCAATGGCTCTAACTTGTTAGGTGACCCGCCATCCAACTATGTGTGCTATCGATGCGGTACGCCTGGCCATTACATTCAAAATTGCCCCACGAACGGGGATCCAGAGTTTGATCAGCACCGTGTAAAAAAGAAAACTGGCATTCCCAAGTCGTTCATGAAGGCCGTGAGCGATCCCAGTGAGATTCCCGTAGGCGCGGGCAAAACGGTAGTGAATGCGCCGTGGGGCGGGCTAGCTGTGATAGAACCACAGAATAAAAACTTCTCTAAATTAATGGCCCAGTCGGGCGGCTCGGCCACCTTGGATCAATTCATCTCGAATCCACCCGAGCACTTGGCATGTCCACTTTGTAGGCGGCTCATGAGCGACGCTGTGCTCATCCCGTGCTGTCAGGAGGTAAGCAGCGACGTCCATGTCCCAGTCTTTGTATAGTAAGTTGTTTGTCGTGACTAAAGTTCTGTTTGCGATTGCCAGTCCGCGTGTGACGAGTGCCTGCGGGGCGCACTGATCGAGCACAAGCTTACATGTCCACTGTGCAACGTAAGCAACATGTCGCCGGAGAAGCTGTTGCCAAATAAGGTACTAAGGACTTCGGTGGACGAGTTTTTGAGACGTGCACGTACGGAGCAGCAAGAGCGGGAACAGTTAGTCAAGGAAGCTGAGGAGAAGGCGATGGCCAAACAGAAAGCCGCAGAACAAACTGCAGGCTCGGCTTCGCGTCGGTCCGGTGACAGTGCAGATGCTACGCTGGAGATTAAAAAGGGTAAGAAAGGTGACGGTGGGGACGATGAAGAGGATGAGTTTGGCGGCGATATTTTTGGCGAAGGCGTTGAGAACGAAGATGCTTCTCTTTCACCGCAAAAGACAGCCACGTCTTTGTCAATGTCTCCCTCACAGCAGAATCCCCCGCTTCCGAAGGACGACAAGGTTACAGCTAAAGAGGGCGAAGTTGCCGACGGTCCATCGCGAAAGACCAGTGATGCGTCGTCTAATGGTGGTGGCCAAACAGCCGACAACACGGATAAGAGTATACCTACGTCAGGATCGCAAGGCTTGCCCTCTAGTCAAGGCCCTCCTATTCAACAAATGCCGTGGGGTCGCGACGGCCCTCGTGGCCCTCCACTGGGCTTTAATGCCCCCCCTGGTCCGTGGTTTGATGGACCTCCTCGTGGGCAACCAGGGCCATGGTTTGATGGCCCACCTGGGCCGTGGTTTGATGGTTCATTCCAAGGGCCTGGTGGGCCCCGTGGCGCCATGAAAGGTGGTCGCGGTGGCGGCCGAGGACGCGGGGGCCGTGGAATGCCGCCTCCTGGATACTTTGGCGGGCCTGGCCCCGATTACTTTGGGCCTCCACCTGGACACCCAGACTACTTTGGACCTCCTCCGCCGTGGTTTGATGGACCAATGCCACCATTTGGAGGCCGCGGAGGTGATCGCTGGTTTGACGGAGAATCTCGTGGTCGTGACGATGACCGGCGCCGCGACCGCTCTACTTCTCGTGACAGGGACCGCTCACGTACACTAGATCGCTCGACTGGTCGCGATGGAAAGGGTGAGCGCGTTCGTCGCGGTGGCGACGGGAAAGAAACACGTGGATCGCGTCGTGGCGATCGGAAGGAATCGTGCGGAGCACGCGGGGGTGATCGAGAACGCAGCAAGCGTAGTCGGAGCCGTAGTCGCAGTTTCAAGGCTGGACGTAGCCGTAGCAATTCTCGCTTGAGGCACGACAAAAAGACCCGTGAACATGCTAGTTCATCGCGGGCATGGTCCTCGCGGGCGTCGTCCTCTCGTCGGTCACGTAGTGCAAGTCGCAACCGCCATCATCGCGAGCACAAAAACAGTAGCAGTCGCAATGATGCCAATGAAGGCTCCAATAAGAACTCCGGCAAAGCCGTCAGCAGGGCCAGCAACAGAGACGCCAAGAAGGACGTCCACAAGGATACCCGCAAGGACGCGGACAAGACTGCCAATAAGGACGCCAACAAAGGCACCATGCAAGACTCTGGCAAGGACTCTGGTGACGATGTTACCAAGGGATCTAAGAAGGACGTCAACAAGGATTCTAGTGATAAGAACAGAAAGTCAAAAGAAGAACAGAAGAAACAAGAAAGCACGGTTAAGGATGTCAAGCTGGATCAGGTTGCAGCGCCTGCTATTGACCTTGACTTCTTGGCTGAACCTCTGGATGATGATATGTCAAGTGACAATGAGACTCCGCGCTCAACAACTACTCCGATATTGGACCGTAAGAAAAGCGATGAAAGTATGACATCCAAAGATCCCAAGACGAATGATGATAAGATCTCTTGTGTTGATAGCTTCCATGAAAAAAGGGATGATAATCGTCGCAACGGCAGTCACTCCTCGTCTCGTAAGCATGATAAATCTCCTATGCGCAGCAACCGCGGACGCGATCGCGATCGCGATCGTGACCGTGGCCCGACGCCAAAAAAACGAGGGGGTTCCTTGTCTCGTAGTCGTCGTAGTCACTCGCGTTCGCAGTCCCGTCATGGGTTATCTCGGGATTCATCTCGGCGACGCACTGAGTCATCAAGCAAGCGCGGAGAGGACAAAAGTTTGTCTACTGCTCGTGCGAAAGATCGCAGTAGCGGTGGAAGCCGCGATCGTGATCACGACCGAAACGACCGCGATCGAGAGCGAGGCAATCGCGATCGAGGACGTGACCGTGATCGAGATCGCGATCGTGATCGTGTGCGGGAAAAAGACCAACCCCGTGAAAGCGTGCGGGAAAAAGGCCGACCCCGTGATCGTGAGAAAGCTCAAGACCGAGAGCGTGATCGTCCTCGTGACCGCAAGGAACGCGAAGGGAAGCGTGGACGTGATGCTGCCGATGACGATGCTACCATGGGAGGCGATCGGAAACGACGCCGCAGTGCTGAGAAGGAACGAGAGCGTCGTACCGAGAAAAGCTCAGGTGGTGGTAAACGCGTCGTCACGACAACGTCCGGATCTTCTCGTGGCTCACGCGGAGGTCGAAACCGTCGTCGTGGAGGCGGCGGGGGTGGCGGTGCAAGTGGCGATGCTGACAAGCGACGGATTGAGGTGGAGGGCGAAGGAAAAAGCGGTGGAAACGACTGTAAGAGACCATCTCGAAAGAAAAGTGATGATCGTGGAGGCAAGGGGTCCGGTGAGCCACAGGCCAAAAAGCGCTCGGTGCTAGACCGGCTTGGACCCAAACTCTAACAATGCAAGAGCAGGTTATACTCTTGTTCATACGAAGCACAAAGACTCGTCAGGCGGTGTCGCTGCGTCACACAACTCGAACTTTTTGCTCCGTGTCGACTTCCTGATACTTACCGACGTTCAGGCTGTGCTAGCCACAGATACGCGGAAGTGAACGCCTGAGCTTCACGAAGTTGGTGTCACACATGCTGGCCTTTCGTGAAAATTAGCATTCCTTCTCCACTCCTTTCATGTTCTAGTGGTAGTGATGATTGGTATCGATGTCTAAATTGCATCTGAATAAAAGTATGGCCACAACCAACTTTGTTTTTCATGTTGTCGTCGTAAAAATTCATGGAACTGCACAGTACTTGACTGTCAGCATATGCCTTATACTACACAATCAAGCACAGAAGGTCAGTCAAAAGACGACGTTCAAGTGACTAGCCTTTTTTCCTCTAAAAACAAAGTAGAATACTCGTAAGCATGGAGCAAGATATCTATTCTACCTGACGTACGTTTCGATGGAGTAAGTATATGACCATTACGTGTCGAAGTACATCGAGTGCTACATCCTATACGTCACAAACAACTCAAGTAAGCTAGTAAATTGCAATGATAGAACGAGTCTTCATACGAACAAAGCCAAACAATACACCGATAATTAGCTAGCTACTTCAAAAAAAGATTGAGCTACGGACTAATTTTCTTGTGGTATTGATCTACAACAGCCTGCAAAAGTGTCTTGTTCTTCTTTCCCTTCATGACTTTTTTGTATTGAGTCAAATTCTTGATCATTGTCTTAATTGTGAATGCCATGACTGGAACATTCTTCTGAAGCACCAGCAATAATAATTCCGTAAACGCTTTAGAAATCTCATCCTTGTAGCTACAACTCACTGCAAGCCACTCCACCAATAAATCATAGCCCTGTTTTGCTTCAAATCGAGACTGCATTTCCTTCTGAAGCTGTTTGTGGGTCAGACTTGCGTCCAACACGAAAAGTGCGTGAACTCGGTCGTCCACAGTCCTTACGTCATTTTTAGCTATAGACAAGATACTTTCCAAATGTTCGACTGATGTTGCACACATTTCACCCCCACAATGTTTCTTAATAGCCTCCACAATGACTTCCGAGACAATACAATTTTCGGCCAGGGATGGTAATGGACGCAATACAATACGTGCATCATGGGCAGCATCCATTGGATCTTGCGATAGTGGATGGTGCCCAAACTGCTGCACATAAGCTTCTGTTTGTTGATGATATTCAATCACAAGCGCTTTAATGGCCTCGAGCTGGAGAACCAGCACGCTCTTGAGCATTTCAACTGGAGAGCTCATGTTTGTTTAATATATGGTGTGGGGTCAAGTAGATCCTGTGAAAACGCATAGAATCTATTATATAGCATATACGTTAGTAAACCAAAATGCTATTTACTTTCAAATCGTATTGTGAGGAGAGATTCAGAATCTCGATCAACTGCTTAGGACACGATATTCCTACTATATCCGTAGTCGAGACAAAATCGCTGGCGTCGAAGAGCGCTTTGTTGAGCTAAGGATTTCTTCATGATGCTTCGTAAGATCTCTCAGTAGGAGCTTGATGCACACCTGGCAATATAGCGCCGCGGATGATAGCGTCCGCCTTGCGATGGTCGTGCCTGGCAACGGCTTCGAGTTCAGTCCAGTAGACTATTGCTCCTTTCTCCGCCCACTGCAAATAACAAGATAAACACACACTTGATCCATAGACATGTGGTCACGACTATGCAAAGAGCGTCTAACATTGAGTCTATCAGGAGCAAAGCTGTCCACTTCGTTAGGTACCGGGGACCATATGGCTACCATCTATTGGATGTTGAACGAGGAGGGTGGTTTGCTTCGAGCTGTGCGCGCGCATCCATCGTTGCAAGAGCCTGGGGCTGCATCCTAGCGCCTGGGGCTGCATCCTAGCGCCTTTCAGTGGCTGATGAGTTTTATGCACGAAGGTCGCTTGATCAAACGGACCAAGTTCCAGATAAGATTTTCGTAAGATCCACGGGTTGATCGCCCACAAGGATGTGCTTCAAAATGGCTGCGAAGCGCCGTCCATGAATGATCCTCGCCTGCTCGCGGAGGGATGGATCCTGCACGTGTATGATAATGTGGGTCCTTCTCGCCAGCTCCCAGCGGTTGCTTCTAATCGTCAAAAATGCGAACTTATCGAGCGCTGGACATGGTGGTTTGCTAGGGTCGAAGCGCATATATGCTATAACTCGTATACAATAGTGCAACGTTATTTTGTAGAATTGGTCTTCGCGAGATTCCGTGGCGTGACGTTTATCCGCCGTTTGACGCATGCCCTCTTGCCGTCATATGATCCACGCTGCCGTGTAGTAACCCTATCGACGCGTCAACCATTGCATGGCGTGCTTTTGTTGTTATGGATCGGTCACGACCAGAATGGAGATTAGCCCAATATCTTCTCCGGACGTGGTGCAAAGAGAAGGCTAGGGTTGATCTTAGCGATCTTGGCGACCAGATTCAGAAATAGTTGACTTGTTCCATAAAAAACTGCGCAATAGGTGCTGAGGGACGCTGAGAGCCGAGGGGCGGGATATCAAAGACTGCAGCTGTAAAGAGAACGCAGGCAACACAATCGTATTGAGCATCAGTATGTGGTTCGCCACACAAGCCACGATCAAAATTGCTGTGAGGAAGTGGCGTCGTATGAACTTAATGTATGTATTTATTCAATCATATGAATAAGGCCATCAAGTATCAACAACATACGCTCACTAAAAAAGACCAATGCAGTATTTCATGCAAGCAAATACTAAGTGACGTTGGTCACGACATCAAGCTGGAAACGAATCACGACAAAGCGCAATGCGACGAGATATTTTTAAGCTTGACGAACAGCGCTGTTGCCACATTGCACTATTGTAGTACGCATACATATATAAAGTGAAAAAGTGTCTTGCCTTCCTGTGAGATTTGAGAACGTCGTTACCAGACCTTCATTGGGTCACTCAAATATTGATGCAACTTAGAATAGTTCTGCATGTAGTTGTGCCCTCGTAGCCTGCACCGGCTCAATCCTGTTGTTTGGCTATGTTATGTTATGAACCTACCAAATGCGATGTCTGAGCCATCTCGGTGGACGACAACAGATGTCCTTTTGGATATGGCAATGTGCAAGGTCTTATCTTAAAGCGACTGCGTAAGTCACTGAGATGAAGTTTCTCAGAGACTTGACGATTTGCAAAGAAAACGTCACACCTAACAGAGGTGAGTACTACGTAGATATAGAACAATCGTGCTGTGGGCACTAATGAAGACGCTGTAATCATGAAGCGACTGAATGTCGTGACGCCGTAAAGAGACCGTTTTCCATCGGGGTGTTGACACATTCATCATATTTTAAAAATGCTTCGACTTGGATGGATGGCTGTAAATTCTTTTGCCTTTCCAATCTTGTTACATAGAAGCATCATAGAGATTGTTACCGATGAATAAAGCCACGATGGATTGCAAATTGTCATGGTCGTTCCCCGTTTTAGGGCTACAAATTAAGTTTGCATGCTGCTTATCCTCTGCTTGGATAGTCAAGATGGAAGGATTTGCAATGTTGTGGGGAACTCGTTGCAGGCTATCATGGCATTACAGTGCAGCTGATACCGAGGGGGTCGATTGCCTATCCATGCTCAGTTTTTATAGCTTCAATGTCTTTCGCTTTTGCATGAAGAAAACCCAGTGATAGGCAGCAGTGCTCGACGATCAACTTCAGCTCGAAACCGAGGCACGAGAGCCGCACGCAATCAATTGCAACAAAACAGCTGCAGACGCCGTATCTATGAGCTTGGTGCTTGGGCCGACCAAAGAGCTCATCTATCATGTCAGCTTTATTGCTGGAAATGATCATGGCTGTTAACATGAACGTTCCCCCCTGGGTGCATGCAGTCGTTCTCTTTAGCTTTTGGTAGGTATCTCTATGCAATATCTGTGCAGACGAGCATCGAGCGGTGGACGACGCCGAAATGGCAAGGAACATTCAACAGAGCCCATCTGGATCCACTTCGCGCGTTGTATGGAAGACTAAGAACCAAACGGATCAAGCGTCACAGCGCTCGTGTCATGTCGCGGACATCTTACAAGAGCATCCTGAGAGTGAGCTCATGTTGCACGTTGCTAAGTAGTGTAAGCTTTATGGTATCGATAGTAGATAGCAGCAGTATAACCCGGTCGCAAGTGGTGGCAACCCACATGTTTCACCCCACAAAGTGTTGTAGGTTGGAAGCCATACGTTGCGTCGTCTGAGTCGAAGTGAATCGAAGCAGGCGTAGCTAATCGCTTAGAGATAGTCTCAGGCAATTAACTTCATTATTTAGCACTGTTGTTTGACAGCCTTATCATGGTGTCGCGGTTAGCTAGCGTTCTGTCAGCAATCGCAAACCTATAGAGTGTTGGGGTTACGTTAGGCTTACTGGTGCCCCTACGTATAGCTGGACAGGCCCTCGTTGCTTCAAGGTTTAGATTATGTAATGAAAGATTGGCATGACCTATGTGCTCCTGCAACGCAACAAGCGCGATCGTAACCAAGCAGTGTCCGGGCAATCTCGAAGTGTGAAAGAGGACATGCAAAAGAACCTTCTAGGCTGACGCGGCGTTGGGCACGACAGCTAACTTAACATCCTTTCAAAAATTGGGCGACGCTCATGTTGCAAACGACCAAGGTGAACGTGGCGGCGAGGCATAGAGACACCAAGTACTCGACCGTTGAGGTAAAGGAAGGTCATCGGAGTAATCGAATCTTTTGATTTAAATCACCGACAGTTACGCTGGTCAACTGAAGATGCAGAAGGCGCCGGCATTGCTTAGAGGCTTCTGGCAATGTAGCGCCAGTATTTCGCCGTTTTAGCCATTGTTGGCTCCTTGGATGCGCAAATAAATCAGCACTTGGTCGCCGCTTTGGCTGCTCAGAGTCCTGCTGTTTCATCTGGGGAGTCTGATTAAGCTGCGTTTTGCAACCCCCTTAATTTGTCTCTGTACACCTGCTGGCTCGACCTCACCCAAAGTCTCAGCGAGATACTGAAGTCTCCGTTGCAACTTGTCAGTGATATTCGCCGTAGAAAACAGCCGAGAGCAGAAAAGCATCGCGAAAAATCTGCTTCGATCCAAATCCTTTGATCAAAGACGCTGTGACGAATCCGCAGCAGGGAAAGTCAAACCTTGCGCCGGCTGGCTGACGTTAACTCGACTGTCCGTCCAGCTAAAATTTACTGGCATTTGCAAATTTGAGCTTAAACGCAGAAGCCATAAGAAGCCTGTGTTAGTTAGTGACAATCGATCATAGATCGTAGAAGTACATGCTTACAGGAAGAATGGACCCGCGACCGTGGATCATGATAACCAACGTGGAAACTGACGATATGAAGCACCAGCTCATGACCAGTTGTAGCCGTGTTATTAATCTTTCAAGCACTGCATCGACCATTGCAACTACTCCGTTCCTTCCATCTATTGGTAGTATCAGTCCGGCCAACACCACCATGACCACCCAGTTCCCGGTCGACGGAAGCAGCAGTCTCCTGAACCCTTTGAAACTCGAGTACTGTAGGTTTCAGGGTTGCGCCAACTTTGGCAAAATGCAGGGCTACTGTCATGATCACATACATGGCCGACCAGCTCCGCAATTCTCGTCTCCAACCCGAACACCATTCGGGCAGGCCACTAGCCCAAGTCACATGCTAGCGTCTTCAGTTACGCAACCACAGTATCTACCGGCATTGCGGACTGTGGTGCCTACACAGTCTCGACGAACAGAAGACCGTCAGCTAATCCCCGTCTCGCCTTATACGAACTACGAAACGTCAATGCAGCCCGGCAGTCCCATGTACACTGCCACAGCGGTTACTTTGGGCACACGGTATCCAATCTATACCGAGAATGCAACGTTCCTGTCAGCCCCATTGACCAAAAGACATCGTGTCATAGCTAGCCCCACATTCTCCACTGGTATGGGAAGTACCTGTAGCTACAAACCACCTCTCAAGTGTCGTCGTGATGGTTGCACGAATGACGCGAGACGTAAAGGCCTTTGCATGGAGCATGGTGGGCGCCACTTTTGTAAAATGACTGGTTGCCAGAAGTGCGCACACCGTGGCGGCTTCTGCATTTCCCACGGCGGAGGTCGTCGTTGCGCTGTGGCAAAGTGCACCAAGAGTGCACAGTCCGGAGGCATTTGCTACTCGCACGGAGGTGGCAAGCGGTGCGCGACGGAAGGTTGCACCCATGCGGCGCGGAGTGGCGGTTTTTGTATCAAGCATGGCAAGCAACAGCAGCAACTGCAGCAGCAAGAGAAACAATGTTTTACGGAGTTGATGTAACGAGTAGCGTGGTAAAGAGATCATGTAGATAAGATGGATATGATATGAGATGTAATGTCCAGACAATTTCGAGAGTCGATTAAGCTTTTGCCAACACTATAATGTATCACTATTTCATGTAGCTGTATTCCGAGTTGGTAGTGCATAATGACGTAGAATCAAACTCCATGACCGCCTTTTTGTTTGATGACATGTCTGCTGGTCCAAGATCTTGCAAGAAGACACTATCCTTCCATAGTGCGATCAGACGTAATTTATTCGATAGCCTGTACAAATTGTTTGTGTCCTTACAAATCAAAACGAAGCTTGAGATTGTAGCCTGCATTCGACGGATGATGTGTCCGGCCGGCCATTTGTTTTTCATGCTTTTTTCAATGCCGTTTGGGAGTGGACAAGCGTGGTCGACGTTTCACGACGATGGTCCAATTCGCACAGCTGTTTGCGCCACGTAACGAGGTGTCGTGGATGCAATTGCGTTGGACGGGGCAATTTTTTATCAGGAAGTGACGAACGAGGAAAGTCGTTGGGGTAGTAGACAGGCAGGATGCTAACACCTCTATGAACACTTTGGAAAAAGCGAAAATCGCAGTATCAAGTAAGCGGTTCATTAACACAGCTGCCATAATTGGACGTCAAAGGAAGGTATGCGATCAAGTACGACACGCGTAACTGAAGACGAATGGTACAGCATAAAATCCGGTGCTCAAGAACTTGATGGCTTAAGCAGTAGCCTGTGGATAGCCGTACAGGATGAACGGTTTACGTCCACGCTAGCAAAATCTCGCCAGATGGGGGATGCTAGACAGTGCGCAATTGCTCCAACTAACAACCTTATGTTGTTGAACTGAGGCAGCTTTTGCTGCGTAAAACGCAGCCAACTAACTACCAGCACTGGCGCTCCGTGCATGTGTGATAAAGTGAATTAGACTTCTAGAATATGTCTAGATACGTCTTACAATCCTTTCTTTTGAATTGTTATCATTCACGTTGAAGCTTTTTCGTAATACTTCAATAGGTTTAAAGTGTTGAATACTTTCTACAACAGTTGTATGACTTTCAATTCAGCATTATTGGACGTGCACACATCAAAAACTTGCTACATACTACTGTGAAGGCGTCTCGCCCCATTGTTAGCTAGTCAAAGATGAGCACTAGACAATGTAATTGCAAACGGGTAATGATGGTAAAACAACGCGTTGTTTACAAGATCAAGATGCTTTTTCTCGAATCTCTTACGGTGAACAACGTACATCACGTTCCACGTACACGCACACAAACAACTACTACGAAAATGAAAGCCACAGAAGCACAACATGTGCTCGCATCCAGAGAGTTTTGTCACGCCAATGCCACACCGTGGACACTGCGTCCCGCCCGCTTGCTTCACCGTCGTGGCATACTCAATATCAGACCGAAGGGTCGAGTTGATCCAATGACGCTCACTCAAGAATCTCGAGTAGGTGTTGACATTTGAGTATCCCAGTGCTTCCATGACGTACTCGGTTGGGTATTCTAGCCCACAACAGTGCGCAAGAACCAAGTGCGGTCCCCCAATGCTACCGAACAACGCTGGGCGATGCAAGGTTTGTAGAAAACGTGACCACAGGGCATTACAAGGAGAATCGGTCCGCCTTATTGTAGACCTCCTACTGCACATTTGACGGTGAAGTAGCTAGCGCAGACTCGACGACGTTTTGCTTGCGAAAGATTGGCAACATCTGTCAGTGGCCGACTGTCTAAGCAAGGCATCTCTCGTTGCTAAAACAGAAGAACAATTACCAATTACCACGTCAGAAATTGGGACGTGGCAGCAGAACACATAGTGTGACCACCGTTGGTACAGATAGTATTGACCAAGTAGTATTATTCAACATTGTTGTTACGCGACTCACTACGGTGTAGTCAGTCATAGCTACATCTTTTTTGTACATTTTGATCAGATAGTTGATCATTTCGATCGGAATTGGACCTTGCATTGCATGCTAATGTATGATACCTCTCTAGAACAATTGTCACTGGCCTTGCGCTTGATGTAGCAATGAGAATATTGTGCTTTAGGATAAATAGTCATAGATACATAAGAAATCCGTCATTATTCTAGTCATATATTCTGAACGATATGCTTTACTGTTGTTGTATTTGTGTTTTTTTACCAGTTTTGTACTTTTAGCACGGCGATCAAGAAAAGAGACTGAGATTTAACGGTATCTTTAAAAAGCTACCATCTTTTACAGTCATCTGTACCGGTAGAAATAAGGGTATACAGAGCGTACTCACGTGCCCTCCAAGCCTCAGAAGCCAATTAGTCACAAAGTATGAACGGAATTGCTCGCTACCTACTTACTGGTGGTATCGTCTTGGCTACGATGCAAATCATTACGGGCCCAGTTGCTGACTGGAATGCACGACGGGAGGGTGCTAAGGTTGTGTGTCTTTGATTGCAGTCATGTGCATGACGTGTTTATTTATGTGTGTGTGTTGTGGTATGAACCTCTTTGTCTAGGATCTGAAGCGTGCCCTGCAGCCACGCAAGATAGAGGAAGAAGAGTAAATGTCAGCTGCGACAAGATCGTGAATGTGCAGAAAGGGATGTTACTATACCATGGAAAAACGAAGATGAAGGAGCTACATCATTTGAAGGGTGACAGTGCTACTTCTACAGTACGCATTATGTCCGTGTCACTCAGTTGATACCAAGTAACTCATGGGCACAAACTGCTGCTAGCGTGACTAGTTGAAATTGAACTTGTGTGTCGATACTCTTTTCACATATTATGTTTGTCGATAAAGACAAAGATGGCAGCAGCAAGAGACTCTGGCTTGGGCTCGGGTGCTATCACGTCTGCTTCCCAAAATGGTTGCCCAGTCGCAATTGCGTGTTCGTGGAGAGCAGTGGCAGTTGTTTTTCCTGGCAGTAGTACACGCAATTGTTAGGTCATGAACCTCTGCTGTTAACACTAGACAAGGTTAGCAACGTACCGATAGCTGCTTTGCGAATCAAGTCCCATTTCAGAGGCAGATCCTTTACCGCCCTTAGTCCACTTGGACTGAAGAATACAATCCAATGTGGCACTTTGCACTCCGCAGGAAACGCGATGTTCTGCACGGCGCAAGTCCGATAGACCACCAACTCTTCTAGCGGAAGACCTCGAGACTGAAAACTATCAGGAAGAACGTCACGGCGTTTATCGCCACAGAGAAACAACATTGGTCTTTTCTTGCAGTCTTCAGGCAGCACGCCATTCTGGTGCAAATATTTGGACAGCATGTCTGCTGAGCCAGCATCGTCACCCTTACAGACTACACCGAGCGGCAGCAATTCTCGCGACGTCGCAGCACCAACAGAGAACACAGAGGTAGATTGTAGCTTTACTACTACCTGATGTTTCAGCTTCTCTTCTATACCATTGATTACGTTGACCATAGCAATTGCACTACGTGGACTCGTCACTATAATACCGCTATAGCACTCCAAGTGTGTCAACACATGTAGAAGTTGTGCTGCGTTAAGATACTCAAACGTCAATACATCAGTAAAATACACCTTTAAACTACGTTGAGAATCGTTGGAATTATAATTCTGTTCAAAAGCAGCCTTGTACTTGTCATCCGCTGCCTTAAGTAGCAGCACTGATCCGAGCATAATGAATCAGGTCTGATTCTTCCAATGCGCATCACTTACTTTATATATTGAGCACTTTCATATAATCAGGTATATCGTATATATACGTTTTGACAGGTTTATGTATTATAACAATATAGAAGCCGGCTCAGTTTTCCATTTAATTCGTCATGGCCGAGTCAGAAGAAGTCGTGGAACCGCTGCACCTTGAGCTAGAGGACCGCGAGGTTTATCTTGCCAAGATCCCGGTACGTACTCATTTCTACGACGTGTCTCGTCTATATTGTGATGCATACTACGTCCTCATACGCGTTTAATTGACTTGAAACTGACGGTGTCATAGACTGCACTCGGTGCGTCGTGGAAGAATGTGCAAGGTATCAGCAAATTTACTATTGTATTAATCCTGAAAGTGACTAATAAACTGATTGTATCAACTACAGAGAGTGAGATGATGCTGGGATCGATTAAATTGGAGAAGAAGAGCGTTCTTGGCCGTCGAAAGGTAAAATTACATCAGCAATCGGTTGCCAATTTGCTGCACTACTAAGTGGTAATTGTCATGAGTAGGGAATGCTAACGGTGAATCCGAGTACACTAGAGGATGAGATTCCGACTGAGTACCGTGTCGAGATTAGCGAGACGCCATTGAAGCTCAAGGTGTTTTCACTGGATGGTTCCGGTCGTATGGCTGTGGAAGGTACGGTAAAGAACAGCTGCACCATTATGGCTCAGCACAACGACCAGTACAACAAAATGTGCAAGCAGAGGCTGATCAAGTCTATGGTCAAGACGAGGTACGAGCTAATGACGTTAGCGAGACGATCAGCATTTATCTTATTCTGTCTGATTGTTATTGGCACAGAATCGTTCAGCCGCTGGAGGACTTGCCCCGTGTAAAGAAGGCAAGGATTCAGTTCACTATTGACAAGCCTGATCCAGACGCCGAGGAGGTGAGTTTGAGCATGAACATGAGCATGAGCATGAAATAAGGTAAATTTGCTCATTTTGCTATAATTTTACATTTGCAGGGTGACGATGATTCAAAGATGCAGGACAGGTTGGACAAGAAGATCAAGATGAGCAAGGTACGATTAGGATTGTGGATTTGTGTTCATAGCTTTTTGCTGATTTAACCGCGTCTATTTTTTGTGTGGTTGTATGCAGGATGAGCTAAAGAATCTCGTGTTTCATCACTTTGAGGAGCGCGAGTACTGGCCGCTTAAGGAGCTAAATTATCATTGTCGTCAACCTGAGGTACGACTACGACTGATTGAAAAAAAGAAGCTTGTGCTTTCATCTTGTCTTGATGTTTGTGTGCTGCAGTCGTTCTTGAAGGAAGTGCTTAAGGAGATTTGCGTGTACCACCGCAAGGGCCCCAACAAGAGCTGCTATGAGCTGAAGCCTCAATACAAGGACGGTGTCTCGTCGAACGCATAAATCACTTGTTAAGATAGCTTCCACGATCTTGCAACAAATGCCCTAACTACTCCTCAATTCTGCATTCACTATGTTTTCAGTTTCGGTCATGTTTGGCTATCAGCGTGGATATGTGGATGTGCTGGAAATGGAAAGCTAGCTACCAACATGGTTTGTGCTCACATGTTTACATTAAAAACCAGTTCAAATCTTTGAAGAACAAACAGGCTGGCACTTGCACACCTTACTACATGTGCATGTCCATATTGTTGCACAGAACAAACTCATTACATGCGCAAAATCGCGTCATGAGATGTAAAAAATAGTGGAAGGTGGCTATCATGCAGATAAAGCAGAAGCACATCATCTTGAATGCAATTAACCCTGAGTCCGGAACTGAGTTAAGAGCCATAATTGATCATAGGTAAAAGCTACAGCTTTAAACAAAACGAAGCGAAAGGCTACACCACGTCCATGTCACTTGTCATACAACTAGCGATCCAAATGACATTTGGTTCATCTTGGTGCTTAGAGAAAGCTGCTAATATCGCTAAAACAATGATAGAAAGAGAAGTCGACAGGCAGTAGCGTACGTGGATCTTGCCTAGTAAAAACAAGGGGGCGTCAATGAATAAAAGAGATCCTTAGACCAGTGTAACAAATGAATTTGATGTTAGGCTATCAACTAGATGCATTGACCGCTTCAAATTATCATGCGACCTCTTGGGCTTGGTCTAGATTCCTTATCGCGCATCATACTCTGTGCTCGGTCAGTGCGATAGTTATAGACAAACATGCACGCAAAGCATGAATTCGGCAACGATCCAATGGTCGGGAAACGTGCATTAACCAATTGTGTTTGCTCATCGTAGAGCAGAGCAATCGCTTCCATGAACACCGTCAATTGCTTCATATTTGACGTCCTACAAATGCGTTGTTGGCAACGAGTGCAAGCCTGATCATTAAAAGTGTCGTCCAGACAGCATTGGAGCTTCTTGCCGCACTAAGCTCGCAGTGCTAGCAAAGCATCTTGTCCAGGACACTGAGTGAGTCGTGAACAGAATAAAGCTCTTGACTTGCTTGTAGCAAGCAGAGCGTTTCGGAGACATCCCACCTCATTCTGGTCAACCAGTGCCTCGTAATAAAGCCTGTGGCCACTACAGACATAGTCTACGATACTTCTCAGCTTCCGTTGCTGGCAAACAGCGTTCCCATAGATTCAAGCCACGACTTGAGCAAATTTCATAAGCCAGTATGGGCAGACCAAATAACTTGTCGGTTGTGATCAAAGTAGTAACCAAGATTAATCAACGTGTGTTTCTAACGATGTCGCAGCTAAATGTGTGGAACGACCATTACGTACGAGGCATTGGATGCCAAGGCTAGCTATGGCAAAAGTATCGAGACCAGGGCACAAAGTTTTTCTCATGTAAAAGCTAAAATCAAGCGAAACAGAGTGGTAGAGGCGCGGAGATTCACGGTATCTTCCTCTCTACCTTTTAGCGGGAGAATATCTCGTGTCACATGATACAGATCTAATCAATTGTTCCATGTCAATGCTCAAACATAGTCGAGACGTCGCATATGATAAATTTCTGGCAAGGCATGTGATTCCTTCTCTTCCTCATGAGGACGGGTGCTCCAGTGCCACTACGTACTTTCATTAGTTGGTGACTCAATCGCATTTGGTGTTCTATCCCACCTTCTGTTAAGCCCCTGACGTGACGTACGTACACATTCGTTACGTTGGGAGTGTGAGGACACACTTTTTTTGACAGACAATGAATGTCCAGCTGCGGATTGGCGAGACAATATGCCCTTTCCCATCCCGCACATGACCCAAGCGTTTCACAAACTTGGTCCGACGTTGCGATTTGATGGATCGTGCGCGTCAAAGATGCACCTCTCTGGTAAAAAGAGATCGCGGTGAGGTAGGTAGAAAGGGACGTACGTACATGTTAACAGTTGAATAGCTACTAAAGTCAAAAAAAAGTGACCAGTTGGATTCATTCATTCATTCAGTTAACATTGCACGAGACAAGGTCACCTCTGACCACGTTTTGTCCGTTACAAAACATATCATCATCATCATACGTGTTCGTAATCATGCGTCGTAATGTCGTGACGATGATATCGAGATACTCCCCCATGATCATCAGTAGTCAACCCTGATGAAACAATGTTGACTTTTGGGACATATAAATACGGACAGAGGTAACCTATTAGATTGTCCCGCTCTTTGATCTAAAAACGAGGTTTTTTTGAGTGTCTATCTCCCCATACAAATATCAAATGGTTTTATCTGATACCCGCCCCACCACGACGGCTCATAAATGCGGAGAAGCAGAAGAAGCAAAAGGAAAGGAGCGCAATCACTCTTTAGATTCTGCGCGTCTTCGCTACGTGAGAGCAAGTGCCCGACGCCTGTAGGTGATCAATACACTGGACATATCAGTGAATAAACAAGTGAGTGACGAGCGTGTTGCGTTTCCTGATGGAAGACGTTGAGCCTGTGCCACACCAAGAGCCGCGATCGGTAGATAAAAGCCCAAAGGAGGTACAGACACCTGAGGAGAGAGAAGAGGAAACGAATGGAGAGAATGGAGCTGTAAAAGAAGATAAAGTGATGATACAGAATCAAGAAGAAGAAGAAGAAGAAGTAGAGAAAGAGGACGGAGAAGAAAGAGGAGAAGATGAAGTTGAAGTGCTGACGGTGATACGTGAAGAAAGGACAGAGACATTTGAACAGAATCATTTAGATGATAAAGATGAAAATGGTGTGGATATTTGTGAAGAAGAAGTGGAGATGCAGACGCCCGTAGTAGCAGTTTCAAGTGTCGCCGAGACTGAAGCGATAGCAGAAAAGTCCGAGACGGACGAAAAGACGTCAGTTGAGATGAAAAATGCACCTAATGATGAAACCCATACGTCAAATGAACTGCTTGTTGAGTCAAAGAACGAACAGAAAGAAGAAAACGTGAAGGAGATAGTTCCAAAGCCTGAGTTACTAGATGAAAAACAGTTGAAGGAGGAGGATACACAAGTAAGCGAGGAATGTTCAACGCAAGAGCTGCATCAGACCGCAAGTATTGCCAGTGAAAAGGAGGAAGGTGAGGCGGATCTTAGTACTGACAAATTGACAGAGGGTGAGGATGAAAGTGACAATAAGGTACTAATCGTTGATAGGCGAACAAAGCAAAATGCCAACCGCCAGATGCAGTTACCATATGCTTCTTCAAAATATTTAGCACCGTCACCTACACCAATTCGACCACTGGATGGAGATCCGCGTGCGATGATGAAACAGCTCCAGGAAGGTGATGTAGCTAACAGCAGTAGTGCGCCCAATAATGCAATCGACGTCTCTCCTTCAAAAGGACAAAGCAATGCTGGTGCCAACAATGTTTCGGCAAGTAGCAACGCGGTATCACAGTCTCAAATGTTCTACCACCAGACCAATGCACCTTCATTTTATACCACACCCCAGGACGGCCCGCCTGTTGGACCTGCAATGATGGAGCAAGGCCAAGCGAACGCTTTTACCGCGAACAATCAGGTCAATCGGAACAACGAAAGCATTCAAAGCAATTTGAGCTGGATTCCGCAAGCCGTGCAAGGGGCCCCTACGGCAAAAATTCCACAAGCGAGGCCAAATGTACGTGCGGCTTTTTTGGTGTATCTATGCTAGTTTGCTATGCTTACTAATTTAGAATGTTGTGTGGCTTTAAAACCTTCTAGCGCCATGGAGGTGGTGATTCGAGTCTAAATCCTGCTCCATTTGCCGCTAAATCGCTTGTGCCGCAGCGTTTGGACGAAAACTCATACGCTTTGGATCGCGCAAACTTGAGTCGTCTGGGCTCGTACGCCAAAACTGCGTGTACGCCGGCCCAGGCTAGTGCCCTCGCGATAGATGTATTACGTGCGTCAACTGGCGCAGAAAACGCAAGAGCACACGGGTGGAAAAATCCATTTCCTGGCGATGAGTATGAGGTCCTGCTTCAAAAAGGATCTATTGGATTGTGTATGAATATGAGTGTCCGCATGGGCTCGGTTACTGTGACGAGCTTTCGCCGTCCCGAGGAAGCTATGATGGGGCCAGCAGAAGCATGCGGTATGATTTCGATAGGCGACGATTTGATTGCAGTCGATGGTTTTCTTGTCCAAAGTCAAGAAGATTTTGCGCGTGTCGTTTCACGTCTCAAGTCGCTGCGTCCAGTATTACTACGTTTCCGTCGACCTGGTGGAAATGGCCTTGTGAGCAGCCTTAGTCGTGATTCTCAGGGTTACCGCAAGGGGCAGCAGACGTCAATTGTTGGTTTAGACAGCCCTCAGCTATTTACGACTGGGATGTGGCACATGGGCGTAAAGTACATCTGTCCAAGTCAGTGGGCCGCGGAGTTGCACGTAGACGGTGGCGGCATTCGACGACTGGGTATTTTTTCGACAGAGAAAGAAGCAGCAATGGCATACAACCAGTACATTCACCAAACGTACGGTAATGGAGCAGTGCAGTTTATGAACCCTGCAGGCAGTGCTGCAAATTCCAACATTCCTGTTGCGATGCCAACTGTTCGCGAAATGCAGCCCATTCAACGTCGGCGGCCACTGCTTCGTGCTGCATTTACCGCGGAACAGAAAGAGCAGCTACGTGCTCAAATTATGGTATTTAAGTTTACATCCACTGGCGGTAACATTCCCAACGAGATTTTGAGCCGCGCGTTGAAGACGATGGCTTACAATTACATTCAACCGAATGCGAACAGGAACAAGAGAAAGAGCTTTGCTCCAGTAGTCCTTACAAAGCCAACTAAGAAAAAGACTAAACGGGGGCGCGGAAAGAAGAAGTTTTCAGACGAAGATGAGGATGAAAGCGACTCCGACGATACCTACTCCGTTCGAAAGATTTTGAAGGAGGAACAACCGGCTCGCCGGTCTGGACGTAATGTCGGCAAGGCGAAGAAGAAATACGTAGAGGAACAGCTTGATTTTGAGTTGAGTGATGAAGAGAAGACCTCAAAACACAAGCAAAAGGAAGTTCCGAAGGGTCCACAAATTGATACAATTGTTAGCGTGCGTTTTCACAAACAGACCTCGAATGATATCGAAGTGTCAATGGAGTTCCTGATAAAATGGAAGGACACTTCGTATCTTCACGTAAATTGGCTTTCTGTTAGAGAAATTGAGGAATTTGGACAACACGCTATCCAGCGCATGAGACGGTATCTTCAGAAAAATAGTCGTCTCGTAGAAGAGGCACGAGAAACAGTCGTTGTTGGCGAAGAGAAGGATCTCAGCAACTATTTCAGCGACTCATACATTGAAGTGGACCGTATTTTGAATGCAAAAGAAGTCGTGGAGCTTCAAGAATCGAATCCGTATTTAGTCCATCTCCTAAAAAGGGAAGCCAGTGGCATTGAAGGCGAATCAACGGCACCAAAGAAAAAGGGTATCAAGTACCTTGTCAAATGGCGCGACATGAGTTATGTTGATTGCACGTGGGAGTGGGAAGATGAGCTCACAGATGATCGTAAAATTGCTGCTTTTCATCGTTTCAATCATCCTCCGATTATCAACGGTGCTCACCCTGCCACTTATGCTGATGTTCGGCCCGAGCCGTCCACGTGGGCGAAGTATCTAGAATCTCCAGTTTACAATAATCAGAACACTTTGCGGTCGTACCAGCTTGAAGGCCTTAACTGGCTAACATTCTGCTGGTACAATCGCCGCAATTGCATTTTGGCTGATGAAATGGGTTTGGGTAAGACAGTTCAAGCAACTTCTATCCTTGAACATTTGCGTCAGCGGGAGTTTATTCGGGGTCCATTCTTGGTTGTTGCCCCTCTCGCAACGCTGGGAAACTGGAAGCGAGAGATTGAAACATGGACTTCGATGAATTGTGTTGTATATCACGACTCGGAAGGGGGGTCCGATATTCGTGCTTTTATTCGCGAACAGGAATTTTATTTTGCCAGTGAAAGTCATCGAAAACGGGGTATTTACAAGTTCAACGTATTGGTGACATCGTATCAAACCCTTATGATGGATGCAGAATTCCTAGAGCCTATTCATTGGCGGTATATTGTGATCGATGAAGCTCACAAGCTAAAAAATCGCGAAGCAAAGCTACTTCAGGTGCTTCACGGTTTTACGTGGGATTCGTGCCTTTTGATGACGGGCACACCACTGCAGAACGGCGTGTTCGAGCTGTGGTGTTTGTTAAACTTTATCGAGCCCGAAAAATTCCCGAGCCAGCAAGAGTTTTATGATGAATTTGGTGATCTGAATACAGCGGAACAAGTTGGTCAGTTGCACGAACAGTTGAGACCGTACATGCTTCGTCGAGTGAAAGAGGATGTGGAAAAGAGTATTCCACCAAAGGAAGAGACGATTGTTGATGTAGAGCTGACTACGATGCAGAAGAAATATTACCGCGCTATTTTTGAGCGCAACCGCCAGTTTTTGAACATGGGAGCGTCCGGTACTGTCGCTAATCTAGTGAATGTTGAAATGGAGCTGCGCAAGTGCTGCAATCACCCGTTTTTGATTCGCGGTGTTGAGGACAAGGAGTGTGTGGGTGTCGATGATCAGCTTCGGATGAAGGTGTTAATTCAAGCGAGTGGCAAAACGGTGTTACTTGACAAGCTGTTGACCAAGTTCCGTCAGGAACAAAAGAAGGTGCTTATTTTTTCTCAATTCAAGATCATGCTGGATATTATTGAAGACATGTGCCAACTACGAGGCTACAGTATGGAACGTCTTGACGGATCTGTTCGTGGAAACTCACGCCAGGCGGCGATCGACCGTTTCAATAACCCAGATTCGGACACATTTGCGTTTCTCTTGAGTACACGCGCTGGTGGAGTTGGTATCAACCTGATTGCGGCGTCGGTTGTGATTCTGTTTGATAGCGACTGGAACCCTCAAAATGATCTTCAAGCTGTTGCGCGTTGTCACCGTATTGGTCAAACAAAGTCAGTGAATATTTATCGTCTCGTGACAAAGAAGACGTACGAAGCTCAAATGTTTGAGATTGCGTCAAAGAAGCTCGGCATGCACCATGCTGTTTTCGAGACTGGTGGGGTTCGCAATGAGTTTGACGGCGAAGATGATAGTAGTGGAAATATGATGTCGTTAATGTCATTAGATCGCGAGAAGGTTGAAATGATGATCAGATACGGGGCGTACGCTATCATGGGTGAAGAAGACGAGCTAGATCCCGAAAACCGCGCTATCAATGAACTCGATATCGACCATTTGCTGTCGAATAGTCGAACTATCAGATATGACCCGACAAAATCTGGTGAGAACGCTGACGGCGACAAGAATAATTGCGATGATGGCGGCAGCGATACCAAACCGGTGACTGCATCTCAAACTACTGCTCTTTCGTTCTCGAAAGCAACGTTCACATCCGAATCAGCAGACACGACAATTGACTTCAATGACGAGAAATTCTGGGAGAAAGTTCTTGGCCCTAAGCCTGTACAGGTGCTTATGACAAAGGTCCAAGAAGGTTGGCTGAAGACAGCTTTACAAGACGACGTAAGGGATTTTCTTCTGCAGTTGCGTGAACTTGCTCGTGCGGTTGTTAAGGAGCGGCAACGAGGCAAATCTCTTGCAGATGCGGATCAAGTTCTCTCGATTTTGATTGAGTTAAAAGTCACTGGTTGTGTTATTAAAGGAGTTGTGAACGTTCGCGAGGTTGCCACTGAATGGCTCCAGGTAATTGAGCGACCGAGACGTCGGCGTAGCCAAGATGTAGGGGACCAGTCGATGTATCTAGAATTTCTTGATGGACTCAAAGAGCAGCTTCCGAAGAAGAAGAAAGGCGGTGCTCGCCGCAAGCGAACGGCGAAAGCAAACAGTAGGCATAAGGATCAGAGACTTTCTAAGAGTGACGAAGACTTTGCTGAAGATGATGTCGACGTATCAAAGCGCAAGAAAGCAGCCCGTCACTCATCGAGTGGTAGAAACTCCAGAGCCTTGTCACCCAGCGGACGCATGCTTAGTGGTATTCATATTTCACTGAAGAGATCCAAGATTACCGAAACTTTTTGCGTCGTGAGAGCGGCTAGCAAGATTCGAAAAGTGCAAAAGAAGCTCGATAGATCGTCAAGTGAGATTGACTTGCCGACCACACCCGGTAAAAATAAACATTATGATAAGCGGCTGAAGGCTATGGGAGATGAAGATGAGGAACATGTTAGCGGTTCCGAGGAAGAGGAAAAGGAGGAAGAGCAGGAGGAGGAGGAAGAAGAAGAGGAAGAGGAGGAGGAGGAAGAAGAAGAAGAAGAGGAAGAGGAGGAGGAAGAAGAAGATGCCTATGAAGAACACGAGAAGGCAGCAAAGAAGCCTTCTCGAAGCCGGCCTCGGAAAACGGCAAAACCTAGCGGCAAGGCCCGAAAGACTGTCAAAGCCAGCGTGGATCCGCAGGAGGACGAAGAGATGTGGTGTCGCGTATGCTATAGCGACCAAGGCTACCTTGACGACCCTATCGTACAATGTGAGAAATGTTCTGTCGCTGTTCATCAGGTAAGACATGTTATCGAATTGTTGTGTCTTTTCTGTATACCTTTGAACTGACTAGAACTTTCGTTCTGTTCAGTACTGTTATGGAATTAAATCAGTGCCTGAAGGTGATGAGCCGTGGTTTTGCGATTACTGTGCTGAACCAAGACGTTTCTCTGCTGGTGCGGTATGTGAAACGTAATGACTTTTATATATATTTTCATTGTATGGCTCTGACATCGGTTCTACTGTAGCCATGCGAGTTGTGTCCTTTGAAGCGCTCGAAAAGCGCATTCAAAAAAAACATGCGAGGGCAAATGGGTCCATGTGGTGTGCGCTCTGTGGGCGCCTGGTGTCCAATTCTCCGATGTGGAGCGCATGAGTGGAGTAAAGCATGTTGCTGCTGCTGCCGACGAGATGAAAAACTCGGTTTGCGCTCTGTGCGGGAAGAAGGGTGGCAGCATCAAATGCATGCGGAGCTCATGTTCAACGTACTTTCACCCTCTATGTGGCCGTGAGACCCGAGGTACTTACGATATGTTTATGAAAGAAGGGGGGACAACTGCAAGCGTTTTGCCAAAAGCACCGAGCGCATCGAAAGCGTAGTTAGATATTACTTGAGATTTCAAGCTGCCCGTCTTAGAAGTCTTCACTTTACGGCCTCTTATGATAATGTAGCGGATGATTTTAACGTGTGTCGTGCCATCTCTTCGCCTTCAAAGCAGTTTGTACTCGTGGATGGCTTGATCAAATTGCACATGTAATCGACGGATCAAGATTGTCGAGGAAGCAGTTTGATGTCTTGGTGTAGCGCCTTTGGTAAAATGATTGTACAACATTACACCGGCTGGAATGCGTGCTCGCAATTATGAGCTTCGTATTGGAAAATGGAGTTTTGATTGAAGATGCGCTTGAGCTCTTGTGGCAATCTTAACGGAACTGGCCACGGGAAAGCAGAAAAGGAACGTAATTGGTCGGCATTCATCCTCAAGTGAAGCTCGTTGAGCTCGTCGAGTATTTACAGCTTGGCCTTGGCGTTTGTGACCCCATTGTGCTTCAAACAAGCTTACCGTCTCCGTCTGCTTCCGCGGTCCATTTGACTCTTTGTTGAGCTGTTTGCGTTGGACATTCAAGCACTTCAAAAATTGTTTACATTGATGGAATCATTTCCTTCTTTGTCAACATGTCGAAGGAATCCACGGGCTTTGGTTGATTCTTCATTGACGACAGTGTCTCGATCACTTTGCGCGTGAAATACTGTCATTAGTATCGGTAGAAACGACGGAGATCGATCGTATAAAATCAAGCTACACGGACCTACTATATTATCTTTAACGTGCCAGCAAAGCTGTTTCCACAATGGCATCATCGTGATACGGCAGGAAAAGAAAAAATACTGGCATTATCTGCTAGTGAAGGCTGGATGCTCATGTAGCTTTCCTCAATGTAGTTTTGAATCTCACAATGTAAGTGAGAAATGCATTGTGAAAAATACCGATCCCTCTGCGTCGTCAAGATAGCTATTGTCGATACAAAGCATTGAATGCCATCGCTTCCTTCATCACTAATGACACTTAGCACCTCATTGAAACTCAAACATGTGCATGTAATCAACTTATAGAAAAACATCACTCAATTGAAGCGTCAGACATGTCCAGACCCAACCGCACACCAAGAAACAGTGGTCATCAAATGTATGTCAGTATCGTCAAGATGCTCGACAGACTGCTCACTGACACCAACGGTGCGCGATGTCTGCAGCTTGCTAGCGGTCTCATGGTAAGCCTCTGCAAGACATTTAACTGCTGCGCGCGAGGATGAGTCAATGCTGCTGTTGATGACACTTTGAACAATGTTGCCCTGGACAGATACATCGCTCACAATCTACAGTGTACCAAAGTGCGACGCAAGTTAGCAAAACTCAACCTCAAAATCTGATGACACGCGAGATAATGTCTTCGCCCTTCTCGATCGTAGTTGGCGTCTGCTATTGCTGTCTCACGTTTTTCGAGTACAATTCATCTGACGGATAAGCTTGAGTTGACCGACGCATGGGCTTGTGCACCACACTTGTTTACAGAGTCCGCAATGATGTCGATATTCACAACTTGGTAATGTGCAGCACAAGATTGGCACCATATGCAAATTGAGGTCCTATCGCCCTTGTGATGATCACAAAGGCCAAAACCGGCAAGCTTTTTTCTTGCTCACTTTGCACTTCTTCAGCTCTCCGGAAATAACGTCTGACTGTGCTAACACGTGATCAGCCGTCGTCACCAACATTCCCTCAGTAGCCGCTTCGTTACAGTAAAGCGTAAAGTGCTTATCAGTTGTCGAGTCAAGGACACTGGCGAGATGCGGGTCGCCTTCAATGCGAATCGCCTTCAACTGTGGCAACTTGCTCCCGCATCTAGGCAAGTTGACTACAATGTCAGCCAAGTTGCGCGACAAACTTCGTGGTCTTTGTCAAACACAACGGCTGGTCAATGCACCACACATATCGCAAAGACAAGCCCAGCCATTATGGCACTCAAACAAGATGCCTTCCGATGAGATCAAAGAAGCGCTTGCTTGTCACCAAAACGTTCTGGAAAGAAAACTAGATTTGCTCAAGCGCGCGCACCTCTATACAGACAGCTGCTCCGTCGTATAAATGTAGCAAAAGTAGAGCTATCATGTCATCTTCTGAGCAGCACCATTCGTATTTCGGATATGCTCTACACAACAAATAGAGGTCTACCGTGATCACCTCGACGGTGAAGATCGTGTACCCGGCGCAAACTAGCTTGCGTGGGAGCAAGAAAACTATTTTTCGGTCGAGCACTGCTGGAGTTTTTCCTTGTTGTCTTTGGTACTGTTGAAGTAGAAATGTCAACTGCAGCTCCTCGACTTCGCGCCCATATTGCTGCCTGGCGCATGGCCTTACGCTGTTGCACTTGCACTTGGCTTGTTGGCCGAGTGATATTGGTAGCAATTCGACTTGAACGTACGCTGCTGATCTGGGAGATACTAGAATGAGGCTGCCTATCAATACATGACTGAATAGCAGTCTGCGTAGCAGGTTTCAACATCGAGTGTGGATTTTGTGGTCTCCATGCTGCAGTCGGCTTGCTGGGTGCTTGTTCATGAGTATCAAGACCCGTCTTTTTGTCTTTGTCTTGCTCTTCATCCGAAACGGTGCAAGAGTCCATAGCATCGTATATTGTGTGTGCATGTTTTCTAGCAGTAGTATCCCGTCTTGCGTTTAGTTCTTGCCATGATGGCGTCGCTGTCTTATGACAAAAAGTACTTTCTTTAGCGAGCCTTGATACCGTCTTCATCCCTGCTGTGTTTTTCATCTTTTGTTCCTCACTCTCTTTCTTTGCAGATTTTGCTTGCTGTTGCACTTGCAAATGCTTCATCACCTTTTTCTGTCGCAGTCGGATTTTTTCAGACAGCTGCAGTGAGTCTTGGAGCAAGTCACAGCGTGCCTTGAGCTTGTCATATGCCTTTTTGCTCTTTTCTGCATTCTTGCATTTCTTCTCTGCAGCATCCAGTGCTCTCTTAGTTCTCTCTAGCTCAAGCTTAAGCTGATCCTTCTCTGCAGTGACCTCTTTTAGTTGCCTGAGCGCCTTTACAGTGCTGTTAACGGTTCGAGCAGTCTCTGAAAGCTGCTCCCTGCTCCCATTTCGTCTCTTATCCACTAGCCCAGACATCTGCCGACAACCACAATGCACACATTAATACATCACCATCTGCTCTTTACTACTAGGACTTTATCAGCTTCACAATATCTCTCAATCGTTCACCTTGAAGCTTTCCAGCTCATTCTTCCGCTCCCTCGACGTTGCAAGGCAGCTAGAAGTATCCAGCGTCATACTAGAGTCGACATTA
Organism: Peronospora belbahrii; assembly: GCA_920618645.1. NCBI lineage: Eukaryota > Oomycota > Peronosporomycetes > Peronosporales > Peronosporaceae > Peronospora > Peronospora belbahrii. The sequence continues at coordinate 179,427 of CAKKTJ010000119.1, read as the reverse complement.
GCCCGTAACTTATGTGAAAGACAGTCCACGTCCTTTTGCAACTCCTCTAGCCTCGTTTCAAGCCGATTACGCCGTCGATAATGTAAGTTCGTGCCATTCCACGAGTTTGCTACATTCTTGTCTTGTTCATCACTTTGAGAGCATGGAGACATGATAGAGCTCAGACCGTTGCAAAAAAGCCATTCCTCACTATCAATACTATACACAGCATCTGATATCCGCTGCCGGCATTGCTCTGGTGTCTTGTAGATGAACGACGGCGAGTCAAATGACATGGACATGAAGGAATGGTCCGTAGGCAGTTAGTTTAATTGACTATTATGTGGTGGACATGAAAGATAAATAAAATAGAGTCATGGCTACGTTTATGCTACTTTATTTTAAAGTGAATATGGTATGAAAGAACAATAGAAAATCCCTTGCTTGTCAAGACAAGTTGCATTGTGTAAAGCTAATAAAAATTGGCTAGTAGATAATAATGCATAGAAATCTTACTTGCTTTTAGGTAACATGTAGTCAGAGATTCCTTTGGATATGACAGCACTGTAGCGGTCGTGCATTATCTCAGACAGTAGTTTATGCGTTCCAAGTGCTTCTGTGACACGCACGTCCACGTCCGGGTGTCGCGCTTTGACATCTTTGATAATCTCATCAATGTTGTTGTTCTCTCCAGTATGGTCGTCAGTAGAAAGAAACATTGTAGCACAGACAACAATACTGTTCTTCATGGTGTGATGGGCAAGAGCTTGAGCCAGTAGTGGATCATGGCAATCATCATATTCTGCACCTTCACGACGCTCCATGCTCGCGGTACCAACAAATTTGACGCACTCATATTTCTGCAAAAGAAGACGCAATTTCTTGACGACAAATTCTCGGGAATCGTAAACGTCTCGATTCAGTGTGCCATGGTCCACAACCAGAACTGTCACGACCTCATTTACCTTCTTCAAGTCCAATGCATCTTCAATACGCTCTAATAGAATTTGAGCGACCCGAGGGTCGTCTGCATTCTCTTGATCTACAAGGCAACCACCGACACGAACAAGGAGTGGCGCTGAGGGCGATGGTGTCAATGTTGCCCAAACTTTGTCGATGGTTGCTGGCAGATATTCGGTCAATGTACGAGTCTTTCCAATGAATAACGGCAGCACAACAACTTCACTGGCATTCTCTCCACGAGCAGCAAGGTGGTCAGTCAGCACCATTTCAAATGTCTTGGCTTGGAGCGAATTCAGCTCGCAAGGGTCAATGCGATTCGAAAATCGAAAGCTACAAGGTACAACAGGCTGGCAGAGAGACCGACTCAGCCGAAAGCTAATCTGACGTAGATCAAGGTACGCCTTAGCCTGCAGCGGTCCAACGTTCACCAGCACAACCAATCGCGGGCGAGCTTTACTAGCGGCAATCAAGGACAGAACATCATGTCGTACTATCTTGTCTTCTTCCAGTACTTGGGCTAGAAAGCCTTCACGGTAAGTTGGATAGATGAGTTGCACTCCTAGCTCTTCCTTGATTCGACGATTGGCGCAGATCTTGCTCTCCGCATAAAAACTCTTTGCAATGGCACTCATCCTTTGCTCCGCTTCTTCCCACGTTTGTCTGAGTGGTACCTGTACACCCAACAACTCACAAGCATAAGCCGTGACTTCATCCGATGGGGCCGGTTCATCGTCGCACATGTTATAGATTCCACCAGGATTCGGCCGAGCTGCTGACGCTAGCAGAATATTGACAATATCATCGACATGAATGCGATTAAACTTTCGACCTGGAATGTAAATCCGTGACGCCGTCCCGCTTCGAACCCTCGTAAGTGTACCTCGGCCAGGGCCATAGATCCCAGCAATTCGGAAAATGTGAGTCGGTAGACCCGAATCTAACCACAGACGCTCGGCTTTGATCCGCATTTGACATCTAGTCACTGAAGATCCGACTGGAGCCGATTCATCTACTTCTACACCATTCGTTTCTCCGTAGACACCAATGGTTGACAAATAACCAACCCACTGAATCGAGTCTTTCGTGGCGCGAATGAGCGGTTCTTTCAGAGCTCCCAAAACGGGATCCTCCTGACCTTCCCAAAATCCTGCCGGTACTGAAACGAGTATGTGAGTCACCCCATGCAGCGCTTCTTCAAGTGATAACGAATTGGAAGTGCTCCATGTATTTCCATCAAAGAGGAACACGTTTTGTGAATGAATAGCAGATGACTCGTATCGGAACAAGTCGGCATTGGATTGAGACAATTTCGTCGCAGTATCTACCGATCGAACTGTACCAGATACTTGATACCCAATAGAATGGAAAGCATGAGCTGCTCGGGACGCAGAATAGCCAAGACCGAATACAAAAAGCTTTTTGGAAGGGATGGACGACATCAGTCACAAGGATTGGTTGACAGAGGTTTTTTATTGAAAGTGTTGTTGGTTGTGGCTTGTCATTTATCATTCTAAGTTCATTAATTTAATTAAGTACATTTTGTCATACAAGGAGATCAGTAGGTTTATGAGGCAACAGTCCATGCTGTCCATTCCCTTTCAAGTAAATCTGCTTACAAGTCCTACCTTCCTATACATGAATGTGCTGTCGCCTCTTATAGCAACCTACCAGCAACCCATCTCTGGGACTTCACAGTCTGCTTCTTCCCATACTGAAACTTCATATGCCGTTCCCTGCAAATCCAACAGCATCCTTGATACAACAAAAATACTGCTATGTAGACAAGCATTACGAGGCAATTACGTGCTGGAGACAATGTCATGGCTTTTATGAGAGAGCGCAATGGCGTAACCACAAATCATTTTTTCACCTCTTTCAAACAAGCGGCTACGTGATGTGTTGGCACGTAAAGCTATAGATAGGTTGGTGGCTACGAAGAGCGTGAGAAGTGTGGATTGTATAACATTGGAGACATTCCACATTGACAATCTAGATGGAGCATGAAAGAGCTTGTGCGAGTGCGAGAAGCCAAGCCATGACCCAAAAAAGTGGCAGACGAACGTGCGACCGTTTGTGTCGATGCATTTCGCAAACATCATGAGTGTACTGCATCGATAAGCTTTGTGAAGCATTAGGCCAAGTCAACGCCGCATGTTTAAGTTATTGGTGAGTATTGATCTTTACGATCATAACGATAGTCGATTAAACTCTCGAAATTGTAGTCTGTCAACGACTTTGGATAAAAGTGATAGATCCATGCAGAGCCTTATCGTAGCATTTAACACGCAAATACGAGTCTGTAGCATGTCAAACGTTTTTGAGCTGCTCAAAAATGTGTCAAAGATCTCAACTCATTACTCATATACGTCTACCATCTGCTGGTCTCTTACCTACAGGTCTCCAGCAACGTCCTGCTCTCTTTTTCTGCCGCACATGGGTGACTTGGTTTACAAACTCCTCAATGACGAACCCATGCTTCTTTAGGTGCTGGCATCAAAGAAATCATCGATGATATGCTGCATCGATGGTACCTTTGACACCAGCACCTGCTCTGAAAATAAAGTGCACCAAATGTTGTTTGCCGAACAGCACATATGACGAGAACAAGACTTGTTGGTTTGCTTATGCGGTACGCTGTCCAGGCGTGCTTGAATGCATATACTTTGTAAGCAGCCAGCGTTGCTGATAGCGTACAGCTACTTCAGTGCAAAAGTCATGTACGCGCAGTATGTCCCAGGTGCATATTTCGGCCGTTGTTCCAATGTCGTATATCAACGCTGCACTTGTTAGCAGAGCAACATAAGGTACCCACGTATCCCGCCATGGAGTATGAAGCCTTGGATCCAAAGGTCAGACGGTCGCCAAGCCAAATCAAGTTAGGGTCTGCTTCCTTGTAAAGTTTCCAGCTTCAAGGTGACATCTCGTACTATGAGCACAAAGCAGCACTAGTACGTAGAAAGTATCCCTTTATCGTACCGATCATTCATTATGTAAGACAATTGCAAACACGTCAGCACCTTGTCGTAAGAAAGAAGAGAAAGTAGATTGCAAAACAAAGGAAGTAGTGACATTGTTTTGACTTGTTCTGCCTAGCACACAATTATTGACAGACCTCAGCTGGCTTTAAGCAGTGTCAATCCATGTCTCTAGACCGTTTCGCAGTGCAGACTGTAACATAGCATCTATATCTTTCCTCATGCTCGCTCGTTAAAGCAGTACACATTAACATTTTGGTCATGTCGACGAGCACGACACGCCGTAGAATACACGTGTTAAGGTATATATTGATGGGGTGTCAATACACTAGACGATACCTAGTATATAGAACACATAGCAGCTATACAATTGAGTGACTGGTTCTGAATCAGATGAAGCGCGAGGTCACGTACATCAACGAATACGACCATGCGTCGGCGAGAAAAAGGCTGCAATCGGTGCTGCATGTCACATTCATTACCACCGCGCATATGGTTAAAAGAGGCCAAAGTAAGGGCGGACGTAGCCACTGTTCCGTCTGGAGCTTGGGACGACTCTACAAACCGACGACGCAAAGCATTGCGCGTGTGCGAGCGTTGCTTGTGAAGATGGGGTTACGATGGGACTTTATGCTAGAACCAAGCTCTTTATCAAATTGAAAGGCCATCGCCAGCTTCTCTATAGCATACTAAAGGTTATGACATAAACAGCTCGGTGCAACGTGGTAGCTGCTTTTGTATCTTAGTCACCTCCTCTTGACACAAGAAGATTGAGCTTAGCTTTTAGAAGACGGCTTGTGGAGGTCGTTAGGGCTGCGGGCGCAGCCATTTCTGCTTTGCTAACATGTGACAGTAGAGCGACTTTCCAACGATATTGCAACCTTACCATCAAAGGCACGACCATCACGTGGTTCTAGAAGACTTGAAGTAACAAGAACATTGAAATGGAATGGCTGCAGTATTTGTGTTGAATAAATAGGTTGCGGACATGCAAAGAAGCCGGTTGATGTTTGATCGTAGACAACAGCTCAACAATAGGCAAAGGAATGGCTACTCTCATTTCACTACAACGCACCTATCGTGGTTTTGGATATCTAAATGTATAGTACACACCGTCTCGGAACATGTGCCATCACGTTTTGTTTGCAATGTTTTAAAGTCTATAAGCGTCCTGACTGTCCTCTGGTTTTGCACGCTGCTTCCCGTAAAATCAAGCGTCTGTAGAAAATAATAAGAACGTTTTTGTTATGATGTTTCTGGAGAGCTCTATTCTACGACCAAAAAGCAAATGGCGGAGAGGTTGAGGTTCGCACGCTGATATGAGTAAAGAGGTGAACAAAGTGCAAAGTGTCGTTGGTTCGTCACATTAATTGTGCTAAAACAGGTAACAATGTCAGTATCCTTCAGCTGGAAACAGATCGAAAGTTAGTCGGACTTTTTGATCAACTGCGGTCATCCATTTTGACTGGTCAACCTTTCGGCTATGATGTTTCCATTGCGTGCGTGAAAAACAGCTAACACACCTCACGATGCTCATCTTTATTCCACAGTGGTATCTTGCACTACAAAGCGCAATACTGTTTGACAAGTATTTTCCCAAAGCCTTCCTTCATTTCGTCTCTACAACTACCACATCGTTGTTGAAAGAACTAGGAACTCAAAAACTCAAAGTCGTTACATTAGCAATGCACTTTTCAATTCCACTGCAATATCTTGACTAGTACTCTCAAAAAAGAAGATAGTACCAGTGCTCTGTCAGCCCCTAGTTGGCTTAGAAAAAGAAACATTGCATTGTAAGAAAAGACCAGCCCCGTCGTCTCTTCATCCACAACGTCAAGATATTCAGTCAACCCAAGTGTATCAAAGACGCACGATGGCTCGTCTTCTCTTTCGTCGACTAACTGAAGTCGCCAGTAGAATGAATGCATCTCTCTCTTTCTGGCATCCAACCATTAATTCGAATCTAGCGGAGACGGGCGACGTCATCATGTGCGCAATTAGGACCTGGGAAACGATGATTTCAAGTACTGTATAACCGTTACACAAGTGCATGTGGTCTTCTTGCGCGGACGGACGAATCTACATTGTTCTCACCGAAGAGCTGCATCACCCAGTAATGCAAGATTTGATTGCTTTGCTATTTTTTGTGAATGTTCCAAAAGCATTTCTAATTGCTGTATAGACCGGTGCAGTTCAAGTGAGACATATCGTTCGTTACTCAAGTATATTCTTCTGTTACTCCACGAAGTGTTTGAGTTTACATCTTTCGGAATTCTTGTCGCTGGTAATCATAAAAAGTTGTTGTTTCCTAGCTTAGCATTATGTATAATATATGGGGTTTTACAGTATGCAAAGCTTTGTTTTCAAAATTGTGCGAGTCTTTGAACCGTTACGATACTAATAAAGTCGGCTACAGGGTCGCAATGGAGCCTTTAAAAATCATTAGAAACAGTAACTGCAAGCTATATTTCTCATGATCGAAGTTACTTTATAATAATAATCATAAAAAAAACCATGATCCTACCAACTACAAGACGCCGCTCTTGTGTTTCATATTTCTTACGGTGAAGTAGTAGTTGTGTGATCTGTCTATGCGCTTGCATCATTAACGGTAAAGACTCTAGTTCTTAAACGGGTTAATTCACCTTTTTAACCAATCAGTATCGTTGAACGTCGCTTTGCGAAAGGCAACACTACGATTGCAGGGACTCTCTCTTTCTCTGGCTCTTTTTCCTGCTTTATTGTAAGTAGCACTTAAAAAACTCTCTCTCATCATCACTCGTAAGTTTTCACTGTAAATCCAAAAGGGAAGACGACTTGACATTGTCTTAATTGTTTGTTGTTATTTCTCTTCAGTATTTTTGCATCAATTGATAGCAAAAGAGAGACAGAGATAGTAGAAGTTTTGTGTGATCAGCTTTTGAATTAAAGCAGCAGAGATTAGTTGTGACTAATCGGATCAGACAAAAGCGAGAGCGAGAGAGAGAAGAAGAAGGAAAACGAGACATTAAAAACACACAAAAAGAAAGACATACAACAAAGTATTAACTTTGACTTGTCAGACCTTTTTACTTCATAACAATGTGGCTCAAGCTTGTCGTAATTAATGTCTTGCTACTGATACAACGAACAAAGGGAGAGGACGGTACGTTTGAAAACCAATTGATCTTTCTGTCTGATACTTCTTTGACGTGTGAAAACGTGACGTTCATGTTTCTTACATCCTTGCCTCTTTTGTATTTTATGATATTTATATATCTCTATATTCTTACAGATTGTCCATTTACTGTAAGTGTCTTGGATGTCCCAGGTGTACGATGTGTGCCAGTAACACCTTGTTCAGGAACGTATTATCCATCGGGTTTAGCTCAGGGTGTTGGGGCATGTCCTACTGGTTCAAGTTGTGCACTATTACCATTAACACCAATCATGGGTTGTGCTGTTACGGGACGTACGGATCTTGTCTATGTCAAGACGGATGGTACGCTGATGAAGGATGGCAAACTAGTGACGGTTATGGGGGACCCCGTGTCCACGACACAGTCACCAACGATATCTGATAGCACCACTAGCAGTACAACAAAAAGAGCCACTGACAGCAGCAGTACGAGATACAGTGCCAATGACAGCAGTACGAGTAAAAACAGCGCCACTGACAGCAGCAGTACGATAAACAGCGCCACTGATAGCAGTACTAGAAAAAGCGCCACTGACAATAGTACGAACAACCTCAACAATGAGCTAAAGAAGAACCCCAGCAGTAGCAAATTGAACGGCAACAGTGAGGGGTCTGGATTAGGAGAGTCCAAGACTAAAGAAGACTCAAATGGTAAGGGCTCTTTCTACATCTTTTCTTAATGCTGCAGTAATAAGTTTAAAGAGTGTTAATCGAGGCTCTATCATTGCAGACGAAACAAATGCCACTGACTTGACACTCGACAGCGATGGTAACAAATTGAGGAGTGTCGATAACCGCCCGGTCACCTTGTCGATGTCAGAGTCTGGATCGGATGATTCTGTGGGTAGCGACGCTGCTAACCAACAGGCAACGTTCAACCCTGGGTCAATTCTGAGCGACGGACCTACCTTGTCCAAGTCGTCTTTAGACGGTGGACTAGGCCTCGGCGCCATTATCGCCATCGTCGTGGGATGTTTGGCGGTTGTAGCTATTGCAGCCGGTGCGCGGCTGCTGAAGAAGGGCAAAGAGGCCGACTTGGCAACACCCGAGGCTGCAGGAGGACACGAGGCCTATAATAACGTTGACGGTGGTGGCAGTGGCGGTATGACTCCCAAGGAGAATGTGCTACTGCTCTAAGTTATGGCCGACGGGAGGAGTCCTCCTTGTCCGAGATGACAGAGGAGAATACAGACTGCAAATTTTTTGAATACGGGCAAGCGTTGGTTGCGCGGACCTGGTGAATATACAAATACCTGGTGCGGTCGGTACCGGTACAAGCAAACAAACAAGAAGGTGGTGTTGGGTATGGTGTGTTTGTCGTGCATGGGGTGAGGCAGATATTGGTAGCTTATGTGAAAAGTAGGCTCTCTGGTCTTTCACTTTCTGGTCTCTACGATCATATACGCAACGTCGCTTTAGTAAACTGCGCACGATCTCAGCAGGCTATTGTCTTCGTGCTTGGTATTGTTGTTGTCGTTGCAATGTCAGCCTGTCAGCAGAACACAACATCCATCTTTGTTTGACAGATGGAAGCCCAATAAGTAAGCCTCACGGTTTTTTCTGCTAACGACGTCATAACGGCACACAGAAAACCGCAATCGTATTTGTAGTAAGCAATCTGACATGGTAAATTCATCGCGGGATCACTTGTGATACGTGTATTCATCTCAAAGTTGTCTCAAAGAAACTCAACTTTACGCCGCCTTACTCTTCGTCTCCGCTTCCGATGCTGCCTTGGCCTCTTTCAACGTAAACAGCTTGGCTTCAGGCTCAACAATGCCAAAGTTAGCGTAGAGACGACCAACTCGGTAGAAAGCCTTAAGAATTGGCTCGTCGCTCTTACGCACAAGCTCTGGAAAAGCCTGATGAAAGGCCGCCGTAGCGCGATGGAGCTTGTAATGTGGGATGATGGGGAAAAGGTGGTGGATCTGATGTGTGCCAATGTTGTGGATCAAGTTGTCAATGACTGCGCCATAGGATCGGTCGACAGACGATAGATTACCCTTGACATAGGTCCACTCAGAGTCTCCATACCATGGAGTCTCATCATCGTTGTGATGCAAGAAGGTGGTGATCACGAGAATGGTAGCAAACACAAAGATTGGCCCGTAGTAATAGATCGCCATAGTCTTGAAACCTAACTGGAAGCTTAGATAAATGGACAGTACTGCTACGGCCAGCTGTGTTGCGAGTGATATGATCACAGCCGATACCTGACGTACAAACATAGGTTCAAACGGGTTGAAGTGGTTAACATTTCGGGGTGGAAAGCCTTCAACGAGATACACAAACCATGCAGCACCAAGTGATAGGAGCAAATTGCGTGAAACAGGATGGTTATCAGCCTTTCGTTGCGGATAAAAGACCTCATCACGATCAATGTTTCCCGTATTCTTGTGATGATGACGATGTGAGAGCTTCCACGACTCAAAAGGCGTGAGAACGAGTGAATGCATCAAAGTCCCCACCACAAAATTAAGTAAATGATAGCGTGAGAAAGCGCCATGACCGGCATCATGGCCAATAGTAAAGAAGCCCCAAAAGATAATGCCTAGGAGGAGGATGTACAATGTACAAAGGATGATATCCAGCATCCAAAAGCTTTCAACTATCGGCAAAGCACGCACGTAGTTGAGTCCAAAGGCCAAAGATATAGCAAGCATGAGACTGCGCACAGTATAGTAAAGTGAGAGAAACACCGAGGCCTCAAAACAATCAGCGGGTAGTGCTCGTTTAATTTCCGTCAGAGTCGGGAACTCCAGCGGCTGCTTGATCGTCATGTTTGACTGTTTGAGCAAATTCTGAAATGACGACTGGTTGGAAAACAACCCAGAGTCAGATACAAAGACCACAATTGGCCTAAGATAACAAGACACGTAAAACGCGTGCTAGATAAGATGGATGGTGAAAACGTCAGGCACCGCCATGATGAATGTGTCATAGATACTATTCCTAGTCAAACCAAAGCGTAATACGTACATCATGTGGATGGACAGAGTGTGTAAATGAAGTTGAAAATTTGTTTTTTGTCAGGTTATATAACGTCAGTATCTTCGGCAAGAGGTCGTTGAAGCGCATCAGGGTGCATCATAGTAGCGATCAGGTGCTGTAGCGAGTTTTAAGTATTGTCTGGAGCAAAGTACTGCAAATCTTCTGCAATTCGTCGCCGCCACTGGCCAGCGTCGTCCCTAGCGCAAGCTCATATACCGTGGCTCCCATAGCAACGATATCACCGGCGCGCAAATTGTTTCTGCTGCCTTTGATTTGTTTTCGTCAGGTTACATTAACGGAAGGGCAATACCACCTCATGCTGCAAAATATCTTCAGCAAGAGGTCGTTGAAGCGCATCAGGGTGCATCATATTAGCGATTAGGTGCTGTAGCGAGTTTGAGTATTGTCTGGAGCAAACAAGTGAGAAAGCACGTTAAAATAAATGTCACATCTGGCTACAATTGTGACGTTGTGACGTATCATAACGTTACCGGAACATTACAAGGTCACCATCGCGGATCTTCTGCCATTCGTCGCCACCACTGGCCAGCGTCGTCCCTAGCGCAAGCTCATAGATCGTGGCTCCCAAAGCAAAGATATCACCGGCGCGCAAATTGTTTCGGTTGCCTTCGAGCAGCTCACTGCATAGAGATACGAATGCTAGGTTAGGAATTTTAACGTCATCCCAGTATACTCCAAGGAGTACTTACCGACTGAGATACCGATTGTCGCCTTCTCTAATCTCCATGCTGCCGTCCAAGTGAGCAACTGTCCCCAAGTCGCCGAGCTGCATGTGGAGAAGCAGCCAATGTTAGCACAAACCCAGAACAACTTACAAACAAATGCAACAAACCTTATAGACTTCCCCTGGGCCAACTAGGACGTTTTGCAACTTAACGTCCATGTGAACCATCTTCTTACTGTGCATATCAAACAGAGCCTGGCGTCCAAAATAGTGTTACATGGCTGTCACCAAGTGTCCCATGTACTAGCATGCTTACCTGAGCAAGATGGCATAAAAGTTTGCACAAAGTCTCCTCCGGAACCTTATAGGGTGTGTACTTATTGACAAAGCTAGCGAGCGAGCAAGCCTCAAGCTTTTCAAGCTGGATGTAAAGCAAATCGTCTTCGATCCAAGCGTCAAAATACCGCACAACATGGTTACTACTGCTTAGTGCTGCAAGTGCCTGTACTTCCCGTAAAGCTCGTTCGCTGTTGACATGCATGACAATAGTAACATTAAGTTACATTCAAAAAATCGACCAAAAAACAAGTATTCAGCTCTTGTCCTAACGTACGTGTCAGCTTTCCCACGAAAGTGGCGCTTACTCTTTTTGACAGCGTACACCCAGCCATCAATCTTTTTGACGCACTTGTACACCTTTGAAAATGACCCAGATCCGATCAACTAGAATAGTGAACGAACGCATGTTAAAGGTCTGTATTCGCTCGTATCCTGATACACCATGCAATCAACGTACACCAAGCTCTGAAAAGTCGGACAAATACTTGGCAATAGGCGATCCATTCTTTGCTCCCACCCATGTCGACGAAAAAGACTTTCGCTTACGCCTCGAAATCTTTTTCTTCCCTGATTCCGTCGTTGACTCTGGTGCAAATGGATTCACATAACTTTCTGCCGACAAGAACGATACAGCTTGTTCTCTACAACACACACCACCACCATTTCCACAACAGCATACACAAAGGTAAGAAAATGCTCCACATCCACTTGTCCGCTCAACACAATAGCTACGCCACTTGTCCTGCGTAACAACATCTTACTCTTTACATCTTTCTCTCTTGGTATTCACCACAACATTCACGCTTTTATTCTGTGGTGAGCTTACTTCCATTGACGATTGACTTGAAAAAGATGGTAGACCTTCTCTCACGTATCGTACGTCCATATGTGTCATATCTTGAGTGAGATTTTGTACTGGTTCATCTTGAATTAATTCTACTTCCGTCGAATGGAATCGTGGTCTTTTTTTCAATGGAGATGGTGTTGTTGGATTTGATAACGGAATAACTGGTTGATCTCGAGGTGTCAGATAATCCAAGTCATCTTGACTATATTGATGAGACTGAGGATGATGTATTGGTGTATAATAACTTTGACTTGAGACTGGATAGCCAAAGCGTAATGGTGTATGTGCTGGTTCAAAATCTGGTTCACTCTGTTGACTACTAGTAGCAGCAGTACTAGTCCCAGTAGTAGCAATAGTAGTAAAGTCAATTTTCTTTGGCTGACGTCCTTTATCTTTTCCTTGTAAGATTAGTTCTTCATTACTTTCATCTTCCATCATGTTATAATCAATACGTTTTTGGATCGTATCTCGATTATATTTATCCGCGTCGTAATCGTAATGGTTGATATCTTCTTCAATTGTTGTAACACTTGAATTGTTGCCTTTGGCGGAAGCTTCAAGTGATCGTCGAGCTTTACGTAATTTTCCGCTTTTTTGCTTGTGATTTATCGCCGAGTGTGAGAAAAACTCGTGAATGGAACGTTGTTTCTTGATGACGTGATGGGACGAGCCACTAGAAGAACCACTGGATATTGTTGTTGCTTTCGTCTTGCTGCGTGAAGCGTTGAGCAGCATTGGATAACGATGTTGGGTGTATTTTAAATGGGAAAATTCACAATAGACAAGATGCTTTTCCCGCCTTTTTAATGCGGGTGTTTGGGTGAAATACGGTCAAGATGGGTTTTAATTGCAATATATTGGGTGGTTTGCAATAAGTCGCTTTTTAGTTTCACTTTTTTCTGCAAGATGCTGCTTTCTTTTGCAATATAGTATATCAATTAGGACCTATTTTTGCAAGGTAATTATTGACAAAACAATAAATAAACCATGTAAAAGGATAAACAACTTGATCCAATTAACGGTGTCACCTTTCGCTCACAGATTGCATAAGCATCAAAAGCACAGGTCCATCATGAAACGAACATTACGTCACGCAAGCACAACTTTTCCATTTTCCAGCACACACAAAACAAAATTCATGGCCATTCAAGCATTTCATGTGATTGCATCCCGTTGATTTCAGTACCCCCACTCCACAACCAGGACACTGCACGGCATGATTCTGCCGTACTACGTTGGCATATTCGCGATCTGACTGAAGATCCAATGAACGCCAAGATTTGGCTTTCAGATAGCGCTCGTAGATCTCAAATTCTGCAGCGCCCAATGCCTCAAGCACATAGTCGGATGGAAATTCTCGCTTGCAACAGTGAGCAGGTACCATAGAGCGATCTAGAATGCCCATACGACATCGCGTTGCAATACACTTCGTGCAGTACAAATGACCGCATACTAAAGTGCGACAAGTGCTCTTGTCTTTGAGAGGTGCCAAGCAGCATGTGCACTTTGGCGGTGGTTTGGACTCCTCATAGATGCTCAAGGTGTCACCTTCACTGTCAGTTTCTAGCTCACGATGCAGCAACTTGGATTCCTCCCTAGCATATAAACTCATAGCAACTGCTTCGTCCAAGATGAGCTGCTCTGCACGACGAATTTCTTCACGGTACACTTCCAACGCATAGACCTCATCAAGTTGAGCTTCGACACTAACCCCATTAACCTCATTGACAAATTCAATTGTATCGGAGTCAAGATAGACAACGTGCTCAAATTGGTCACCAGAAGCAAGCTCTCTCAGGTCGTGCACGGTTGGAATAATCTCCATAGCTTTTTCACTTGAGAGTTGTCAAATGAGCTGATTACCACAGAAATGATTTGCCTAGCGTCAGAGAGACCCGTTAGAGCTCATCGACTTTTCCCAGCTTTCAAACCGTTAACTGTTGCAATTGAATAGTTTTACAAGTACAATTGATTATGATTGCTCGAAATATGCAGTAGAACACACAACCCAGTTCAGATTGTTTGTCGACACTTACAATGTGCAATGTACAATGAGCATCACAGAACCACCATCCTGATAAAGACTTCGCCTCACATCACTTATGATTCCAGTACAAATAGTCTAAATGATCGCGTGGATGTCATTGTCGATCCGGAAATTGGCACATGCTCCCGCAACGTCAACCCCGCCTTCTTGAAAGTGTTCAGTATATCTTCCTCGTAAGTGACGGTGCCGAAGTCAATAGTAGTGAAAAACTTGAGCAGCGGTTTGCCAATCTCCACAAGCCTCGAGCAGCGTGTTTGAATGGTTTGCGTCACGTAAACGCGCCCAGTCTTACGCTTCAGCATGCCCATGCAGTGATGTAGAGCTTTCACTGCGTCAGGCATGATCATAAGCGACGAGCTGAAGTACACAGCGTCGTACGGACCTCCCTGGAAATCGTAGACAGAGGCGTGGTGCACTTGAATAAGGTTCGTCAGCTGCTTGTCCTTCACCAACGTCTTGCACCAGATTACATAGTCCTCTTCATAGTCCACACCATCAACTGAAATTTTCTTGAGCTTAAGCTGCTGTCCGTTGTTAATCAAAGCCAAACCTGTACCAATACCCACGTCCAAAAGCTTGCTGCCGTTCGGCAAGCGCTCCAATACTTCCGCGTACCAACCTGTTGTCAGTTTAACAATTATTGCATTATAAATACGAGCACGTGCCATACGCACAAGTGCATAGAAAGTTGTGGCCGTCAGAGCCAAGGGGATTAACCAGGTCGTCATTGTATTTTAACTTTACTAGTGACCAAGCGTTGTCATTATCGGTCATGGCAACTTTTGACCAATAATCATTTGGTAAAGGTTTTAGCCAATTAGCTGCGACTAAGCTGCAATGATATTGAAGGTCACTCTGAAAGCTTCAGCTTGGTGCAGACGTTAACGTTGTGACCATCATTCCTGCTGTCATGGTCCTGATTCCGTCAGGTGCCTACGGTCCGCAGGGATTTCGAGAGTGCTGGGGAGACTACCGCGCTGAAGCCGACCTAGAAGATCCTTCATTGCCTCTCTACCGCTTTCAACGTGACCTGCCGCGTCTGCCCGTGCCTCCGCTGGCCGAAACTGTTGCTCTTTACCTCGAGACACTGCAGCCACTTGTGTCGCCTGCTGAGCTTGCGCACTCTAAGGAGCTTGCTGCTTTCTTTCTTCGACCTGGTGGCATAGGTGAAGAGCTGCAGCGTCGTCTTGTGGCTAGAGCAAAGGACCGTAGCGACTCAAGCTTCCTGTGCGAGTGGTGGAACACCTTAGCATATTTAAAAGTACGCGATCCTGTAGTGTTTAACGTCAGCTACTTTTTCCATTTTGCCGATAGTGTGCATCCTTCTCAACGCTCCAATGTGGGACGGGCAGCGGCATTGCTAAGGGGGTCCGTTCTCTTCGCCCGCCAAGTGGCAGACGGGTCGCTGGAACCGGAGCGATTGGGCAAGAAGAAGACGCCTATTTGTACGACAGCATACAAGTATATGTTTAATGCTTGCCGCATTCCACGACGTGAGCAGGACTCGTACAGGATTTATGACCCCAAGACGCACACTCATGCAGTGATAATGCGTCACAACAAGTTTTTCCAGTTGGAGTTATTGGATCCGTGTACTCGTGAGCCCTTGGGCTTTGAGGCGCTGAGTTTACAGCTGGCTAGAATCCTGGATATTGCGGGTGCTAAAGAGTCGGCAGTTGGAGCACTTACGTCTCAGGATAGGGATATTTGGGCAGATGCTCGTGAAGAATTGATTCGAATTCCGAAGAATGAAGAGTCATTGCGTGTCATTGAGAGCTCGCTGCTGGTGCTCAACATGGATGATGAAGCACCAGTGTCGCGGACAGAGGTAGCACGAGGGCTTTGGCACGGCAATGGACGCAACCGCTTCTTTGATAAGTGTGTGCAGATTGTGGTGTTTGAGAACGGCAAGGCCGGACTTCTTGGCGAGCACTCAATGCTCGATGGCATGCCTATGGCACGCTATGCGGACTACCTATTGTCGCGTCTGCATCATGGTCAGATTAATCTGGGTCACTGTGGTCAGACTACAGCACAGCTAGCCAAATCGTTGGATGTCCCAAAGCAGATCACGTTCCACTTCACGGTTCAGACACTTCGCGATATCGTCGAAGCAGAAAAGGTGTTTGATCAGACGGTGGTAGACCACGAAGTCTTTGTTCAAGCGTTTTACGGCTACGGTGCTCGCTCTATTAAGGGATTCCGTTGCAGTCCGGATGCTTTTGTTCAGCTCGCGATACAGCTTGCCTACAAGAAGCTGTTTGAGAAAAATGTGGCAACGTACGAGGCTTCGCAGACACGCATCTTTTTGCATGGCCGCACGGAAACTACTCGTAGTTGCTCGGCATCTAGTGCCAAGTTTACTGATGCGATGAAGGAGGTTTTGGGGTTCGTCACTACTGAGGAAAAGAAGAAACATCTGCTAGCAGCGGCGAATGCGCACGTCGCGTACATGCGCAATGCTGGTGCCGGTCGCGGCGTGGATCGCCACCTTCTGGGCTTGAAGTTGTTGGTTCAACCTGGTGAGAGCGTGCCGTTTTTTGAGGATCCTGCGATGGCTAAGGCCAGTCGCTGGCTTATTTCCACAAGCCACCTGACTAACGAACTGTTTGATGGCTGGGGCTGGGGTGAGGTTGTACCCGAAGGCTTAGGCATCGCCTACAGTGTCAAGGATCAGTCCATCCAGTTCAACATTACATGTCGAAAGCATGGCAGCTGGGGAGCCCGAATGGGCCATCTGCTTGAAGAAAGCCTGTTAGAGATGCAGCAGCTCTTTGACCAGCCCGAGGATATTGGCGCTAAGCTGTAAGCAAGAAGCCAAAGCAAACGAAGATGCACGCATTTGTTGGGAGGCGTGACGAAGGAGGGAGCGTGGACATCCCACAACATGCAGCCAAACTGCATAGCACACAAACCTTTAAAGCTGCAAGTTGCAAACTTGAAATAACATGCAATATATTTCTGCACTCACTCTCCAAGAATCTCTTGTATCTCAGCCTCTGGAATCAGTGGGCAGTGACAGGATCCCCAAAAGTGCAGGCACGTAAAGCAAAATTGATGGCCGTTGGGACACACCATGTGCACGCATCCAAAGTCACGCTGCACACCAATTCCACAACCTGGGCATTGTTTAGCTCCTACGGCCTTTACCGTTGCCGTGTATTCGACATCAGAATCTAGGTCTGATACCTTCCAGTCTTTTTCCATCGCAAGCTTTTGGTATTTGGCATAGTCTCCCGGCCCAGTCAATGCTTCGCGCACATAGTCGACGGGCATCTCTTTCTTGCAGCAACGGAGCGGTACAAGAGCACGGTCACCCAATGCTAGACGACACATGCGTAGAAGGCATGACTTACAGTAGTTGTGGCCACATGGCGCGACCCTCAGCGCATTCTTGTCGGTTCTCACAGCGCAGCTGACGCAGCTAACACATGTTTTGCGACGGAATGCCATGTACGACGCAAGTTATGCGCGGAGGGCAGCACAAGCTTCGCTTGACCCAGAGCAATTTTCTGGCAAACACCCAATACGTCACCAAACGAATGCACTTGATAACGCTCGTGCACGCTTTGAGGACACGAAAAATAGATACGGTGGCTGCAGCTGGAATCTGAAACACACGAGAGCGAGTTGCCTGGTATGCCTTGCTGCTGCACGTTAACGTCTTGTTCGATTGTTTATCAGTGATCAACACCTGTCCGCCTGCTTAGGTTGTCCCTCGCTTGCAAGTTCTTTCTTGGTGCGCCCGTTGGCCTCACTTTGGGATCGTTTCCTCAAAGAACCTCGTCCCAGCCAATACGTTCAAAGCACTACTCACAACGGAAGAATCGCGTGCACCCTCGTATGTAACGGTGCTTGCGCTTACAGCATCAATCCAGACCGCAGCAAAAATGCGTGTTGCCTTGTTTATTGTGCTTTCAAATGAATCTAGACTGCTTGGCGATGATCAAGAATTCATATACGCACCTTAGTACAAGACAACAAGTAATACTCTGCTTAGCGTCACCAACACCTTACAAAATCTGCAATATAAAACTGTAAGCACCGCCTTGCTGACATCGTGCCCAACGATCTCGCGAACCTCGTAAATCGGCTGCAGAGAATGCAACTCACTCGAAATCTTTGTAGATCTAAGTTCAGCAAAGTCCGTGTGAATGCGATATACTACTAATAGCACTGTAGATAATGAGACCAGTGCAACACAAGTAGAAAACAAAGTGTAGTAACTAATGAAAGACAGTGACTACGCAGTCGCATAAGGTCATCGTCGCAGCACCTAAAGATCCTCTATCCTTAGTGTAAGAGCTGTATTTCGTGCTCAAAAGGCCACTTCAGAGCAGTATGCATGTGATCTGACTAGCCAAAGTGTCGGATTAAATAAGGTTCTAGCTTTCATACAGGATTCAAAAACCATACAAGAGAAGCTTAAGTTTATTTCAACGCTGTACCAATTGAACCAAAAGCCGATGAAGTGAATTCAATTACGACGTAGTGCATATTCTTCGATCAGGAGAAGAACAAACCAAAAATGTACGAGCTTCCAACGTTACCGGTATTTACATCGATGGTATGTTGCAAATGAAGTCAAATACTGGTATTTGCAGCGCTGTAGATTTGAAACGTCTCAAAAGAGTTCCAAATCTAATGCATCAAATTGACACAGTGTGATAATGAGTGACTCACAGAATTGGTCATCGTTTGAAGAGCTTGAAGCATCCAAGCGTCCTCATGGCGTGATAAAGCAGATAGATGCTGTCAAAAATGACGAGAATACTATCAAGAAAAGAGAAAATGGAATGAGTGCCTTAATGGAGCCCGTACTGCTGCGTAGCATGCGAAATCGTCTCATCTTTGGTAGCTTGGTTGGTTTTGTCACGGGTGCCACCTTTGGAGGCAGTACGTATATGAATACAATCGTCATTAAGGATGTTCCAATTTTACTGTATGAATGTTGCAATGTATTGAAACATATTCATTTAACTCGCTGTTGTGATGATGATACAGTTGACGGAGCCAAGTTATATATGAAACAGCATGGGAAACTAGCACCTGCTGCATTACATACTATTGCGCGTGGAGCTGCCGTAACGGGAGGAGCTTTTTCAGGGTAAGGAATAGGTGCAATGGTCTCACACTTGGTAATTAGTGGATGTTCTGTCTCCTTGTGTACTGACGTCGTTGGTTTCTGTAGGTTTTTCTTTCTCTATTGCGGCATCAAAACTGCGCTGACAACACAGCGAGAGGACGATTTGACTAGTGCTGGTATTTCAACACTGTTGGCTGGACTTCCGTTCATGCGGTCCACGGTAATGAAGCAGAACGTTCCGTACGCTCTCATGCTCGTGGCGCTCGAACATTTTCATGAGGAGCTTAGCGAATACCGTAAATAAAATTGGGGCAGCATTGCATCGTGGTTGGCGTGCTTTTTACTTGTGTTGTGCGATATATTTGAACTTTGATCCGAATATCTTTGCAGCAATGCTGCCGATTTTGCAAGCTAATTACTTGCAGCGCAAACGGGATATATTTCTGACGCGAACTTACGTTTGTTCATGACCATAAACGCCACGACATTTGCATCTGTTCTAAGCTGGTTGTTATCAATATGGTGCTAGCGCGTCCGGTAGGCTGAACCTTGCTGCGCGCCAAGGCCCTGCGTTCCGAAAAGAAAAACTATAGCTGGCAAGGAGAGCAAGAACACGTGTAAGACGGACTTGAAGAGCAAGACAGTATAAGACGGACTTTAAGCACAACGCTCATTTGCACGGCCGGTTTGCAAAGAACTTTTCGGGCTCTGTGTCTTGTGCGTTTTGTGTAACCAAGTTGTACTGCAGAGTGTTGGCATCACTTGGAAAAAACTGCTCACTGTAATGTAAAGAAGATGCATCGTTTTAGACAAGTGACCGACGCAATCTATGCAAATGCCAGTGAACGAGGTGATCAACACGTTTGACCGATTTTTCATGCGCCTTATTATAGCGCTCCCTAATGGTAAGTCATTCATCAAAAAACAACTTTGGTGCGTAAAACATACCTCAATATCAACGATCTGAAGCCTTGTGATGCTATAACGTGTGCTTTGACTAGATATGCAAGTTGACTTCTTTCGGTGGTATGACTTTTAACGCTGATACGAAGGTTGCCACATGTTTCCAAATCCCTCGGTTGATAAAGGTTTTTGAATCCTCGGATACCAAAGTTCTTTGTTGTAAGTTGTCAGCAAAACTTTCAGCGAAACGACAGAATTGCCATTTTAGACAGCATTGAAACTTACTACTCCTTACAACCAGGACACTGCAAAAAAATCCCATCGATGTCTGTACGTGAAGTGGCACCGGCGTCATTACCATGTACAGGACAGCTAACACCTAAAGAGCTACTAGCATACAGTAGAAAGTATTACCAAGTTGGTGAGGCATCTTTGATCATTGGAATAAGTGTTCACGAAATTCCAAACAACTTTTGCATAAACGTTCAGTGTTGAATCATTTGTAATTCAGATTCGCTTAGTCGGATGTCGTCAAGCGCGCGACTGGGTGGTCACAATATGATACATACAGGTACATCATATCATCTTTGTTGATGTCTAGTGTCAGAATACCCTTTACGTTAAGAAAAGTGTGCACATACATGATACGTAACGGTGTGGTAGCTTCCTAGAAAAGCCATGGTTTTCCAAGGCCTTTTTATCATAGTACAAAGTCTACTTGGCTAGTTGAGTGTGCTCTCCATTTCAGCACACGTCCTGTCTTCATTCATTCGAAGCAAAAGCGTGCTCCTATTTTCTCATACTTGTATCAACTTGGTCTGACTGTTACGCTGACCATTAGCGTCGGATTAAAGAACAAAGCACTTGAAGATGGTGTCACCTGAATGGCTTGTGATGTGGCGCGCTGTGCATTGGGTTTGCCTCGGATTAGCCGCTATCGCTGCGCTCTATTTGCTTCTTCTTCACTCACTGATGTTCCACCGCCTGAAGCGACGCATGGCTGATTTGTTGCTCGGTGGCATTGCGCTCGCAGATCTGAGCTTTGTGACCCTGGAGGCATGCCAGCAGTTGATGCATACGTCCTACTTTGCACGCTATTGGCGAGAAAAAGATGGAGATCAAGATGGAAATCAAACGACAGGAGAGTTTGCGTTGACGCTCTTGGGTCGTTTCAGCTTCTTCATGTCCTTGTACTGGGTCGCCAACCTGTCGCTACTCATGAGGCTTGGTAGTTTTGAAGCTTTTCACACCAAGAGGAGTCTTCTATTGTCATCATTGACGTCACTAATCTACGGCTGTATGCACGCCATTCTCCCGATGTCAAGTGACCAGAATGAACATCATTTCACACTAGCGTACACCGTAAAAGTTGTGCTGCTGTTTCTGATGCAGACGACACCGTTGCTGCTAATATTAAGAAATCTTCGTGTTGTGAGGAGGTCTCGACTCAACGCATCCACTCAAGGACAGCATATTCATCGAAGACTTGCAGCTTATTGCGTCTGTGCTACGGCATTTACACTGCCGTACGCACTCGTGCTCATCTTGTTCCATGATCTTGTCGGGGTGGGGGCTCTTGCTGAAACACTCAGCTATTTGGTCCCTATAGCGAATGCGCTGCTGTTTGGTACGAGTCTGAGCTACTGCTGTGCTATGGCACCAAAGGAAACGACACTGTCGACTCTCGAAAAAGTGCAAGTCTGCAATACTCCATTGTCGTCAATAGATATTTCTGCAGGTGTGCTGACTGACGGAAGCGAAACTCCTTGTAACACAGGCTACATTGGTATGTTAACAGGTGGGGTATATGGCATTCGAGATGGATTACTAGCTGGTGATCCTCTCATTGAAGTGGAGATAGAAGGACCAGCTATAAAGATTGGCGAGGGATCTAGTGCAGAAGTGTACAAGGCTCAATGGGTCGGAATCACTGTTGCGCTCAAATGCCTGCGTCTGCAGGCTGGAAGTAGCTCCGAAGCAGACTTGTATATGACGCATCTGGCTAAATTGCGTACCGAATTTCTTGATGAGGCTTTGCTAGCTGCTCAGCTTCGACATCCAAACATTACACTTTTTATCAAAATGGGCACCTACAAGGGTACATTGTGTCTCGTCAAGTACGTCTTGTGAAGGTTCTGCATCCAGACTTATAAGCTGACGGCTAATTATCTGATGGTATTATTTTGTGTTGCTAGTGAATATTGTGCACGCGGGTCACTTCGAGATGTTCTTCGTGCAAATCCTTTAATGGGATGGCATACAAAAGTACGTTTAGCCTTCGAGGCGGCAAAAGGTTTGGCGTTCATGCATAATCGCAAGCCAATTTACTTGCACCGTGATCTCAAAGCTTCCAACATTCTTGTGACGGTTGACTGGACGGCTAAAATTGCCGATTTTGGCATTGCTCGCATTGCTACAAACTTCACGGCAAAACAACGTCGTATGTCACAAAAGTGTTCAATGCAGTCTCTACAGTCTCTACAATCATTAGATGAGAGAATTGTCACGATGGATGCAGCAGCTTCGGAATTGATTACAACTTTTGCTGGCACGTGGCGTTGGAATGCTCCAGAAATCATGAAAAATCCCAATGAGTGCTGTTTTAACCGCAAAACAGACATCTACAGCTTTGGTGTGGCTTTGTGGGAGATTCTGACGAATGGAGCAATAGCGTTTGGTAACGTCCAATTTGATCATCAGGTGCGACAGCTTGTGGCGTCAGGTGAGCGTCCATTGCTACCCCCTGCTTATATACGACATGCTCCATCTGAATTCATCGAAGTTATATGCGCATGTTGGCACCAAGAGCCGGAAAAGCGACCTAGTGCTCAAAATGTGATGCTACGACTCAAATCATTGTCTTCTATGCTATCAAATGGATCTGAAAGCTGTACGTCGTCTCAGGACAGAACACACTACGTCATGAATGAAAGCGATTATCAAGCCATGGACTCGAACCAAAGTTGTCCAGGATTATAGATAGTTCTAGTTTGCTCTTGGATTGAGCACTCGAGTTAAAGAGCAAAATCCAGATTGTGGATTTTTTGTTTCAAGTTGATGGATAATATTTGTTTTTTCTAATAAAATTAATTATCATGGTTAGGCCGCTTAATAAGGAATGGAAGTTCTTCGGACATAAGTACCGTGTGAGTGGTGCCAAGTGTGCAAAAGTTGACTGCAAAGCGTGTCAGACACAGGTCTCTGCTTCGATTAACCGTCTACAATCACACATACGTGTGTGTCCGGCCCGCACCGCGTCAACGACATTTGCTTATGATTCCAGCAGTAACACGAGCGACTGTTCCAACACGGGGTTGTCAGATGCTATTCCAGCATCTTTAGAGATTGAAAAACATACCATAGAGGCCCCTACGTTGAGAAACCTGACTACCGAGCAGACATCGATGACATGTGATGCTCCACTAGCTAAGAAACAGCGTCAATCGCCTTCTAAAGTGTATGATCAGCCACGAATGAATGCGTCGACTGCCAACGTCGCTGTTGTAACAAGTGAAGATGGTTCTTGGATCGATTCTGTTATGGATGAAGCTGTGGAAACAGTACAACCAGCAGCTACTTCAGTGCTCAACAAACGTCGATTGGAGATCGAGGAAAAGCGTTTGTATCTTGAGCTCAAGAGAGACCAGCGCGAAGAGCGCCGAGAACGGCTGGAGTTGGAGATTTTAGACGCAAGGATAAGAAAGGAAAAACTGTTGGCAGAAAAGGAAGGATACGAGGCCAAGGTACTGCTTGCACTGTCACGAAAACAATTGTTTGACCAAGGAGTGGATGAAGATGAGGTCAACCGGATCCTGCCAATTTCGACGTTTCAGACTAGTTTCAACAACAGTAATTCTGCTACGACTGAGGCAGCTACTACCACCGCAAACACAATTGAAACGCCAAGTGCTTCAACTAGTTGGGAAAAAGATGCAATGTCGGAAACCAACGAGTCTGAGGCTTTTTAAGACATTCCGTCGTTTGGTCAATGCAGCGGTGGTATAATTGAGTCACGATAGTGTACATGTATATGACCCATTTACAGCGTTCTCTTGGATCCTACAATAGCTTGATGATGGAGACTCGTACCGGCTGCTGACCTAGAAAGGAAGCAAAATCTGGAATACAAATTGCGCTTGATTCGCCGCAAAGTGTAGCAATATGTGGTAGAAAGTGATGCGTAACGGTGGACATGGGACCACCGACGCTAGATACGTTGGAAAGCTGGAGCTTGCGATGCGTCCCCAGTCTGTCCCATCTTGGCTCGTTGTGGTACCAATCATCTTTCAACCATCGCAACTTTCGGTTGAGTTTGTCGGTCATAAAAAACGATTGAAAGTGCTGGGGTTCATGGTAGTGCACTTGAAATACTTACGCTGTGGCTTCAATTCATTCAGCGTGGGATCTTGTGATGATATTACGAAAATCTAGAAGCTGTAAGTGCTGGTGATGATATTCTCTGCAAGAAGGATCACAACATTTGTCTCCAAAGTGATGATGGCAGCGCTGCCACTAGTAAACAGCTGCATCGAGGGATTGCAAAGCGACGGAGATGATTCTTACAGTATCAATTCACTCCAATTGATGGCCTCTGGAGACGAGTCAAAGATCCTTCGTCGTTCGCTCGTTTAAGTTCTTTGGCAAGACTGACAGCTCTCATGAGCTATCAGTGAGATATTTTAATATACACGTGAAGAATATTTGACAACCAGGCTGAACTGACTTTGTCCGAGATTTTGCAATCTATAATTTGTAATCAGCCAAGTGCTACTTCACAAAATAGATGAAATACCTGTAGGTCAGAAATATGGTCAATTTTTCTTTTTGGGTTTTTCTGAATATGGGTTCTCTTTATGATAGCTGCTCTGATGTGTGCTGCACACCATTGTAAGATTGGACCAAAACGCATCTATCAGTCAATATTAAGTATGGAGCAGCCTGTGGATAAAGAGACAGCTAAGGCCCAATTCCGCTCATCTCGTCTATCTTGGAGCAACCAAGCCGAACACGTACGTCATATGAAGACTACTACAAGGTTGTATCAAGCTATTGATGATTATTCTTGTCTGTAGAAACTGAAACAAGAGCTGAGCGATATCGCTATCGCTAAATGCCACAGCGTCGCGGAGAAATTTGCTGAATGCGCCAAGGCCAACGGTCTCATGGTTGTCTTCAAGTGCCAGGACCACAATAAGGCCTTAAATGCCTGTTTACATCAGTATACGAATGATGAACAGTTTGAAATGTATCGTCAGAAGCGTGAGAAGAGTATGACCGAGGAGAAGAGCAACAACAAAATGTAGATGACGTGGTATCTTGCAACGAACGTATCGCAGTACTGCTCATATATTCACGAGTAAGCTTCGAGCATGTTTATTTGCAATGAGCATACATGTCTTCGTCCACGGGCTTAAAAGCTTTGGCACCTACTTTTTGCGCTGTCGCAATTCACTGGCTCGAGTGGCGTCCACAGGAAAGGTAGCAAGCATTTCTTTGGCAGTGGTCATGGCTTCCGTGGCGATAACCTTGAATGCAGCATTGAGGTGCTTTGGCGAGTGAATGGCAGTCACTGACACGCGCAGACTTGGCAGGGGCTCTAGCGTTTGATCGGTCTTGTAACGAGGTGAACAGATTGCCACGCCCTTGTTGAGGCACTTTTGCATGACAGTGTCGCACACATTGCGCTGCAAAAGGCGCTGATTCTCTTCACTACCAACACGGGCCACAACCTCAGGCAAGAGACGTAGATGCAGAATGGGGGAGACTGCAGACTCGGAAACACTGTACATGCCCTGCACGCTCGCGGACAGAGCGTTGTGCGCAAGTTTGGCGTTATCACGGAGCTTGGTAAAAAGCTCTGGCTCGGTCTTCATAATTCGGATAGCCTCTGAGCAACAAGCGGACGTAAAAGGTGGAGCCGCAGCCGAAAACACGTAGCCGGCGCTATTGATACGCTGATAGTCGACAACCTCCTGCGATCCCGTGCTGAACCCTCCCACACTAGCTGTAGATCCAGCCAAGGAGCTGCAAATGATGGCCACCTCTGAGACGTCCATGCCATAGTGCTCCGTAAGTCCACGGCCCGATTTACCAAGCACACCAAAAGAAAAGCTCTCGTCTAAGAAAAGGCGGAAAAAGTATTTGTTACACAACTCAACCACCTTGGGCAAGTTAACCATGTCACCGTGGTTGCGAAATAGTGCTTCCGTCACAACATAGCGGCGCTGGCAGTCCGAGCCGCGCTTCTTCCTCTTGTCTTCATCACGCACGCTCTTCAGCACACGCTCCAGGTCTTCTAGATTGTTGTGCTTGTAGTAGTGCACCGTGCACCGTGCTAGGTTGGCACCCACCAAGATCGAGTCATTGCACCCTACATCCATCACAATGAGATCACCACGTTTAGCAAAGGCTGGCAATACGGATGATGACGTGGCTTCCGTGTCCGAAAAGGTAATCGAGTCAGTCGTTCCCATCATCTGGGCAATGTCTTTCTCCAGGATCTCGTGTGTGTCAATAGTTCCGTAAAAGCCACGAGGTCCGCACGAACCACAACCATATTTGGTAAGCGTCTTAATAGCAACCTCCTTAAGTTCAGGGCGTGAGCCTAGACCAAGAAAGTCAAAGGTAGCCAAATTCAGTAGCGGTTTGGCAAAGCCCTGCAGCTTGATGTGCGTATCAGGCGTGGCCTCCACGATACCAATGGGCTTGGACTTGTTGGTGTCCACAACGACACTGGGTGGAATAATAGGCTCAGGAGTCCATTCCTCACACAAATCATCAATCTCACGTTCCGAGAGCTTGGCAGCTGTGCCTTTAGGCTTATCACGTTTGACAAAGGTGATGTAGATGACAAAGACGATAAGAAACGTCTCGATAATTACATGCTCTGGGCTGCGCTCGTAAATGGAGCGAATGTACTTGTAGTAGGAGCTCGGAGTCCTTACAAAAGCCTCTTTGATCTTGGCAATATCGAAACTCAGCAGTGCCTATCCAATAAACAGTTAGCATTCCTAACTAATCAGTCATTTAACTCTAGAGGTTTGTTTTCGCCAGAGAGAAAAAAACACGTCACGCACCTCCGCAAAAGGCTGACCAATTGTCGCCCACCATTCACTCATTCTAACAGACTAAATAGGATACTAAAAGGAAAGGGAGCGAGAGAGGGAAAGCTCTGCGAGCGTGCTCACTTGACTCCGGGGAAGCGACGTTCGGGATGCAGCGGCGCTTCCCGTGGTCAGTGACGTGGTTTGCTAAAATGATCGATTTATTTCAACGAATCAGATATGGCCAAAACATGTATGGGTGAAGGATGCTTTACATCAATCTGATTGGACAAAACAATAACACGTACCTAAACTAAACAAAACCTTTAGTTGCTTCTTTCTTTACTTGATATTACATTATGGAACTTCGAAACCGTGTTACTGGCGCTACAAAACAGAATGCACGCGGCTTAGACGTAGCTCTTGGTCCGACCATTTATAGTGGTGAGCGTTACTCCAAGATGAGTGAGCGTCTTAAACGTCAGCATAAGAAACCGTCTGATGTTGCTGATGTTAATACTCAACGAGTGCGTTGTCTCGTACATTTGTTTAGTCTTGTTTTCTAGTATCGGTTTCGTCTGTATTTGTTATTACTGACACTCGCTATTCTATGTGACATTATGTATATTTTTTTACATCGTCTAATTATAACAGATAATGCGATCTCAGGTAATTGCATTCGTGGTGGCACTTGTTCTCGTCTTGTCGTTAGTGTCCACAATGATGTATCAAGCCCACGTTCGTCGCTCTAACCGCCAGCCTTTCGACTTGTAATGTCCATCGTTGGACAGATTCTAAGCGGCGGCTATCCACTGCGCTGTAAGTTTGTGGCAGAAGAAGCCGTTGACGGCGCTTGTATCAGTTAGATTGCCGACTTACACGTTCAATAGACCAGACTTGCCTTCTTGTTTTCTTAGTAAATGCTTGTTAGCAGGTATTTAAGCGGCCTGGTCATGCTGTTATGTGTTAATACGAGATAAACCATGCTTCCATTGAGGAGATCCTGTCTGATTTTCTGCCGGGAATAAGCTCAATACAACTTTTTATAAATATTAAAAGGCCATGTAGCGACTTTTTATCAGGCAGATTCAATCTTTTCCTATCCGCATTATTTGCTTGATTGCTTGCCGGCAACTATTGGAATTCCGATGTACACGTAGACGCATGACTCTAAACTACAGGCTTGGCAATTGTCGATTTCCTTCGTCCGAAATCAGAAAGCTTTGTCAGCCGCGAATACAGTTTGCGCACAAGAGTCTTACGAAAATCCCGCAGCTCTTTGTCCACAACGGCAAGCTGCTGGTCTTCAATAACCACGGATGAAGACGTGATAGCAAGATCGTTTGCGTCCGCACACGAACAGCTACAGCTCATCAAACTAGACGCGCGACCTGCTTCGGAAGCAAAGCTGCCGTTGCTGGATATGTGGTCATCGTCTGGCAAAGTGTCGTGCGACGAACGCTTCGAATCGCGAAAGTCAATGTCTTTGCTTGTAATGGTAAGGCCCCTCATGTGACGCAGGCTACGATGACTGTGTCGCCGCGTTAATGGAAAATGTTCCAAATCATTGCTACTGTCATTATCGTAGCCAGCAAACTCGGTATCGGTGCCAATTGTACTACCACGCTGGCGGCTACGAAGCGAGAGTCGACTGTGTGTGGTGCACCGGGGTAGATCGGACACCCCAGTCGAAGAAACCGAGCGATGCAAACTTTGCGACGAAAGTGGAGCTGCTGTTACAACAAATGCAAGCTCATCAATGCTAGGGCTGGGCGCGGAGGGTCTCAATAGAAGCGGCATAATAAAATCCAATCGTCGTAATCCAATTCTTTTACTGCTTGTGGCAATGGGCGGAAAATTGCGAAGTGGACGCTTCTGAAGCGTGATGGGAAGACTACATCTTAATATAGTACCATAGGGATAGGGGAAATGGCGGAAGCAAACAAAGACGGCCTGACTTTCCACAACTTCAGATAATTATAAAATGTCACCGCGCGTATCAATCGGGCTGTCGATGACAGCACGGACGTCTCAGCAACTGTCAACAAAGGCACTGGCAACACAAAAAACTATAGCAAGTTTAAGGCTGTGAATTTAGTTTCAGTTTTTCTACATTATGAACGTCCAGTTGTAGCGTCTGTATGCTTTTATGATCATCTGCTATATTGTTGATGTTCTTATGAAAGCATGACAAAGAGGCGATGGTCGCAATCACGCTACGCGCGTGCTATGTACTCGGTGTTGTCTTGCCATGACAAGCGCTTGGAACCAAGCTGCTGCTTCTGCTTCAGTTAAAAGCACCCATTCTAAATTTACATATTCCATCAATCCATCAAGTTGACCACCTATAGTATCAAACGGAAATGTCACGCGCGCAGTGATAAAAGTACGAGCTGCGTCCCACCATGGAATAATACATCATGAATGACAGTATGTAGGAGAACTGCTGCAATTAACCTGCGAACAACAATGCAATTGACACGGTCAACATATTTGTACTTGGTCAAGACCTAATCTGCGTCTGGAAACGGTTGTCGGACCTTTCAAATAGTAGCCCGTGCTAGGTTCTAATTGGTCAGATTACGTCAGTACTCATCATTTTCTAATCTTTTTAATGAAATGCTTGGAATTCTCTAAACCATTCATGAGCAAAAAAAGACCACAGAATGCAGCCGACATTGAAAAGTCTCATTTTGGGTGCCTTTCATCGACGTCGTGTCCACAATTTGACCCTCTCTCTATTGACCTTATTGATCACAATTTGTGTGAGTCAAACTTGTAAGAAATTGGTATGAAGCAATCTTTTACATTCACGTCCATCCAGGGTCTTGAACGGTAACAAGAAACTCATCGTATGGATTGAGTTGCATGGTGGACATAGGACCAGTACAATTGGAAGCAGATGCAATATAAACATACTACGTTGTGGACATGGATGACCGCAAGATCATCACGGGAAGAGCTCGTCACAACCCGACCGCTGATCCAGTGTTAGTGGATATTGGACGCTCTTTCTTCGGTTCCCAGGTGTGCTGTCGTCAAGCTGTGTGCATACGGAAAGTCTTAACCTGAGAGTAAACAGGTGATCAATACATGCGATGATTTTGTACCAAGAAGCGACAGCCGTCAGACGAGTCAGTAGATCGGATGGATGATCGACTGGTTTGGCCACTCTGTCATGCGGCGCTCGCAGCTGTTGTTGCAATTTTTTTTCAATACTACAGAAGGTAACATCTAGGATGGGGAACCATCGGATGCAAGCAGCGATTAGCAATACGACGGGTTCTATCACAAAACTGGCCAACAAGAAGAAGAATATTCAGATTCCGCTATCGTTGGACGTAAGGTACTACCAGGCGTTCCAAGACAAAGGTCCGAAATCCGGTGCGTATGCGTTCCGTCCGGACTCGAACAAAACGCACCCGGTGACTGGCAAACATGAAGCCATGTCGAGCTTAGTATCAGATGTGTCAATGGTAGAGCTGCAGACGACGAGTCTCGTCGCTGATGATGCTGATGGTGGCCTCGTCAGTGTGCCGCGCGTGGCGTTTCGAATAGGCCACTGGGTCATGCTGGAGTACCGCATGAACGACGACGACGAGTTCCTGGAGATCGAGTGGACAGTCGGACCAGTCCCAATTGACGACAAAAAGGGCAAAGAGGTCATCATGCGCTTTGATGCCGGCAACAGCATCGCCTCTGGTAGTACGCTGTACACGGACTCGAACGGTCTCGAGTTCGTAAAGCGTGTGCGCAACCATCGTGACACGTGGAATTTGACTCTGCATGACAACCAGGAGAAAGTGGCGGCAAATTACTTTCCCATCACCACGGGCGCGTATATCAAGGACGAGAAGCGCCAGTTGAACTTGGTGACCGACCGTGCGCAAGGAGCCGCGAGTTTGAAGGACGGACAGATGGAAGTGATGGTTCACCGGCGTCTGCTTTGTGACGATAATAAGGGAGTAGGCGAACCCTTGAATGAGACAGAGTTGGTGTACAACACGGCCACGAAGTCGTACACTACTAAGGGTCTAACGGTGCGCGGCAACTTTTTCATCAACGTAGACTCGGTCGACGATGGCATGCGCAGCATTCGTTCGAAGATGGAGTCGCAGTTCTTCCGTCCACTGACAGTATACCGCAAACCTGTTTCATTTGACGTGGAAGCAAAGGTACCATGGCTGACAGTGGGCGAGTTCCCTTCGAATGTAGGTCTGACAACGTTGCAGGAGCTATCGAAGCAGTGTCTCATGGTGCCTCTGTCGCACTTGTATGCAGTGGACGAACACCCGCGCCTATCGAAGTCTGCAACGGCGGGCACGAAAGGACTGTCACTAGAGATGAAAGGATTTGCGACGAGGTAAAAGACGGCGGGCACGAAAGGTCTGTCACTAGAGATGAAAGGATTTGCGACGAGGTGAAAGACGACGGACGATGTAGATGGCAAAGGGACACGTCAGTGACACTGCAAGTGGTTGAAGTGCGTGCGTTTCTTCCGCGTGTGCTCTGGAAAATGATTGAAGGTGATGTTGTTGATTCAGATTAAGGACAATGACTCTGTTTAGGTAGAGTCAAGTTGTTGGAGTTGAATTGCATAAACGTCGATGCAATTCAAAAAAATGAATCGTGTTGGTTTTACAAAAGATCGCGATTTATTTGTTTTCCCCCTAACGACATTCATTCATATTCATTCTCTAACTTGTCTTAAACCAAAACGATACTTCTTTCTGTTACTTAAGAAAACTATGTCGCTACAAACTCTTGTAGTATATGGAGTAACATTATGCTCGCTTGTATCTGCTCATTGCAATTCTAGTAAATGGATACCTCCTATTAATGGTATCTATAATACAACAAGTCGTATTGATCCAAATCGATTAAATGTTCATTTAATTGCCCATTCGCATGATGATCCTGGCTGGTTACTTACTATTGATCAATATTATATCCAAAAAGTACAATATATTCTTGATACAGCAATTGAAGAACTCGTACGTAATCAAGATCGTCAATTTATGTTTGTCGAGCAATCATTCTTTCAACGTTGGTGGCATGAACAGGGACAGGAGATTCGTCATCTTGTAGCTCAACTTGTACAAGAAGGACGATTAGATCTAACAGTTAATGGTGGTTGGTGTATGCATGATGAAGCCACACCACATTATATCGCAATGATTGATCAAACAGCCTATGGTCATCAATTTCTCATGGATGAATTCAATATTACACCACGTATTGGATGGCAAATTGATCCATTTGGTCATTCAACAACACAAGGTTCCTTATTATCACATGGCATTGGATTTGAGGCATTATATTTTGCACGTATTGATTATCAAGACTATACCAATCGTAAACAACATCACGAGCTTGAGTTTCTATGGCGTCCAAGCAAGTCACGTGGGAAATCATCACAGGTTTTTACAGGTGAAATTATTGATCATTACTGTCCACCAGATAAATTTGATTACAGTCGAAATAGTCATGAGATTCAAGACGATCGTCAACTTTATGATTACGATGTGTGTGATGAAGTGGAACAATTTGTGACCAATGCCAAAATGCGTGGTCATGCGTCCAAGGGCAATCACGTGTTTATCCCCATGGGTTGCGATTTCCAATATGATAATGCACGTCGGTGGTTTAAAAACATGGACAAGATTATTCATTACGTAAATCAAGACGCACGTGTGAATGTTTTGTACTCAAACCTGTCATACTATACGAACGTCAAGCGTGCAGAAGGACTTACGTGGAGTGTCAAAACGGACGACTTTTTTCCATACGGTTCAGGTCAAGATGACTACTGGTCAGGTTTCTTCACAAGTCGACCATCTTTCAAGCGTTTTGCTCGAGTAGCGAATACGCTGTTACAACAACTGCGGCAGCTTGATGCCGTCTACCAGAGTCATCATTCTAGTACGTTAGCGGCACTGCAGCGTGCTGTGGGTCTTGTGCAACACCACGATGGTCTGTCTGGAACGGAGAAACAAAGCGTTGCAGATGACTATGCGCTGCGGCTGAATGACGGTATCATCCAGGCTGAAAAAGAGATGAACGAAGTGCTGTTTGTGATCGGCGAGAAGGAGCCGTATCACTTGTGCTTACTAGCCAACACAAGTATATGCGATGTGTCCACGCAGAACACAGAATTTGAGGTGCTTGTGCACAACGCACTGGCGCGTACGACTGTTCAGACAGTGTCAATTCCGATTACGCACAAATCAGCGGAGGTAAAGCTTCTTTCGGGCAACGCAAGTATCCGTGCGAAAAATGTATTTGTGGCTCTACCGGTTCATCCTGAGACGCAAGTAGCTCCCTACTCGTTCGTTTTCAGTGTTGAATTGAAGCCTTTAAGCACGACTCGGTTTTTGGTAAAGCAAAATAACGTGGACTACAGCGGCAACGTGCACGAAGACGATGTCAAGCACGAGAAGAGACATGAAAATGCTGGAATTGGTGGTCTTGATGATAACATCGAGATTGACAATGTGGTTGTCCTGGAGAACCATTGGATGCGAGCAGAGATCAGCAAAAAGACGGGTTTTATCACAAAACTGGCCAACAAGAAGAAGAATATTCAGATTCCGCTATCGTTGGACGTAAGGTACTACCAGGCGTTCCAAGACAAAGGTCCGAAATCCGGTGCGTATGCGTTCCGTCCGGACTCGAACAAAACGCACCCGGTGACTGGCAAACATGAAGCCATGTCGAGCTTAGTATCAGATGTGTCAATGGTAGAGCTGCAGACGACGAGTCTCGTCGCTGATGATGCTGATGGTGGCCTCGTCAGTGTGCCGCGCGTGGCGTTTCGAATAGGCCACTGGGTCATGCTGGAGTACCGGATGAACGACGACGACGAGTTCCTGGAGATCGAGTGGACAGTCGGACCAGTCCCAATTGACGACAAAAAGGGCAAAGAGGTCATCATGCGCTTTGATGCCGGCAACAGCATCGCGTCTGGTAGTACGCTGTACACGGACTCGAACGGTCTCGAGTTCGTAAAGCGTGTGCGCAACCATCGTGACACGTGGAATTTGACTCTGCATGACAACCAGGAGAAAGTGGCGGCAAATTACTTTCCCATCACCACGGGCGCGTATATCAAGGACGAGAAGCGCCAGTTGAACTTGGTGACCGACCGTGCGCAAGGAGCCGCGAGTTTGAAGGACGGACAGATGGAAGTGATGGTTCACCGGCGTCTGCTTTGTGACGATAATAAGGGAGTAGGCGAACCCTTGAACGAGACAGAGTTGGTGTACAACACGGCCACGAAGTCGTACACTACTAAGGGTCTAACGGTGCGCGGCAACTTTTTCATCAACGTAGACTCGGTCGACGATGGCATGCGCAGCATTCGTTCGAAGATGGAGTCGCAGTTCTTCCGTCCACTGACAGTATACCGCAAACCTGTTTCATTTGACGTGGAAGCAAAGGTACCATGGCTGACAGTGGGCGAGTTCCCTTCGAATGTAGGTCTGACAACGTTGCAGGAGCTATCGAAGCAGTGTCTCATGGTGCGTCTGTCGCACTTGTATGCAGTGGACGAACACCCGCGCCTATCGAAGCCTGCAACGGTGGACTTTTCTGCGTTGTTCTCAGTAAAGAACTCCGTGGTGTCGGAGGTAATGGAGCTGGTGCTGACTGGCACGAAAGAGCTGCCGCAGAAGAATGAAAGGCTTGCGATGGAGTGGAAGACGACGGATGATGCGTACGACTGGTCACCTCCATCTCTTCCTGTAAAGGGTACATCGGTGACACTGCAAGCGATTGAAGTTCGTTCATTCCGCGTGTGCTTTGCAAAAGATGCGGGTATGGATAAAGGCGATGTTATCGATAGCTGGGCGACAGGTGATGACTTGTCTAGTGTTGCGCTACAAGATCTGGCAGAGATCATTGCCATTGAGTAAGTGTCACAGCTAGAAATCGTCGAGTAGTCTGAAAAACTGCAAAATGTGAGCGTACACAAACAAGTATGATTGAGCATGTGATCCATAGTTTTCTACGGTCTACGCGACTCCATGAAAAGCAATGACAATGACGGTGACAACAGACAAGAATGCAAAGCCAATGCCAACGAAGCGACATACAATCTGCCACTTTGCTTCTTTGAGGTATTGTTGGATTGCAGGCTGCAATTTGTTGCTCGCCACAACATCGCCGTCTTCTTGACAAAAGCCCACAAACTGCAATCGGTTTGCGCTTAGATAACGCCACCAATATACTCCAGCAGCTTTGATGATCATCCTTGCCGCAAAACGATTTGCAACAAAGACCACCACTAGAAGCCACCACGATGCAGCTGAGAAATACACAGCTTTTTCAGTCGCACATGCAAGATGATGCTGCAATGTATCAACGATTACATGTCTTTCCACAGGGTGTAATGCTTCAGCTGGAAAGCATAATTCAAATGCCGTAGATGGTACAAGGAATGGTGCGTTGTGACTCAACTGCTCCGTAATGGAGAGTGGCGTCAAAAACGCTGAGGTATTGCTGAGACTTGTCACCAAGCACTGGCTTGAAAGAGAAGTATCAACTGCACGAGCTACTTCATCATTAATGGTACAGTCTTGAAGCATTCGAATCAAGCTGCTTGTCGTTGCTGTCCAGTCATCGAAATCATCCAGTGCGATCGACTGGTTCTTCCACACGATAGCTGAGTCTACTGTCAGTGCCGCGTAGTCATTGCGGATGGAATCGTTGATAGTGGTCGCGTACTTCTGAACTTCATCAAGTGGACTAACGACGCGCTCGCTCTTGTTACCATTGTTCTCGAAAAATGCGCGGGTGATTCTTTGCATCGTAGTTTGTGAAACGTTGGTCGATACGTCAGAACTTTGGCAGTGTGCATTGTGATCATTCTTCCACACGAACAGGCCTATGGTGATTGCTGACGCAGCAAAGAAAAGAAGAAGAAATGTTACCACAACGCGCAGTAGCTCTGTGGCTTTTGTCACAAGTGTGTAACATATTGCAGAAATGCTGTGTTGGCAAAGGAAGACTTCACATACACTTCCAATCGTGTCGACTGTGGTAATGCCCCGGATATCCAGCATTGGCATGTCAGAGTATGACTCTGTAATCAGCCCAACTGCTAGATCTGCAACCAATACGGCGAGACGTCCAATGTCTACGTAAAAAATTACTTGGGTGATCAAAGCACTTACGTCAACTAGCGAAGCGCGCAGCACGGCAGTATCGATGTCAAACTTCTCTTCATCTGAAGTTGACGCTTGTGTGCTATTGAGACCTTCGTCACGTGAAGCTACGGTCAGCTTTTGATGCTCGTTTTTCAAACTTGAGTTCATGCTTCTATCTGGCAGAAGATACTTGCGCTGAATGGCGTTCTTAGGTCTGACACTTTGATGCTGATTAGCTGTGAGCTCAGCTACTAGTTGGTCCCCCAGTCGCTCCCACGGTGTAAAACCTTCAGCAATCAGCTTTTTGACTGCAGCCTGCCATTGTTCGCGCAAAATGTCAAAAGATGTGGCAATTTCCTGTTGGGCCTGATCCAAACTAATCGTGATAGCGCTAGTCGCATTATTGATCTGCTGTGCCGTTGATTCGGCTGTGTAAACAAGCTCCTGTTGCAGCTGTGTGGCCTGCTGAACGGTGGCGTTGAGCTGCTTCTCTAGCAGTTCCCATGTTTCATCTACAGTGTCCAGAACGTCCGTAAAACCGTCGTGCACCCCCGCTAGAAACTCGAGTGCTTTGTGAAGTGTTCGACCAGTCTTTCGTATAGCCCCAAGGCTGGCAGCGGATGTTAACGTCAATGGATTTGAAAGCTTCGATGATACTACTTTGCCCAGGCGACCAAGGCGAGAGGCCGATTGTTGCGTGTGACCTCTGCCGTCATTTCCAGACAGTACCGGTGCTAGTGAACTCAATTGCTGGGAGACGAGTGTCCTTGTTGCTCCGACAGTTTTTTCAATGGTTGACTTGACTGTATCGATAGCGGTCCACATCTCAACAAGTTGGCTCTCAAATTTTGTTGCCTGCTTGGATACGCTGTTGTTGACTTCCGTGGCAACTTGAGTTATCAATAATGCACGTACTGCAAGTACTAGTGACCGTGAGGACGACACATCCTCCGTCTTAGGCATGTTTGCGTAAAATGAATCAGTGAAACACTTCAACGTCGAGTTAGCTGCGTTAGCTGTGGACATTTGTACCTGTTCTTTCAATGCCATCAGCAGCGAATTGGAGCCTGATAACGTGAGGAACACATGTGAGAAACTTACAATGCAAAGACATTTACAGATTGAACTCACATGTCATCGTCGTATTTCTCTGATTAGCAAGTACTTGGTCATTAGCATCGATGATTCTCTGAACGCGTTTGCTATCAGCTTCGAAGTGCAATTTTGCGCCGGCCAGATATTCTAACGAGCTTCTATTTACACATTGGGTCATGGTATTCAGCATGTGACTCGTAGTAGCATACACTTGTCTTGCAGTCGTCAAGTCATTGTGAACGCCCATTGCGTCAAGTGTCCATGTGGTGATTTCCGAGGACACGAATATACCTCCGATGAATGTGCAGATCATAAAAAGCACGACGAAACAGAATCGTGGATAGTTGTGAAACCATCGCATTGTTTTCCGCTTCGGATCCTCAGGAGGTGTTGAAGGAGACTGTAAACAAGCGTATTCTACAGTCTTGTCTTCCAAAGTCATTTCATCAGATTCATTTGCACCTGCTGACGTAAACATAAAGGTGAGCGGATGCACTCTCGTGTTCAACCGAGGCAACATCTTGCATCAATGAAGTTAATAATGTAGTGAGAAAAAACATGAGCAGGTATAGAGTGAAGAGAGATAGTGAAAGTGACAATGCAAGAGACTACGAAGGAGTGTGACATATTGTTTTATCATGTAAACCATTGATTCATTAGAGTATTCAGAACTATCAATCAATCATTGTTGTAAAGTACTCATTAGTAATGGATTAACTAGATTGTCGTTTCATAAGGTAGACCACTACAGTACAGCCTTCAAACGACGCGCATGTCAAATTTTAATCCTTGTACTCCTTACAACAAAGAATGCTAACCTCATTAACATGAATAAGTAAGCAAGCGCTCAGACATCCAAGGAAATTTAGGGCCTCAACCAGCAAGCCAGGTGGCAACCTGACTGCTATCAGCACAACAATGCGAATGTTTAAGGGATAAATTTCTTCATCAATGCGCTCTAATGTATAATGTAGCACATATAATATGCATATATACAGATATGTATGTACCAACTCTAGATGTTGGCATCATCACAGTGTTGACAAACACAGCATTCATAGTTGCAACGCAGCACTTTCTTTTAATATTGGGTGTCGTGGAGAACACAACATGAGTAATCCCCGTCGGGTTAGCTCCAAGCAGCGACAGCACGACGTCCGTCATATGCCACTGAGCCAATTGCATAACTTTTAGTATGACCATCAGTCCTCGCGAATCCGCTACAAAGCTCCGGCACGCCAAGGCGTGCCATCGACGCAAAGCTTCATCATCAAGGGAGTCTGCGCTTGGACGCTGACACTCTCTGCCCTGGTGTCCGGGGAATTTCCCCAAGCCGTCTTCAAAACAAGTACATGAAGCACATGAATAAAGACCCGCTTGACTTTGCAATTCTAAATCGTGTTCTGACTCACTACCACGAGCAGCTACAATGGCATTCAAAGCTTTGTGCACCACTCGTTCATTGTTGACCGTCGATTGGATATGATGACAAGGGGTATTTTGTCAAATCAAATGGTAGTAGAAGATTCGAGAGATAAACAAACAGTAGAAGTATTTTCGGCTAATTTAGGATCCTACGATACTGCAAATGTCTGTATTATAGCATATTGAACTATGCGCGGGTAGGTTTTCCACAGTTTTCTGATATTTTTGTGCTTTGTGTGACGCATGCGTATGACGTAAACCAGCACTCATGCTCGAGCTTTTTGACCGGCGTCACTAGATTGGACAGTAATTATCAATTCGGCCTTACAATTCATTACAATCAAGATGGCCACTTCTCTTCAGATTGATAATAACTGCATCACGCCTCGTTACTGTACATGGCTATCTAGTATACTGATCTTATATATATAGTGGACTGCTATGCTTTGAATACGACAACATCAGCATAGAAATGGACAGTAAGTTGCATTGGGTAATGCAGCTACTTGGTTAAGTTGACAATCATCTTGCCTTCTATTTAGCGACGTCATCATCAGATTGGTAGTATAGCTAGCAGTATTAGTGCTGAAAGGATTATTAAGGATAAAGGTCTTACCAGAGTCAGCAAATCAAAAAGAATAAAATACGTTTGTACAGGATACGATTTGTTAATGTAAAACCTTGGATAAATGATAGACAACCACGTTGTTTCGGGAAAAAATCTTCCTCACGACTCATTCTTCAATTTGCGCTGTCAAGAGCTCCTTCTAATATCGTTGTTTCCTACTTGCCGCATCCTCCTGTTTCTGTCAACGTCTTCCTTACAAATGACTGATCTTTCTGATATTGGCCTTTACGGATTAGCCGTCATGGGTCAAAACTTTGCTCTCAATATGGCGTCCCATGGTTTTAAAGTATCTGTATGTAATCGTTCACCTGACAAAGTGGATGCAACAGTTCAACGTGCAAAAGATGAAGGGAATTTACCTCTTGTTGGTTATAAAGATATTAAAGACTTTGTAGCTTCCTTAGTACGTCCACGTAAAGTAATTATACTTGTGGTAGCTGGTAAACCGGTGGATTTAACTCTAGCAGCACTTGCTGAATATATGGAACCTGGTGATATTCTTGTGGATGGTGGAAATGAATGGTTTCCTAATAGTATACGACGTGCAAGTGAATTAGAATCAAAAGGGATTCTATTTATTGGAATGGGTGTATCAGGTGGTGAAGAAGGTGCACGGAATGGTCCATCTCTCATGCCTGGTGGTCCACAAGAAGCATTTCATGCTCTGGAGCCAATCTTAACGAAATGTGCTGCACAAATGGATGATGGAGCATGTACGACGTATTTAGGTCCAATTGGGTCAGGGAATTATGTGAAAATGGTTCATAATGGGATTGAATATGGTGATATGCAATTAATTGCAGAAGCTTATGACATTTTGAAGATTGCTGGTGGATTAACAAATGATGAACTAGCAAGTGTCTTTGATGAATGGAATAAGAGTGAACTAGAATCATTTTTGATTGAAATTACAGCACAAATCTTTGCGAAGAAAGATGATTTGGAAGATGAGGGATACGTTCTAGATAAGATTCTGGATAAAACAGGAATGAAGGGTACGGGTCGCTGGACGGTCCAGGAAGCTGCTGAGCGATCTATTGCTGCTCCCACAATTGCTGCATCATTAGATGCTCGGTACTTGAGTGCTCGGAAAGATGAACGTGTGTTTGCGTCAAAGATCCTATCGGGTCCGTCCGAGATCCCGGCTGTTGACAAGCAACAGTTGATTGATGATGTGCGTCAGGCTCTATACGCTTCCAAGATTTGCTCGTATGCTCAAGGTTTGAATCTCATTCGTGAAGCTGGCGTCCAAATGGGTTGGAACGTTAATTTAGGTGAGTGCGCTCGTATCTGGAAGGGTGGCTGCATCATCCGTGCCAAGTTTCTGGACCGTATCAAAGCGGCCTACTCTAAGGATGCGTCACTCATCTCGCTACTAGTGGACCCGGACTTTGCTGCTGAGCTGCAGGCTCGCCAGTACTCGTGGCGTCGCGTCGTGTCGCTTGCCGTGGCTAGCGGCATCCCCACGCCTTCCTTCTCGGGCTCCCTCAACTACTACGACACGTTCCGTCGTGAACGTCTACCGGCCAACCTGACTCAAGCCCAGCGTGATTTTTTTGGTGGTCACACTTATGAGCGCACGGATCGCGAGGGGCTATTCCATTGCGCCTGGTCCGCTGCTCACCACAGCATTGGCGACGTGCAGGAGCGCATCCGTGGCAACTTATAAGTGGTAGGAAGGAAGGCAAGCGTATCTGTGAGCGTCACAAAGCTATCATTTTTGTGTTTGATATGATCAGAATGCAGCTCGAAACTTTTAGCCTCTTTGTTTGTTCAACGTCTTGCTATTGATTTACATGGATCGATTTACATGCGAGAGAGAGCAGGTAAGCGCGCGAGCACTTCAGTCTCGCTGGTTGTGCCAGGGTTCATGCTAGGAGGCAGCTTACGAAACTTAGACACACGCCGAGCAAGTTGTTCCAGCTCACCGTCCCTTGCATACTTTGAAGTCAGGCGAAGCAGCTGGACTACTGGCTTGCTTGTGTTGGACTTGCCTTTGCTTTTGTTGCGACTGGAGAGCACACGCCAGCGTTCTAGCAATATTAAAGCGTTTTGCAGCGTCTCACGTGAGCACGACTCATAGAATCTGATAAGTTTCTCATGGTACATCGTTTCGGCAAGCCATTGCAGGCGCTTGAGCAAGTCCTCTGTCGTCACTTCACCGTGTGGGCGCAATGCGAATAGACTTGTGACAGCGACCCAGTAACTATCGATGAAAGGCCACACAAGAGTGCTCAGCAACGACAGCATTACGCCGTCGGCTACTTCCATGCGTTGTGATGACGAAGACGAAGTGACTACAGGAATAAGCACTTTGCGGGACTCAAGCTGTGCAAGCGCCTCGACGAGATGAGCACGGTCAGCCTCCGGGTCATCCTTGCGAACAAACTCCATCGTGAGCATTTTGTGCAAGAACGATGCGCCATCGAGCAGTTCCCGACTGTCTACACCTGCTTCTTCATCCGAGTTGCTTGATACAGTGCTGCTATTACCACAAAGCAGGTTACATGCGTCCAAACCATGGTATGCACAAGCCAGCACACCTTCAAGGTTGAACCAGTGTAGTAGCTTATTGCGGTAATACCCAAGGCCGATCATATTGGGGTATTGCTCGCGCTACACAACACATCTAGAGTGAGAATACATCCATTCAACATCACACTACTGGGGACAATACTTACACTGGTGATGGCAGGTTCGACGAGATCCTTACGTCGCATGGTGACAAGCTCGTGAAGTAGTTCAAGTGCACGGTCTACCACAACAGTTGGTGACCGGCCCTGGGTACCCACCACTTGACCACCCCGACGCAAAATCTCTAGTCTCAACCAATTTGCCTGGCGTACAAGTTCCTGCTTGGATATTCCATGACGGTGCACCAACAGGATAGTGGCTACCACGTGTGACATCGCACACGTCGCGTTTTCAATTAATGCGTCTGTGATTGCATAACCGAGATGTGCAACAATAGCAGACGTTGACACAGTCGTCGCTTGCTTCTCCGCGTGCGCAAGCTTTGCATCAAAGTATTGCTTTACGTCTAACGGCGCACCAAATTTCACCGAGATAGAGCCAAACTTCTTGCGTACTATTGGTATTGCTTTCAACAAAGCCGTGATCGACTGTGAATCATAACATTCAAACATATATCTGAGTAAGTCTTCAACATGAATGCAGCAGCAAGAAAAAGGTATCAGAAAAGCATGCCTCGCGAATTTTGCCCTCGCCCAAAAGCTCATTCTGGTGGAGCAGGACTTCCAATGGCTTCTCATAGTCAATAGTCACTGGCACGATATACAGCTGAAAGCACAAAATTCAAATACAAGTGAGCCTCGTGCATCGCATCGAAAATAGAAGACACTTACGCTCTTGACTTTTTCCGATAGGTAGCAATCAACAACTGTCTTGAGAATGCCAAACTTCGGGTGGAGTTGTTTACCACTGCGGCTACGAGAACCCTCGATGAAGAACTCGATCGTGTGTCCTCTCGATATCAGATGTTGTGTATAGGCACGGAATACTGCCGAGTATAAGGGGTCATCAGAAAAAGACCGGCGAATAAAATACGCTCCAGATCCGCGTAGTAGTTTGGTGAGGCTACCCATGTGCAGGAAATCTTCTCCAGCGGCAACGTATGGAACAGGGATATTGTAGGCGAAGAACACGTAGCTCATAAGCAAGAAGTCAACGTATGATCGATGAGTAGGTACAAGCACTACACTGCCACGGCGATTGGCCATAAGATCACGAATACGGGTAAGACCTGTCTCATCCACGTGGATCTGATCATACATGT
This sequence comes from Peronospora belbahrii, assembly GCA_920618645.1. Lineage (NCBI taxonomy): Eukaryota > Oomycota > Peronosporomycetes > Peronosporales > Peronosporaceae > Peronospora > Peronospora belbahrii. The sequence continues at coordinate 136,301 of CAKKTJ010000119.1, read as the reverse complement.
TGCGGCACACCTTTCGAAGCAGCCAACCAAACTTGCGCACAGCCTTGTAGTCCAATTGTGCAGCCATCGTACTAAGAATTCTTGCAGCTTGACGATCTACCTCGTCTTTATCCACCCCCTGCGCCATAGCACACTCTTTTATTGCAGTGCGAACAATTTCCGATTCCAAAACGCTGTTGCGAAGGCTACCGATGGACTCAACATAGGGCCTAGAAACGTGTGATGCCTCGTGATTCATACCTTCCTTCCACCCAGTAAGTCCCATCACACGACCAAGTAACCCCGATTTGGTGTATCCAGGCTTGCGGCTCGATGTATATGCCCAGGCCACATCCGAGAGCAATCCAGGAAACGAGACCGCGTGATGATCGGGATCCCATTCTAGAATACGGTCAGTGTTAAGTGCAAGCTGCGTCTGATTAACGCCCTCAATATCCACATCGATGACATCTTCGTGCAGCATATACTTTCTTAGTCCTACACAGAAATTCACAACGTAACGTTCCCACGCGATTTCGTGGGAATCGATCCAAAAATCTTTTGTTGCCCAGGTTTTAAGTGTGTTCTCTGTAGTATCGGCAGTAAATATCCATTGGTTTTCCGTAAACGGCTTGAACAACTCTACCAGATTCCGTGCATGCCATGTAAGCTGCCACAGCTTTGCCGCGCTCTTAATGTGCCCTGAATGACCGCTTTTGTTGGCAAGTGTTGAATACACGGACGACGGCAGCGTATACGTAAGAAACCATTGAATTTGAAAGCTTTGGTGAGTTGGAATCATAGAAAACTTGACCGGAAAGAGTCCGCGTGCTGGCGGATTTTTTTTAAAGTACTCTAGCACAACCATGGTTGGTACACGCCAGCGTAGCGGATTTTGTCGTGGATCGGATGTGCCGCAATGCACAACCATAGGTGGATTTATTGCCACACCCTTGGCCAGCGGATAGGACGGTTCTTGTGATGACCGTATGCTCTCGTGTTCGTGAATCTTTGCGCAGATAGAGAGCATAATACTGTTCACCGCCAAATCTACGGGAACAATGTCGGCAACGTTTCTTGGGTCACCTGGCAGCATCGTCAACACGCCCATTCCACCAGCCAGAAAGATAGCGCCGGCAGCAGCAATTTGATCAATCCATCCAGGTACGGGCTCCTTCCAACTTGCACCGATAATCGTTGGGCGATGAATCACGAGCGGTATGTTGGGTGCAATTTCGCTTACCAACAGGTGCTCCGTCATGGACTTGGTAAGTGTGTATGTGTTAGGATACGTTCCCATAAGGTTTATCGTGACACGTTCCATTTTACTTGGCGTCGCTGTCACAACTGATTTCAAAGCATCATGTACGTCAAAATCCAGTGGATACAGCTTCTCCAAGACCTTGATATTGCGTAGATTACTGTTCACATAGGCCGTTGATACATGCAGATGGCAACGAATCCTAGTACAACTCTGCACAAATCTTGCAACATGGAGCGCACCGAGACAGTTCATCTCGGCAGCTACCTCAAGCGGCTCATCAAACCGTACTGAAGCTGCCGAGTGGATGGAGATCTGCACAGAAGCACGTAGTACTTGCGTATCTTCTGGACTAAGTCCCAAGTCCGGTATCGTAATATCTCCAGCAATTGCTTGCAATTTCTCAGCTGCAAACGTTTCAAAATCCTGTGTCCGTTCAGCACGCAATCGATCAAAGACACGACTTTTAATAATTTCTTTCTGGAGACGTTCAGTTGGTGTCACACCTTTGCGAGAACGAATTAATACATAGATCTTGATATTGGAATTTGCATCAACATTGTAACGGTATCAATTAGTATCATGACACAAAGGTATTAAGCAGCATATCACGGGAGACATGCATACCTTGGCGATATCTGGTGTACATCGTAGCAGTTTTTCAATAAGTGTCTATCGTGTAAAAGGATGAAACAACATCACACACAATAACAATAAGAAGAAGAAGAGAAGAGAGCAAATAATGACAGTGACAAGAAGCATATTACTTTGGCTAAGAAACCAGTACCACCCGTAATAAAGAGGTGTTGGTCATTGTAAATCTGATCCATGACAAGAGCGAGAAAGATGTTTTGAGGTTGTTTTGTAAACTGAATGATTTGGTAGTTCCGACTACTAGCTACTATTGTGTTTGATGATACCTTTGCTAGCTCGAAAAGTTCCAAAATTGGCGTCCAATGATTGGTTATGGAAAAAGTTCATATACGGAAGACCGAATAAGATGTGAAACGATATTTATAGAGATTCAAACATGGCTAACGTAAATGAACCGACACGATTGTATGATTCCTTCCAGAATATTGAATCTTTACTTGACAACCTATTGCTCTTGCTCTTCGTAGTTATACTCACTTACTTACTTATCTCATGGGCAATTCATAGATCCAAAGTCTTTTTTTTCTTCCCTTTCCAATCTCATCTGCATCTTGCATCGTCATGTATCAAGGTTGTCAGGATTCATCATCATTCATCGATAGTAGTGATTAGATCCAACAGTGAGAACAGTTACACTGCAACTTATTGCAAAATGCTTTCGTGCTTGTGAGTAGAGGATCTCTTGGTTCTAGAAATAGTATGTGTCGTTTACCAAAAGGATTATCGAGGGTGGCTACGTGGTTTCACTCATCACGACGGCTAATACTTCTTAGTACATACAAGCGGTCTGTCTAGTCATAACATGGCAATAATCATACACAGGCTCCGTTCGTCTTGTGCGCACACAGATACTTTGACAAGCTAAGTATCAACTACGAAATCGATAAGACTGTCCTGCCTATCCTGCTTTACTCTCAAGACCATGTCACTGATACAGTAATCACAAAGCATAAAGTCGTATTTAAAATAGAGCAATATGGCTTCTTCTGGCTGCGGAAATGTAGCTGTGGAGCAACCAGCTGAGTCATGGCTTTGTGGTTTATCTCGCCTAGCCACGGGTGCTAACAATACTCAATGCAAATACCACGAGCTATGGCTTTGCTTTGACCACCAACAGAGCAGTTTCAGCACCCACAGAACGCAGGATTCGAGTGAAAAGCTAAGAGAACAGTCGCTTTACGAAAGCAAATCAACGTCACTAGCAAGTATGATGGAAACCGCTACATGAAAATTCCAACGTACCAACTTTTCAATGGTAAACATCAAGCAAGTTGGGGTCGTGGGTACCATCTGCAACTTAGCAGCTGCAGTATTAGACAAGGGTCAGCAATGGACAACAAGAAAACGGATATAGCTGAGGTGTACATGTTGAGACATATGTACAACAACGAAGCGACTGCGGCAGGTATGTCTAATGTGGTAAGTAATATGTGTAGAATTCACAAACCTCACCACTTAGGCATACCGAGAAACGCAAAACATATGCGGGCTCTCCTATACATGGCAGGTTGTCTACAACACCTTATGATTTTAATAATGACTAGATAACGGTTAGAGTGTTGTTCTATGTTACCGTTTGACATAGAGAGTTGGTATACGAGTGTGCAAGCTATGGCGTTTTGCTTGCCTTCAAGCGACTAAGCTCTACTCAAGATAATCAAACCATCAATTGAGACTTAGCTTGGAACAGCAAACGATCGCCTTACATAGTCACGTATGGTTGCGACTGCTGTACTGTAGGACACAGAAAAGTTATCCTAATGACCTACTTCGATCACGATAAAACGAATGAACGCACTCGAAATACCCTCATGTAGACTACCGGTTGTTCATGCTTCGTTACAATCGACAGACTATCCGAATTACACAGCTGTTGAGACCTCCTTTAGCAAAATATCGATTCGTGTACGATTGTACCGAGCAAAGACGATCTCGCCTCCAAGGCAAAGCTAATGCCTCTAGCTTTTGACAAAGTAGATTAAAGTCATTCATTGGTCATGCTGTAAAAGACATGAGTTGATTCTGTAACTCAATTTTTCATTTGACTTCTAGTCGACACAGCTTCTCCCACCACTCGGCATATGTCTCGCATCTCTAGTTTCGCGCTTGTAGCGGTATCTGCCATTGCAGCTTCGTGCCTCCCACTGCTATAGATTTCCAGACTGGTAGCGGAGGGCGTGTGATGTGGGAAAGCAACTGCAACTTCGAAGGACACGACTATCGATCGATGAGAGCCACCCAATATGTATGCGGTGATGTGTGCGCTAATGACGCATCTTGCACACACTGGACATGGAGCCAATACATCGGCGGCACTGGTTGGTTCAAGACGGGAGATCGATCAACCAAGACTGCCGAATGGGGCACTAATTGTGGTTATGTGATTGCGTGTAGCTCGCAACAAGGTCAGTCTGCAGCACCCAACAGTGGTCTATCCTCGTCAGAAATGAGTGATATTGATTGGACGCATTAACCTTTACCGATCACAGAATGGTCTTGGACCACTCACTATTGATAACCGTTTGGTAGCGGCGGCATTACAGCATTCACAAGACCAGGCTAACAACTGCAAAATGACACATGTTGGCTCAAGCCGCTCAAAAGTCGGTTACCGCATTCAAGCGCAAGGCTACCGTTTTGCTACGGCTGCAGAGAATGTGGCAGCTGGCCAAAAGACTGTGGAACAAGTCATAATCTCATGGTGGAACTCGCCGGGTCACCGTGCCAATCTTCTCAATAGAAACGTCAAGAGTGTTGGCTTTGAAAATGGTTAACACGCGTTGCGGTAAGCTTGGCCAAAGTCTTGTGTCCAATAGATTATGCAATCTATTGGACACAAGACTTTGGCCGAGCTATAGAATAAAGTGTGTGCGTATGCCTTTATTTCATGTCGTACAGCTCAATGGAAAGCCAAGATATCGTCGTTAGCAATTGATCGAAAAGACTCAAGTAAATGGGAGTGTAAGTAGAGAATACATACTAATGTAGGTATTGTTCAAGCCTTCAGAAGTCGATTTGCTGTCAAAAGCAAAGGACAACTTAAACTACATGATTCATTCACCTGTATCATTTACTTCTAACTATTCCGTCTATTTAGAGCTATTCATCTTCGAAAAGACACATACCGTTAAGCAGATATTACCGTAAGAAGAACCTTAATAGGCATCGTTCGGTGTGCGAGAAACAGAATCATATGATACATGATTACCACCGACACCCAACAGTATTGTGATCATAAGATGCGTACGTCAAGTTAGTGATATTGAATCTTGATACTACATGCTACAAAAGATTAGTGTTATACAAATTATCAGCAAATGCCCTTTGCTGATTCGTGACCATCAAAAGACTTTACTTGACAATGCTTGTTGCCTTCATGTGATGGAATTAAGCTCAGCCAACTCAATATCATTGCATTAAGACAAGAAGCATTGTCAATTTAAGATAAAGTAATTCCTTCTTCTGGTCGGGAACATGTGTGTTAATTGCTGTTCAATGTTTACCAAAAAATACCCAACTCTGCCTGCATGTCAGACACTTGCAGTATATCGATTAAACCATTCGCATCGTAGCCATCTGATTACAAAGCATGCGCCACTTGAGCACGATACAATGCTCGCATCCGAGAGCGGTATAGCGCGACAGAATGTAAACCGATATCTGAAAGGAGAAGAATGTCTTAGCATCTAAAATTGTGCTTTACGTGCAGGGAATAGAACACGTGTTGCTCCAAGACTCACTTTTCAACTTGCGTGCTTTCAATCAACCCCTGCGATGCCTCACCACGCTAGTTTTGTGCTTATTGCTGCCGGTGCCGTCACTGCAGTCTGCATCATGCCAACCACTGCAGGTTTTCAGCTAAGCAGCAGTGGGAGCATGATATGGGAAAACAATTGCTCTTTCAGCGGGAACGACTACCGATCGTTGATGGCCATTCGCAATGTATGTGGCAACGTCTGTGATAGCGACTCACAATGCACGCATTGGACATGGAACCTTGACATTTGCTTGCTCAAAACGGGGGCTCAATTCGTCAAGTCTGTAAACTGGACTGCGTCCTGCGGCTACATCGTCTCGAGCAACGAGAAGGCACCATATCAGGTCCAAACCTCAGCTGAGGGCCCGGCAAGCGCCAAAGTCTCAAAAAGAGATCCATCCCCGACAGTAGCTCTATCGCGGACAGCAGCTCCATCCTCGACAGCAGCTCTATCGCGGACAGCAGCTCCATCCTCGACAGCAGCTCTATCGCGTACAGCAGCTCCATCCTCGACAGCAGCTCCATCCCCAGCAGCACCTACATCAGCAGTTCCATCTCCGTCATTATCTCGACCGGCACCTGCTCCATCTCCGGTTCCGTCACGCCCCCTAAGCTTAGTTGGAACTCAAAGTTCAGAAAGTAATTCAGCCCAAGCTTTACCCAACAGCGGCCTTTCCGCTGCTGAAATGAGTGAGATGCTAAGCCGAATCAATGCGTACCGTACGCAGCAGGGCCTCTCTGCACTCAATATCGACAACCGACTCGTGGCAGCATCTGCTAGACACTCGAGAGACCAAGCGAATCATTGCAGAATGACACACGAGAGCTCAAACGGCATGACACTGGGAAGCCGCATTGCAGCACAGGGCTACGATTTTGAGACGGTGACGGAGAACGTGGCAGCCGGCCAGCAGACTGTGGAGGATGTGATGACGTCATGGTGGAATTCACCGGGTCATCGCGCAAACCTCCTGAACAGGGATGTACGGAATGTTGGTTTTGCCAAGGTTGTGAACAATAACTGCGGTAGCTACGATACGTACTGGACGCAGGACTTTGGTCGCTTGGATTAAGGCGAGTTTTTGTTTCCGCCCGTAGGTAGCAAAACGGGCTGTCATTTCGTGTGAAACGGTGCACATTGGGATATCTATCTGTTTAGTAATTTTGGAGGAAGTAATGACGTAACACGGTAGTCACAAATGCACAAATGTGCTTTTTTTTACAGTCATCTCTTAACTCGATCGATGCCTTGCAATCTATTCCACAAAACTGATTCTCCAACAAAATTTGGTTTGTGAGTTGTTCAGTTAGCGCCGTCGACATACATACAACTTGGACGCAGCAAACAAACTGCAAGCGGATACACATCTAGCGAGAAACTTCTAGAGCTTGGTAGTTTTTACATTGAACCGATCAAACATTGACTTAGTCGATAACAATCACGATGGCAAAGATTTTGCATGACCCTACAGAGAAAGACAAGGTTCATTCCTCTAGAAAAAGAGTGACAGCAAATTTTTTAGTCGGTAATCTGAGCAGTGGTAGTATATAAGCTTTGACCGATCATTCTCTCTGTTTCTTCAGCTTGTTAACAAAAGACCAATATTGAAACTGCTACAAGGGCAACATCGCAATGAAAAACTCCTCAAGTCAGCTCTATCGACAATGTTAGGAAGACTATTGCCGGCACAAGTTATATTCTCTTGGTGGCTTGATAAAACGATGGCTTTTAGTTTTATTTACGACACATGTACGATATGTTCCAATGCGTGAGGATAATGTAGCATAGAAGTTTTATGCTGAGAGGGTTCCACGGTCTCCATCTTGTATATAAATTGGTTATTGAGCGTACGTAGAGGTGGTGACGACGCGTTTTTCTCTAATGCTTTGCCGCCACGCTTCAGCTTTGTAGCACTAAAAAATCTGAAAGACAAATCCGTATAAGAATGAAGTAGTTTGCACCTAGGAAGGACCAAACGATCTAATGTTCGTTTGGTCAGGAGGGCGTTGCATATCCTGCTTTGCATGACCCCGACGCGATAACGCGCATGTAGAGAGGTTTATGCATTAATGTAGAGAATAGTCTTTTCACGAATATCGAGCTAACGACAAAGAAAGTTGTGCCGCCATCGGTGTCAAGGTGCTTCAAAACCAGAGTCGTCATGTGTGCATACTGTTTGCAAAGGAGTGGTGTAGAAACTTTCTGTTCATATGAGCAGTATGCGAAAAGGTTATGGCATCAGCCATGCTGCAAACGAAGCTGCAGTGTATGGCGCTGACAACCTTCAAGCTCGATGGAAAAGCAAGAGCATCGGCGGGGCAGCGTTTATTCGCTTCCTGGGATGAGACAAAACGATTGCTACCAGCTTTTGTCGTCATATCCGGAGACCGCGTAGAGAACATTTCCTTGCTATTTACCAGTATAAAAACGGACTGATGGGCTTTGTTCAGGTTGACTGTCCTAAGTAGGCAACGGGACAAGCGGCCTTAAGGATGCACTTCGCTTCGTCTCGTTTCCAAAAAATAGAAGATGTGCTAGTCACCCAGGCGAACATGAAGCTTTAACAAGTTTGGTGGATTTAAGAGCGTTTGGCATTGAGCATGCAAGAGTGAATAGAATGCTAAAATACTGACAGAGCGTACAGGTAACAGCTCTTGCTGTCCATCTCGCGACGGCGACCCGTGTATAGTGTTCAAGTTTCTGCAACCTTGGCGCGAATCGTGCGGACTTTGATAGCGCGTACAGCGCTGTCTGGTCTAAGATTTGACTGCGAGACATGACCATGACATGCTGGAGCGCCATGAGCCATGGGCAGTGGATGTTGAAGACATTCAGCAGAGCAAGCTTCTCTTCTACCACCTTGTAAGGCACGAAATTATTCTCTCTAGAAAGCAAAAGCGACGTTTTGCGCAGGCACAGGGTCAACTTTACCCATGTGCTGAACATGAGAGTGTCTGTGTAAATTGGACGCTTCGACAGCAACGTCTTCTTGAGCAAGCTGCTGAAACACTCTCGACAATGGTAATACTGCAGGAGCTAAGATAGCAGCTCGTTTCATCGTCGGTGCGGCTTTCGCTGGCAAGAGGCAATTGCTATCGACGTCCCTGCCCTTTGACGTTCGCTTGCAAGAAAGCAAAGCCAATGATAAAACGACAAGTGGCACAGACAATCAGTACGGAGGATGGGAGGCTACCCTGTATTGTCGTGACGGTATATGGATATTCCTCAAGAAATTGGAGTCATCACGGCGAATCTCGCCCCAGCTGTGCAAGAAATTGGAGTCATCACGGCGATCTCGCCCCAGCTGTGAAAGAAATTGGAAAGGCTAAGCACATTTACGAAAACCTGCTGGGTCTCGGAAAACGATGAATCGACAATGACCTTGGCCTTTCTGGAGCTTTTCGCTCGAAGGGTCTGCCTTTCCATCGAAACGTCTTGATCTGTGAAGCACAGAAACACGCTTGTCTGGATCTGACGTCAAGCGCATGCCTTTATCACCGCTCCCCTGGCTCGCTATTATTGTGTTCAACTCGACTATTGACGACGATTTGTCAACGTTTATCTGTGCATACTCTGTAGTAGCTCCTTGGGATTAACAATGTCGTCATCTAGAGCATTGAGCTTATACCTGGAGACTGCAGTCACTTGCTCACGCCGTAGACAGACGGATACACATTTTATCTCAGAATCGGTAACGAACGCATTACCAACTAGGCTAGACTTAACAATGTTAAATACTATATGAAATGAATTGACATTGTCACCGCCAAGAGAAATGTAGCTCATGTTTTGCAGGATAGCCTTGTTGTTCTCTACGTACAGAAAAACCTCTAAGAACTGGATCACGGAATTGCGTTTTGCTTCAAATTTGTATGCGATAACGAAAGCACCGTTTTTCACTTCAATAAACCAATTCGTTGGGCTCCATATAAGTACTGACACCGCTGACGGCATTCATAACAGACAAACGCTTGATGCTTTCATGAAGGACTTTGAAGGCAAATGCGCATGATCAAAGCCACCATTTCAGTTTCAACAGGGTACAGACAACTAACATTGTACAACGGTACGTTATAAAGGCTATCCTCGGGATACCACGACGACGTGATGACCTTACCAATCAGTCTAACTGTCATTCCTATAAACATGTCTGGCTGGGAATCGTTTTCAAAGAAAAGGCTTTCGTCAAGACGAATTTTTGGAGATTGTCCAAATTGATGGGATTCTCTTGCTGTGTGTTTTCTCACTTTTCATTTTGTGCTGCTCCAAACTTTCTACATTGGGACACTCGTTTTGTTAGAACATGATCCGTCCTCGATTTTTCATGCTAATTGCACTTATCATTGCAACGATCTTAAGCTCTTCCTCGGCTTCCATATCAAACACGAGAAGTGCCGTCCTGTCGCAGGAAAATTGCAGTGGTGACATGTCTTTTGCATCGAGCTCTCCCAGCAGTTGTAAAAAACAGTGCGCAAACCACCGACAATGCAAGCACTGGTCGTGGTCAGATGGGGGGGATCCTGAAGGGGATCTGCTGGCTCAAAGACAGCACGGGGGCCCCCGTCTCAATGCATGAAGGCGGTTGCGGCGGAAACGTCGTTAACGACGTCTCCAGCGTTAATCCATCATCAAACCAAAACCTGAGGACCACTAACCATTACGGCGACCAAACAAACACTGAGCAAACTGAAGGCTACACATATGCTGAGCAAACTGACAACTATAATGCATATGGCACCCCCGCGGTTGTACCACCCGATACTTCACCGGATTCCTATGGTGGATCGTACACGAACGGACTGACTGCTGCCGAAACTACGCAAATGCTGACCTCGATAAATGAACACCGCACAACTAACGGGTTGGTAGCACTAACTATCGATGATCGACTAATGGCTGCTGCTATGGCCCACTCAGAAGACCAGGCACAGCATTGCCTAATGGGACACGATGGCACGGATGGCACGAAACCATGGGACCGAATGGATAGATTAAACTACAAATGGGTGTCCTCTGCGGAGAATGTGTGTTCTGGTCAGAAAAGTGTGGCGGAAGCAATGGAATCGTGGTGGAATTCTCCAAAGCACCGTGCAAACATCCTCAAGAACGACGTGAAGAACGTTGGCTTCGCCGTCGCACACAACGAAGCTTGTGCCTTGTTCACAACCTATTGGACACAGGTTTTTGGCGAAGAGTAGGTAGGAAGTGAGAAGCAAATTGGTCTGTCGGCAATCTTTTTTTGCGTAGTGTTATCTCTCTTAGACTGATCATTAAACAACAGACTTATATACCTCGTCATTCTAAGCTGCAACTCATCTTCCTTACCGTGATAACGCAGCGATCAATGCATGCACGAATATTCGTTCATTGGCGGAGGATATAAAAGCAGCGCACCTTTGGTTCGTGTTTGTCTCTATGTAAGCCACAATTTTTCAACGCAATGCAGTAAACGCATGTTGGACATTCCACCGATGGTCATGGCGTTGTTAAGGAGATGTATTGCTAAAGTAAGTGAACTCGAAACGACCGGTAGACGTACGTAACCATTAATGGTTGGAATGACATTCCATGGCAAAACAATTGGGGTTTAATCTATTCATTCGTTTTCTACTATCATCAATATGCCGCGTTTTTGCAGTCATTGTCACTCGGTTTCGAAGAGTTTTGTTTGGTCTCTTGCTAACTAACATGTTTAACACACCATTCAACTCAATCAAACATGTTCCACCAGCTGGTTGGTACCATACGTTGTTAACTCCAAAGGCTCTTCCATCGTTGAAGGCACGTAATTGCGCATGTAGATTGTGGAATAGACCTCGCGACACAAAAGTCGCGTGGTGACGCACGAGAGTCTGGCGACATGAGGCATGGCAGCAAACCCGCTAACCAGTAGAGCGGTTGCCACCACCACAAAGATTGTAAGGTTGAACCATCCGTCACTAAAATACTCGTTTCGAAAGATCGGTGACATGAGAGCGTGAATAGGCATGGTGAGCGGAATGACCACTACCATGGCACTTAGTACACCAACGCCTAGCTTTGCCGTGCTAAAATACAGCAATACTGCAAGTGATGGTCGAGTAAGATACGATCCATTAGCTCCATAGTGTGGAATTTGACCGTATAATTTATTTTCCATCGGCTCAATAAAATTGTGCAAGACAATGTCAAGTCGAGCAAGTAGTGGTGCTAGATAAAGCAGTCCCTGGAACATGACAACACCCAAACAGCAGAGCGCTAACGATCCAAGTGAGAATGCGACACCAAAGAGAATGACAATAAAGCCTGCACTAGCAAAGAGATAATTGAGTACAAGAAAGATCAATACTTTAATAGTTTGAAAGACACTGGTCTTCATGTGAATTAATATCCTGTCAGTAGTCAGGACGATGAAGAGATTTACTTGATACTGAATCAATTGGATAATGCGATAGTACGAATACTGTCGTCTTTTTATCGTTTTGGTGCTGTTCATACAAATCATAGGATAAAATGTATGTAAAGTCGCATAAATACGCTTATTAGCTGCATCGTGAATGATTAATATCGATATTCATTACATCAACTGATACTATGGACCACTTGACTGTCAACGAATCGACCACCACGTATTCCAATAATGACTTGGATAAGATGACGTTGCCGATTTCAATGACCAGCAAACACATTGGCATTCATTTTCAAATATGTTACGACCATAACTCACTCGCTGCGATTGCACAACACTAACGACGTAATGAAGAATGATACTGTCGATCCAAAGGACAGCAGGCAGAGCATCAGCCTAAGCGCACCCCACATACACGCCAAAAGTGCATCTTGTGCCAGAAGAAAATGCCACCAACAATGGCCATCTGAATAAAAATATGGCGCTGACCGCAACGACACTTGCAAAGGACATCTGCGTATACGGACGCCAACGATCGAAACAATTCTCGGGCCAGGTAATCAAAAGCACAGCACGAACTTGCCGAGGATCGTGCGAAGAAACTATCGGCACCATTGCTGGCTACCTTCAATCCATCCAACATGCGTAGTATGGAACGTTCAAGAAGGATACTCGCATGGCTTCTCTCCAACAACACGCGATAACGCCAGCAGCGTACAGACAAGCACATCTGATGTGCATGTCAAAATCAATCGAAACAAACTGTCCACCCATCACTTTCCACCGTGAGCGATACGATTGTGGCTGCTGTTGCTGTCACGTTGACCAGGTTTTTCTGCCGTCTTCCTTACGTCTAAAACACGCCCGCCGCTACCAAAATGGCTTGAAGAAGTTGTGACGCAATCTCTTTTACAAGAATCATGCTGTTCTCGTCTTGAGCGAGCGCATACACAATTGGTCGAAGGTTGTACTCGACGAGAAATTGAGTAGGTGATGTGTGCGATTCAAACAGACACTTCAGCATTTTGAGCAAGTTCTTGCGTACAATCGCCTTCGGAATAAGTCGAAGTCGTTTCAAGATCTCCGTGACAAACATGCCACTACGTCCAAGCGCCTGGTTCAGCCTCACTGAGCGAGTCATCATCTCCAACAGCGGCTCCAGCACCTTCTCAAATTCGGTATCCATAGCGTTGTAAAAGCACACCACAATCTTCATTAGGTTTTTGGGAACCAGTAGAACGTTTTCCATTTTTACAGTGTCGTGCACAAGCCAAACGCTGATAGACTTAACGGCATCAATCTGCCAGTACTTATCCTCCAACAATTCCAGAAAGAGAGTCACACTGTCATACGTCCACAAATGAGCACGTGCAGTCGGAGATGCATGAGCCAGGTCGCATAGGATTGGAAGTGCAAATTGCTTGAGCGGACTGGAATTCTGGACCACCTTGATAAGTGACGGGATGATGCCCGCTTGTGCTGCGTAAGTCTGACGGTTACGATTAATCCGGCAGAGATAGAACATAGACTGTAGCACAATGTTTTCAACTTCTTTTCGTTTTACACCTGAGATTGAAGGGCCTTCTCCCTCTTGCTCATTCAGTAGACGGACAAGCGTCGGAATTGCACCAGCTCGATCCAATTTCTCCAGCGTTGAAGGCTCCATGCTCAGATTTCGAATGCACTTCAGCAGCTTCAACATTGCTGAAACATATTCATCTGAGTGACGTATCAGCGGTAACGTCTGTCGGTCTACTTCTTGCTGATAGCCTCGATGAGCAAGCTGCGGCCCTGGATGGATTGCTTCCAAAAGGCCTTCCAAAACAGCACTATCACACATATGTTCTTTCACCACAGCATCACCTTGAGAAAACAGCACAAAAATATCACACGTCTTGTGAAGCTCCCTCAAGGCCCATTCAACTACAGATCCATCCTTAGTGACTGCTGCATTGCTTTTCGTACATTGCTTTGCACTGTCACTTTTTTCTAGCCCACGTGTATCATTTGCTGACATCGCTGCAGTAATCTCGGAAAAGACGACCACAAACTTTTTTAACAGCCCTGCTTTGACAAAAAGTCGACAAATATCGTTCTTCGGAATGGTCTGGATACTAAAAACGCTAAATATTCCATCTAATGCAATCCGAAGCAAGTCCACATCGTGTTCAAGACTGGATGACTCCTTTTCAAGCGTCAAAAAGTCCACTAATACAGGCAAGCCACCACATGCAATAAACATTTGCAGTGTCAACGAGCTTGTTTTGCAACACTGGCGCAAAAACTTGGCTGCTTCCATTCGAACAGGTTTGAAAAACTTTGTGTCCTCGACTCTGTGCATGCAAAACCTTTTGCTGCCTTCACCTGGTAAACTGTGCGGGTTATGTTGCTTCGTAAGCTTGATGATTACCGGCACAACGCCAACGAGGGCCAAATTCTCCTGAAACTTTTTGTTATCCTCCACAATCTACATACAAACACAAAACCATAGTTAATTACAAGTGACGGAAGCGCGTGAACTAGTGTGCCGTACAATATTGATAACCCTGAGCACAGCATGCAACACGTCCATCTTTTTTATTTCTAACGCTTCCATAATGTTGGGTACAACGCCCGGTTGTGACATCAGATCTTGTCTCAGCGTCGCGTTTTGGTTGAATACCTCTTCCTGCATAACCAAAAAAGCCAAATTTACACGAGCACCAAGTCACTTTTCCGCACTATGACATCAAAGCTTTTAACTCACCAAGTTATTACAGGCATCTAAAATTATTTGGTCTTCCATGCTTGGATCCAATAACGACAACAGCTCAACCACACGAGCGGTTGCCTTCTGATTCGTGTCACGACCAGTCGAATAATCGAAGTCCAACTCGTCGTCAAACAAATTCTCTTGCGCACTCTCACCTGAAGACAACCCTGCACTACTATCGCGAATGCCACCGATGCGTTGCACCATGTTAGCCGTCTGATTATTCCCATCCATCTCATGGTTCTCCTCCATACAATTGCTCGGTTTTGTTGCTGGAACGACAAGAGAGGGCATAAGATCAATCTCCATGGCACGCTGTTGCTTCGCAGCCGCTTGTAAAAGATCCTCTTCATCAAAATCGTCAAAAGCCAGTTCTTCGTCGGAATTTTCAACAAACTGCTGGAGCTTTGCTATAAGGCTTTGAGCAGGAATTAAAGACGATCGATCCCACGAGTTCCCCGTAGACTTATTATTCTGGTTCTGATCTGTACTATCACCACTGCTACTGTGACGCACCTCTAGTGTTGCCGATCTCACCGGAAAATCCGCAATTTCGGGCTTCTCGTCGTCCCATATGTCGTCGTCAAACAATGCATTAGCGTCTTCTTTAGACAATTGAAACCGTGGCTTCGTCGGCGCTACTTCCACTAAAGACTTCGGCTCGCTATCTTTCCTCTTGCTATCTTCCTTGAGCATGAATGGCATAATATTCGAATCCACACCAAACTCGTCATCCCAATCCTCCGCATCTTCGTCCGACTGCTCGTTTGTGACACTCAAAAAATTCAAGGTTTTGCCCGTTGCTGTCGGTAGCATGTCTGTAATAGTCGATCGTCTTTCGTATAGTTTGATGGTATTCAACACTGCATCCCGATCGTTGGACAAGGTGACGCTCTCTGCAACAAGCTGCGTACTTTGCTCTACCTTGTTCTTTGGAATTTGCGCAATCCATGGATGTGCCAGAAGCTCATCAGCCGATGCTCGGAGTCGAGGCTCTTTCATAAAACACTTCATGATAAAGTCGTGCAAAGCCTGTTGTAAACGGGCGCAGAATCAGATAC
The DNA here is from genome assembly GCA_920618645.1 of Peronospora belbahrii. Classification (NCBI taxonomy): domain Eukaryota; phylum Oomycota; class Peronosporomycetes; order Peronosporales; family Peronosporaceae; genus Peronospora; species Peronospora belbahrii. The sequence goes on along the minus strand of CAKKTJ010000119.1, from coordinate 120,448 downwards.
AATTGACAAAAACAAACTCGCTTACAGTCTTTACCGGTGACATGCGCTGCGGAAGCGGCGGATGATCTTCTTGCACGATGCGAAATAGCGCAGCCATGGGTGCCAAGTCAAAATACGGCGGCTTGGTTGTCAATAGCTCGATTATTGTGCAACCTACGCTCCAGATATCCGACGCCGAGGACCAACCTGCCATCTCAATTACCTCAGGGGCCACTGCAAAGCAGCATGCAACAAAAAGCAAGCACGTGATAATTAGTGTTCAAAAACGTAGCTATTACCATGCTACAGCACCAAACTTACTCCAATACGGTGACCCTACAACAGAATTTGCTTTTTGCGTCTCATTCAATTTAATTGCAACCCCAAAATCTGCCAGCTTGACCAGTCCATCTTTTGTTGTCAGAATATTTGCGCCTTTCACATCACGATGAAGCACACCTTGTTCATGCAGATACGCAAGTCCTCTCAACACTTGTGTAATATACATGGCTACTAATGTTTCAGAAAGTGATCCAAATTTCTTGATAAATTGTGCCAATGAACCATTTTCCATATACTCCAGTACAATGTACAAATGACCTTGTGTCTTGATTGTATCATGATATTTGACAATATTTTCGTGCTTTAACTTGCGTAATAAACTAATTTCCGTCTGTTTTTATACATTATCACATATCAAAACCCACAGATACAAAGTATTAGAGGTCCATGCGTTGACACCATCTAAAATATCCTAAATAAATATAATAATAAAAGTCCTTTTACTCACTAACCTCAATAGATAACAATTCATCCTTGTCAATATCACGCAATGACACTTGTTTAATGGCCACCGAGCGTCCATTACGTAGATCCAGTGCTCCATAGACCACACCAAAACCTCCACGTCCAATTTCGACTCCAAGTTGCTATCCAATAGAACCCAAAAGAACAGAATTAAAGCGGTTTTATAATAAAATAGTTTAAACTCAATAAAAACGTACATAATGTGTGCCTACAAGCCGCACATGGTCGTCTTTCTTTCCCCCACGACTAGATGTCATAAGACGATTACTAATAGGTCGAGAATCATGCTGATTAACTCGCACGATGGATGGTATGGTATTATTGCCACCGCCATTGCCCGGACTTCCACTCGTGCGCACGTGAATATTACTGCTATTCATAGGAAACGCATGCTTTTATGAAATTAGTTCACTTTAGTGACATTTCCATAATTTTTTGAGATGATATACAATTATGGAGTCGAAAACAAACAAATTATTATTGTTATTAAAATGGCTACGTTCTGATAAAAATATTGTGCAATGAATTAATTGTGATAATATTTATTGTTTGACGCCGGAAGAGACAACATTATCCGGTTAAAAGTATACTATAAGGATAACATGTGCATATGCTTAACGTAACAATTATCACACTAGTGGCAAGTGCTGGACGCTTTATCATGCACTTTTTCCCAACGTTCACGCACTCCCAGATGAGTGCGAGCATATCAACAAGCTGTACAGACGATTGGTTGCGTATATGGCCATAACAATAATGATCGTGACTTTTACCAAGCGTCATGTTGCAAAGTTGTAGTTAGCTGCAGCTAGCTGCAATTAGTTGTACAGAAGGTTGAGGATATTTTGTACATGCTGTTTTTTTTTGGCTGACATTATAGCAACTGCACAGATACGATAGACGTTTGATTGTGGATCATTTGTTTGTAAGAAATGAGTACAATGACACTACATCATGGCGTTTCGGCGATGGTGCTGTACCCATTTCTTATCAATCATAGTAACAGTACTTACTAATAGCAAATTCCATAGAACCTCATCACTTGAGTTGCTCTTACTCACTTATTCACTCACTCACGTTGAAATCGTCTAAATTCTCTCATTCGCTGTTAATATCACTCGCTTATTATCATCCATAGTCCATAGTCCATACTGACTGACTGACTGACTGATAGACTGACGAGAAGGTCTAAAGTAACACCACACTGCTGCTGCTGCTGCTGTTGTTGTTGTTTCTCTCAGAGTTACACGGATATATATTATATATCCATTATTATTGTTATTATTATTATTATTATAATGACAATACATAAACGTCATTCAAGTCTGAATGCTGAATCGAGTAAACCCATTGAGACCATTCAAACTCCTTCTTCCCTCAAAGGTAGTAGTAATGGGTTCACAAAATTCATGACCCGTGTGATCATGGGTTTTGCTATGATTGTAGGCTTTATTGCTATTCTATATGGTGGACATATGTATGCATGGGGTTTTGTAGTTATCGTCCAAACGTTATTATTTCGTGAATTAGTCAATGTTCGCTATCGAGCTGCAGCTGAGAAGAATATTCCGTGGTTTCGATCTGTTCAATGGATGTGGTTTATTGTCGCATTATTTTACAATTATGGTGACTCCTTTGGTGCGTTTATTGAGAGCAGTAAGATTCGTTTTGTACCACCGGCCTTTGTGCACTATCTACGGTATCACACGTGGGTCTCGTTTAGTTTATATGCACTCCTATTTGTCATGTCAGTACTGAGTCTGAAGAAAGGTATGATGCTTGATTGTGTGTGTGTGTGGAAATATATTAATACATTGTTGGATTACATTAAAGCTAAAGAGCTGTAGAATTGGTAGTGATATTGACATTTTGTTGTATGATGTTGCTTGATTATGATTAAATAGGATACTACAAGTATCAAATGGGTCAGTTGTTAAGATTCAGATATGTCGTGTTGTCTATCGAAGAAATGCTGACATTCAGTCTTTGCTATCTTGGGTGGATTTATGTTGGTACTGACTTTACTGCAGGACAATACACATGGACAATTGTGACGTTGGGTCTGATTGTCTTCCAGATGAAATACGTTGTGACCAATATCTTTAACGGTATGACCATATGAGTAGGACTTGGTATTTGCTCTTGGGGAATGAGCTGATCTGATGTGAAACTGTGAACGTATTTGTAGGCCTGTTCTGGTTTTTGTTCCCCGTTTCGTTGGTCATTTGCAATGACTGTTTTGCTTTCTTCTGCGGAAAACTCTTTGGCCGCAAGTTCATCAAGACACCGTTCTTGCTGTTATCTCCAAACAAGACATGGGAGGGATTCATTGGTGCTTTTGTGTGCACGATTGTATACGCCTTCTTTTCTAGCGCTTTTCTTTCGCAGGTATGTATGTATATGATGTGGCGAGGTGACTTTATGTTGATGAATCAATCGGTGATGTTACTTGTTTAGTATTCATGGTTGACCTGTCCAGTAGAGAGCTTTGAGGTAAGTCATTTGCACCTTGCAGCACGTGCGTAGGTTGTGTAGCTGACACTGGATTGTATGACACTTTCTACGTGTGCTGCAGTTTAAGCTGATTTCCGACCCGCTCACGTGCACTCCTCGTGACGTATTCCTCCCGCACCTGTACGACGTTCCAGCCTTCGTCGCACGTATTATCGGTCAGAGCCAGATTCAGCTACTCCCGATTCAGGTATGCGGGGCTGCTATAAAACTTATTGATGTCGACGTGGTCGCTAACAACACTTATCTTGGTTAACAATGCAGCTCCATTCGTTCTGGTTTGCAATTTTTGCATCGGTTGTATCGCCCTTTGGAGGATTCTATGCGTCGGCTATCAAGCGCACTTACAACTTAAAGGACTTTGACTCGGTCATACCAGGCCACGGTGGTGTCATGGACCGGATGGATTGCCAGCTTATCACGAATTGCTTCACTACAGTTTACTTCAATACTTTCATTTGGTACGTACGATTGATGAACTTTTGAAAGCGTTTGATAGGTTCTACCCCACTGACTGTAGAATCTGTACGCTGCTCTGTTGTAGTTCGCAGACCCCATCCGTGACAATGATTCTGAACCTTGTGGCTAAATTGACAATCGAGGAGAAGAACGATGTGCTCCATGCCATCCAAGAAATGCTTGAAGGCTAAGAATGTGATGTTTGTATTTGTAATCGTGCTATCGGTTGCTTAGAAAAGCAGAGACAAGCAGAACGCAACAAGGACCATTTTCGTCATGCATGGCATCCTCCACAGGGCCATATTCAAAAAGAACTATAGGTTTTTCAAGATAAACGTGTTTGTTTGTTTGCACGGTTCTTGTCATTTTCGGTTTAACCTCGATACTACCTACTCATGGCTACGGACGACCGCTTCTGTCTGCGTGTGCGAAACTTACCGACGATGCTCTCAACTAAAGCAATCACGTCCTTACTCTCTCACTACGGTGCTACACGTGTCCGTGTCTTCCCGTATCGAGTACGTAGTATAGTAGCTATAAACAACCAACCAACCAATTAAGAGAGATAGTCAATGTATCAATGAGCATTTTCTCTTCTTTGTATTGTTCTTTGTGCAGAATGCAGCGTCAAGTGGCAAAGAACCAGGTGCAACAACATGTAAACAATCGCAAAAGGCAATTGCAATCTTTCCAACTCATGAAAGGCAGCAGAATGCTCAAAAACGTCTTCATTCACTGGAATTAGCGGGTCATCATTTGCACGTGGAAGTGATTGGTGATCAGACTGGAAGTACGTCACGTGAGACAAAGCAGTCGGAGACTGTACAGACTCTTCATACTTCTATGGCTTTTCACGGTCAACCTCCATTACCGAAAGGTTTGCCTCCATTACTACCATCGGCACCGGGTCGTCTACAGAACTCTCTTTACGCTCCAACACCTTTGGCTCCACATCTAGGGTGAGTCTGTTGGAAGTAGTAAACGCATAAGAGGATGAGGACATGAGTATGGAAGTTGCTAACGAATCGGATTGACTTGTCAGCTTGAATTATGCGCCTTCGCCCCTGCTTGAGTACAAGTATCCGAAAGCAACCGAGAGTATTGTGCGAAATATTGCCAACGGTTTGTAGTGCCGATGAGGGCGCTGGGTATGTCGTATACGATGAACTAAAGGAAGGTATTGTTGCTGGTTTGATTATTATCTAGCCCTCATTGCACTACCTCGATTTTATACACAAGTGCTTCATCTTATGAATAAGATGAATCTACCACCGCCATTCGAAGAAGGCGCGATACCAGGAAGGTTTTCTATGCAGCAAGGCGTGACTCAGCAGAAGAACGAAGCTGAAGATTTTCAAAGAGTTTGTTCCAAGCGCCGCAGGACCGATGGCAATATGAGGTCACAGATAGTTGAAGAAGAAGAAGAAGAAGAAGAAGAGGAGGAGGAGGTTTGCGACGATTACGACGCAGTGAGAGGAAACAAGTCGCGAAATGCTGACGCCCACCCATCGTCAGTACAAACACAACAGCCGAGCAAGTATATCAGCAGTACAACAGTCATGGAAGCAAAGCCAGATCAAAAACCGATTAGTATCTCACGTCAAGACCAGTTTGACCTTACTGGCAAACTCTTTACGCGACGAGATAAACTGTCGTTGGTCAAGAAGAGCGCTACACTCAACATAGCATTTCAACTTGACATTGCTAAAGGCAGCAATAACAAAGCATCTCGATCAATTCGTCCGGGCGTGATTTCAGAAAATGAGGTAAACCGGCTACGACTATCACGTGAAGGTACCGCAAATGCTGTCTACAGTGCTAGTCGTACATGTGTGCACTCATCTTACCATTTATTTGTGGACAATAGACCTGATGAAGGTACCGCTGATGAAATCGTATGTCCGCGGCTTTCCATCAAGCAGTATTGTGGTGAAGAACATCTCACATACAGCAGACGACAAAGACTTACGCTCTGTCTTCGGCCATGTTTTGCCAATGGATATGAATCTGGAGTACGTATATGGATATTGCATCCCTCTGTTGTGTGAATGAAGAGCTTTGACGTTGTGAATTTGCTGACGTAGATTGATACAGATAAACCGTCTGCCAGCAGAAGGTTCTGCTCTAATTGTTTACCCTGATGAAGCGGTGGCTACAGCAGCAGTGGATGTGCTGCATGGCGTACAGCTCGAAGGAGAACCACTGATTGTCGTACGACAGAAACATGCTCATTGTGAACATCCTGTATTCTAACGTCATTGTGGGCATTTCGTGAAATTGCAGGGTTTCAACAATACTTGCGAAGCATCGTCAGACGCATCCGTTGCCGCGGTGCGTTGGACGCTGCAGGATCTTGACAATAAGCGATTGCTCAAAACCCAACTTGCTTCAGAGAAGGCCATGAAGAAGTATCAACGCGGAGAACCTTCCGACACACTCTATGTGAAGAATCTTGCTAGAGCAGTAGAATTGGCAGACCTCTTTGCTGTCTTCGGAGCTGTTTTACCACCCGAATCGAAGCTAGAGTACGACACGAATGCTGATGGCCAAGCGTATTTCTGCTGAAAAGAACTCAATCATTTAACACTACTTTGCTGTGTCTACGCTGCCACAGTGACCTGAATATCCGCCACTTCACGGTAGGCCGAATGAAGTGTCAGGCCTTTGTGAGATACCCCACAATTCAGCTTGCATCAAGTGCGCTAGACCAAGTGCATGGTGTGGTGATAAAAGATAAACCGCTTATTGTGGTGCGTGGGGTGACTAATTTTCATTATGCCTGCATTTGATGCTCATATCATTTCCATGTTTTCCAGTGCTTTCGTAAATCGCAATCAGACCAGACATGAACCAGTTCCTCTACTTCCCGCCTCGTGCATTTTAAATAATCCCAACTTTCACCAAAGCGCAATATACGAATTAGAATGAAGGCAGCTCACGTAAGTTTGCTTCACTGATGCTGTTGATCACCCAGAGGTAACTTACAATGATCGCCGATGATATCACTTTCATTGGTGGCTGTGCTTTTAGTTGTCTTGTCTGCTGTCGCAGAGCAATTGGATTGATCTTATCGGACACAACAATAAGCTTCCGTGCGTGGTTTTTCCGCATGTGCATCTCGTCCGGGGCGAGTGCGATCACCTTTCCTCCACCTATGCATATCAAGGTTTTCAACTCTATTGCGGACGGCATAGGTGGAAGAAACTCGCCAATGATATGGAAGCAGAAATCTGCAAAAAGCATTGTGCCGATAGTCGAGCGGTCAATCTACCAAAGAAAAAACAACATGTGTTAAACTGCAGTTACGACAAAAAGCGTGCTTTAAGTGCAGTATAAAGCAAAAGAGTCATACATCTGATAAAGATCGGTGAAGAAGCTTTTCTCGTGTTAGTCGCGACCGCTTTACGGCGTCAAGAATTCTCCATCCCTTCCAATAGCCGTTGGCTTCATAACTTACTTCCTTAACATAGCCACCGTGGTCAGCACAAGCTGTAAATAATACACGCAGCAATTACGTTTACAAAAAGCAATAAGTCAGTAAGCATAAACGATTCAAAACATAGTTGCATTTCTTGCCTTGAAGCCACTCATCGCTCACAATCCATCGACCACCAACAAGGGCCTTGAGATATTTCAGTGACCGAATCTTGACCCATCGACCTGACTTCAACTCACCAAACACTTTGCGCTTTCCATTTTGATGGCTCTGCGACAAAGACGTAGAATCAGAATCTTCCATCGAAGGGTCCTTATCCTCCGTGTCATCTTTACAAACGCATTTTGCAATCAAGTGGGTCACGTCATTGGACCAGTACTGAACAACTTTGGCTCCAAGCAATTCTGCCCACTCAATGATCTGCTGCATTCGCCGCTCTTTGAATCCTGAACAGAGAAATACCATACCCGAGTGTTTTCGATTCGTCTTCAACGGCATTTTTGTTTTGGTTTTCATGCTGTCCGTAGTCCCTACCGCTTCTGTGTCTAGATGATCCCTTGTAGTCATTTTATCGGAGACACGTCGACGTTGGCGAGTTTTAGCAGAACGACTTGGTGTCGAATCTGAAATCAATTCATCTGCAGGCAGACGGATAAAGCTTCCTGGTACGCGATTATCCTTGCCCCCAATTACAAATTTGACGGCGTAAAAGCCATCTCCATGAACATTTGTAATACGTGCTGCTCCACCTTGTTTATTGATACCTACCCACTGTCGCTCAATTACTTCCACCACATCTCCGACATGAAAGGCTTCATGTTCAATGTCATGCAAAGTCTGGCTATCAATAGCCACCGACGAGGTATTGGGTGCTACATTCAAATGTGCCGCTTTTCTATCCGAAACAGCCCCCTTCCTCAACGTTTTGCTTGCGGAATAATTTGATACTACGTCAGTAGTGACAGACCGTCGTCTTGTGTATGGTGTCAGTGTCAGAAGCATTGGTTCTTCTGCTTTCACACGTGTGGTAGAAGCTTGAACTACAGTAGACTGCAGTCGTCTCTTCTGTCCTGACTTTACTTGCATGTCATTTACTATTGTAACAGTATCCGTACTTGACTGCCGCTGTAATAAAGTCTGTTGTTCCTGTTTTACTGTTTCCAATTGCGTCTCAGCTACAATCACATCAGTTGCATTCTTCCATTGCAAATTATCTACTTGTGTTCCAATCGTTCTCGCACACGAATTCACCATCTTCTTCTCCATTTTTGTATCAGTCTCTAGCCACCTTCGTAGTATCAACGTTTCATCAACTTTATCCTCTTTTGCTGCTCTCTTTCCTTGTGACGTCGTCGCAAAATCAAAAACTACAGGCGACATTTGTGAATTTATCTTCTCCATCGTCGGCAATACACAAGACGATTGTTCTTGATCAACAAATGTAGCAACTGGACTCAATTCCTTCTTCATGGTTGATTCAGTATGCAAATGTCCTCCATTTATCCAAATATCCATTAGCGTCGGAGTTTTTGTCTCTAAGTTGCATTTACGACGTCGTGGAGATGGCGCTTGTGGTAATGTTGCGGCAACTTGATCACCAGCAACTGTATGCATTAGCATACCTTCCATCGACTTGTGTGGTGACGTCTTGATCGCAATATGGTTTTTTGCTGTAGCTGGTAATGGAGTACGAAGTATTTCTGTAGCTTTAAGAAGCTCTTGCACGGTTGTATCATACCGTAATCGTCGTTTCCTTGCTGGTGTTTTACAAATAGGACATACGGCTTTAAGTTCTAAAGCACGATGTATACATTCTTCACAGAAACAATGATTACACGGTAAAGAGACGGGATTATCATAAGCACATAAACAAATAGCACATTGTAATTGTGCGGAGAAATTCTCGACAGCACGTTCTAGTCGTGCTAGTGTCCATAATGCCATATCCGAACGACAAATGTAGGCTGAAGGTTGCAGCTAGTCAAGCACGAATTAGCTTAAATGTCCAAAACAATATAAATAATAATGTATAATAAAATAAATGGTATATTATTTAATAAATTTGAAGTAAAACCCATTAAAATAAAACCTATGTGACTTATTGAGCTATAAGCTAATAATCTCTTTATTTTTTTGTTGTTGTAATGCTGATAATGAACCTATTAACATAGAAAAAAATGAAATAATATAAAAAAATATTTCAAAAAAATACGACATATTAACAAAACTATCAAAAAATAAACGAATTAAAACCCCAATAAAAGCTAATTTAGGAACAATTGCAAAAAAACTTGAAACATTGTTTGGAGCACCTCCTGAGGTGGACGCCCCGAATACGCCGTAGATGCTGTTGGTGCCAATCTTCAAGGTCCAACCTTCAGGAATGTTCTTATTAGGCAATAATCTTTGCCGCGCAATCAGGTCTTCGCACATCATACGCGTGATACCTGGTTCTGCACGATCAACGATAAAGATCACGTCTGATGACCTCATGAGAATGCATTCGTCTGTCCATGATATAGCTACGTCTCCGTCTTCTTTTGGGCGCCTGAGTTCATATCGCTCGATGAGGAGTTCTCTTGTATCAGGGTCGGTGACTCGATGGATCGTTTCGGGGGATATGTTGGCTCCAATCATGATGCTAGGATAATGGATGCAAAGTCTAGGACTGTCACGTTGCTGTGAAAACCTGTCACCGAGGACAACACATAGGCTCCCTTGTACTTTACCTCCTCCCATCCCTCGATCGACCAGTCTATTACCAAGCCGAGAGAAAGGGCAAAGGAAGCCGCCATCGAACAAACTACTGTGCCGCTAATGAACCTCGTTATATCTGCTATCAGGGACTTAAAGATGGAACACATGGTGCAAATTTCCTCGATGCAGCGGGTATTCAGAGCAACTTTACTATGTAGGTAAGCGTCGTGAATATTATAGATTATCATGGTTGTCATGTCCAGGTCGTCGTCATCAGCTTTCACGTTCATCGTCGGGTGTTCCTTCTTTCCTTCCTCTCCTATTGCACCTGCAAGGCTATCAAGGCTGAACGTGAGGTAATCAACATTATGTAGCTTGCTGAGGAACCAATTGGTATCTATAACGGTGGAGCCTGGAATTGCTAGATCGAATCCCTTATCGGTCTTTCCCAAGTTGAGTTCCACGAAATAGGGCTGAAACCTAGGCGAGCAATGAACTGCCAACCGGGATACGTCGTACTTGAAACCGTTATGAATGCAGATGAAGTCGGGCACGTTCCTGATAAGCCAATCCATAGCCCAATCCGCCAAATCTGTGGAATCTGCAAACTTGATAATCTTGTACCGGCTGTCTGGCGCACACCTCCCCATATCACACCTTCCGGGGACAAAGCCGCACATATATTCCTCCCGCCAAGTGACAATCGCGATGCTGATGAGGGGGTCATGAGACATGGGAAACAGGCCCTGTCGTTCGTGGGTGCTTTGCTCTATATCGAGACCGACTATTCGAGGATCGTCCAACGGAGGCAGCGGCTTACTTATTCCCAAACCTGGTGTGCAGAATGGAGCTATCCCGAGAACCGCGCCTAACCTCGCCTTTCCTATTCCTCGGACCCCTGTAGATGGAAGCAAAGAGATGCTGGAACCAGGCTCGACGGCGGTATGCTTTATCAGGGGTTTAAGATCGTTGCATAAGGGTGCCTGGAATTCTACAATAGTCCAGATCCTTTCATCCTTCCTCGCCATTCGTACATGAATCCTCGTGGTATCACCCGCCCATTGCTGATCAGGCCAAACGTGATCTGTGGTTCCGGTCCACGTAGGAATCCAACCATCATTTATGAGCTCTTTGTACAGTTCCATCTCACGTTGGTAACCAAATACTTGTCTCGAGACCAAACAGCTTAAAGATGAACGTGTTTGACGGAGAGTTTGTGCTAGCGATCCCCGACGAAGATACCTACGACAGCAATGGCAAGATTCTGATGCGCGATAGCTTTCCATTCTCCGGCCCACTGACTGAATTACTAACCTCTGGAGACAGGCTGATTATCGATGGCATACTGAAGAGGGGTAGGAGTATCCGTCATCGCGGAGCGGCATTCGTCTATGTCCCTAACTCGGGCTGCTGGTGTCATAGTCGTGGGCCCACATCAACCAAATATATTAACGATGTCCTTGGAGACGAGAATGTCTCCGTAGGCTACCACGGATCTACACTGCCTTATCTCAATATGCTTGATCGCTACTCCCTGAACGTCCGGCCTATACTAAAAAGCATCTGTATTTCAGTTTATCGCCTGAATTTCGAGATTCTGGAGGAGAAGACCATCTTTAGAACCAGCCACGCAATAGTACCCATGAGAACAGATGATTACGGAGCGGTAGAACTTCTCATGTCTGCCTTCTGCTTTATGCCGATAAACCTGGGAACATTACCTAAGAAAATGCCGAATATCTCGATGTCATCTGCAGAGGAAGTACTCAGCGTTACTATGGATAGGCGGTCGATCGACGTCAAAATGTGGTGCATAGGAAATTCCCTGCAGGATCCTGTCATGACTCCACGCCTCTTATTCTTTTACGGGATCGGCGGTGAAGGAAAAAGCATTACGATATCGACGATAACTTCCAATCTTCCAGGTGTGGTGGGGACTCTCACACGGGATTACGTTGGCAGAAGCGTAGACAAGATCGATGAGGCTGATATGGAAAAGATGATGGAGAATAGGTTCGTGTCTTATGGCGACGTCTCGATAGGCTACAAGGGATACATCAATGACTCCTTCCTCAAGATCATGTCTGGAAACGACTCGGTATCTACGAAAACGATGACGGGGAAGCTCCAATGCGCTGGCCTCTTTGCAATGAATGCTCCGTGGAAGGCCTACAAGTCTGTCATGATGCCCTGGTTCGCGCGCCGTGCCATTTGCCTCACAATAGATAAACCGTCCAAGGGAGCCAAGCCACCACAGGAATCGTTTTCGGAGGAGGAGATACTCACGTTCATTCACAGGTGCCTACTAGTGCGTAGCTATCACAAGTATGTACATATCGATGCAGCGATCCTCCTACGTACTTTATTCGGCGCAGACTTATACCAATACTGCCGCGGAGTTACAATCGATGAGAACACGTCCTACATGATGAACCTCGTTGCTACCTATTCCATTTCGAACTGCTGTGGACTAGATATTAAATCCCTGCTATGGCTTACAAGAAGCATGTGCCCCTCTTTGTTGCGAGGTCCTACCATCGACCACGTGATAGACATCGAAGAAAACCCATATGTAATCGCCGTCCGTGGAATAGCTGCGAAGCTGACGGAGTACTGACGAATGTGTGATAAAAAATTCTATACGTTACTCGCCTGCTGGCAACCTGAGAGTTCGTTTATTCGATGGATCCGGGTTATCGAAGCTGATGAAGGTTGAAGAACTCAGGTCCGACGCGTGCCTTGTATCTTCCGGTACAGGTCTACTATTTGGATACTGTGTCCGCGAAAACTCGTAATCCCCAGAAACTCACAACGATCGATTGATACCATGATAAGCCTGGAATGTGACAGCGATGAATCGCCGTTTCTTGTCGCAGCTAAAACTACCTTGAAGAGCAGTGTCGGGGTCTTCATCTCGGGTGGCCTCCTGGATCGTCGTCGGTCTATCTCTGTCACGATCGACAACAGGAGCGGAGAGAGGATTGAGCTTGACGCCGGGACCCCGCTAGCTGTCATCTCCAACATGAGCCTCGTAAGAACGGCAGCCGAAACAAGGATGCAGCTATTCAGCACGGAGGACCCGATTAGTAGTATCGTCGACGCTTGACCAAAACTAGACATGTTTGCTGAAAAGTTGTAACACCTGTTTTAAAATGCATAAAGAGTTAGAATTATACACCGCGACTCGAATACTATCCCGATCGAGAGCCATAATGTCCATTACGGAAGAGAAACCTAGTGCATCGTTCGAACTTGTGCCGTCGTCCCTGTTTGTACCTAAAGATTCGGATCGCTTTATCTTGAATGCTACCGGGAAGTATGTGAAACACGATGTCGTGACAGGCATGTATATTTCTACGCGTGCAGCAATTTTTGCCAGCGACTTACGACAACAAGAAGAAAGACAAGAATATCGGGAGGCCTTACGTTGTTCTATCAGACGAGGAAGACATATCGGGTAAGCTGAAGAGGAATGCCGTGATAACGCCTGTCTATACTCTGCGTGCAGGATTAGCATGGGAAGAAACGTCGGAGATGACTAGTATGTTCTGCTTTGATAACGCCATCGTCGAGTACCGTGATAATATCGGTATTCCTGCGCCTTCTGCTAACAGCTTGACCGGCGTGAAGTCCTGCTATATGGAAACCTACGCATCTGTCGGCATCCCGCTTGCTCGTTACCACTGGCTCCTGGCAATGCTCAGATCTACAGGTGTAAACGTAGCCTCGAGTGAGCGCGATCAAGAATTCAGTGACTACGTATGGACGAACGCAAACATAACCAAGAACTATCACCCGGTTGCCCTGATCGAGACAGAGGGCGGGCTGGACAGTTACGGAGATGCCGACAAGAACCTGATGCATATTATCCGTCAGGCGAAGTCAAATGTTATAGGTGTTGTTGGCGTGGAGATTACTCTGAAACGTGGAAAGGACTACGCAGCCTCAGGAATTCGTCGTGTCACGCTAAGCCTAAAGAGTATGCAGGTCCATGATCTAACAACGATACGTTCGCCTCCCTTGAATAGGGCCCTTGTCTTCGAGAGCAGTGGGACGAAAGCATCCAAACGTCTTATTGAAGCGCTGCAACCCAAGAATCGTGACATCAGCTCAGCCCAGGCCCCCAAGAAGTAAGTCCAACGAACACATAGCAACGATTGTGCAAATCCTGTGAGTTTTAAAAACTGTCAATAATATTTTATTGTTGTACCGATGATGAGAGTTCTGACAGATATTCATGGGGCCGTACGCCTTTCAGAGAGCACGAAGGAGGAAAGCGCAAAACTGCCTGACATCTCTAGCGCTCCTCGATTCCACCGTGAAGAAGTCCGGATACAGGTTGCAAAATATATCAGCCGGTGCGAGGAAGCCATCATGAGGCCCATCGACATAAGAATAAAGCGATACCTAGAGATAATACCGGACTTCATGCCAATCTCCACCCTGATGATAGGACAAGAGCCGTACAAGCCCGAGATCCTCCCTTATATCGCATCAGCCTTCGCGTTCAATCCACATGTTGTAGATGGCTACACTCCTACAGTCCAGGTATTAGGACAGATGATCACCGTTAACGAGCCATCGAGACTTCATGAGGTAATGGACATAATGACGTGCAGCTATTCTATACTACCGCGAGGCATCTGCTGCTTAAACGTAACGCCCTTCCACAGGATGTCCGATCAGGAAACTCTTAAAGCACGATCGTATTTCGCCGACTTCATAAGCACTGTCCTTGTCTCCTGCGCGAAGATGGGTTGTACGAGGCTATCAGTAATCTGCTTGGGAGACATAGCGAAACAGAACTTCAAGATATGCAAGAGCTCAACTCCGAAACTACTCACGAGGACGATGAAGGTCGAGAAGGTCTATCTGCGCAACCCGGTTTTCATGTCACGTACAAAGGTTCCAAAGAGACACGATAAATGTATGAAGCCGTCTGCGATATGCAAGGACGTACATGACTTTCTCGCCGAAGGAGACTACGCAGCAGCAACATACATCAGCACATCTTACACCCTAGCAATCTACAGCAAATGGGACGTCCTCCTTATGGGCAGTCTAGATTCTTTGGCATCCCTCTTTCAGCACGTTGAGATCCGCGATATAGACGAAAGCAAGAGCCAAATAATTGCCGCTGTACCTAGGCGTAAGTCGTCCAGTATATCAATGCCGAGCTATCAGGCACCAAGACCACCGGGACCAAATGACTTCCAAGTTCGTGCCTTCTCTATAATGAGCCGGATAGACGCGACCGCGAATGAGATAAAGGAGGAGATGACGAAGACGTGCGAGGCGGTAAAAGAAGCACTTGCGGATTGTGATAGTCCCGAAGCTCTTGCGAAACTCAAATGCCTGGACGATCTTGTATGTTCCTGCGGGGCCGCTGTCGCATTCCTAGCATCTATCAACCCCTCCCTGACTGCCGCTTCCTCCCACGTAGATGCTACTAGCCCGACTGTAACGCCTATAATCAAGACCCGTGCCATCGTCGATGAACATATAGATTTCTCGTCCCTGCTTAGCAACATATCACTTAAAGGGGAAGCGCCTGCATCGGAGTCAATGTCGGAGGAGGAAGCACAGGAAAAGCCAGAGAGGAAGAAGAAGAAGCCCGGGGACAGCAAGACAGGCAAGGGACGGAAGATATGGATAGAAAAGAACAAACGGAAAAACTCAGAAAGCAGTAGTTTCACGCAGATTGCTACTTCCGACCTCGAGATTGGTGATACCGACGACTACGAGGAGGACTTCCACGAATACTCCGACTCGGAACAAGATGAGTACGATCTGCTTTCATCGGGGTTTAACGTTGGCATGTCGGGAGTCGTAAGGGGGAATGACGAAGAGAAGGAGGAATCTGCTGACACTGATACGCCGCCACACCTTACCCCAGCTTGCGAGAGCCCTGTAACGTCCGACGCAGAATCCACCATATCTTCGGCTTCGGGCAGCGTGGTTATATCGAGGTCAAGACGCAACCCTGTATCGTCCAACGTGTCAGCGAGCTCCTCTACGGCATCAGCCAAACCAGTTTTCGTAAGACATGGAAGCACAAGATCTACCTCTGTTCCTACTGCCCCTCCATCTTCTTCCTCCTCTGTATCGGGATCGACGGCACCAGTGATAGTCCTCCGTCGCAGGTAAAGCACCTTTTAAAAACTACTCACGACGAGGATATTACGAACGATTCGCAACGTGTCTGAACCTATTTCGCAGTCGCCGTAGATCACATCGGTAGCATAGCTCATCTTCGTAGCACGGAAATCCCTGGTCCTAACAGCCGGCTCCACGTACTCAACCTTGCTACCATACTTCGCTACAGCGTAACCGGGCTTATCGGGATGCATCTTCATAGAAATTCTACCGAGATCTATCAGGACTCCATCTTCCCCGATCCTGTCATAAACGTAGCAACATCCAACCTATTTGAGCCCGGTAACAGCCAGCCGATTAGACGTTTCCACCAGATAAGAAAGTGAGAAGGAGTACACGACGGGGTGGCCACCGATACGAAGGAACTCGACAATCTTGTCAATAGAGAATAGGGATTCGGCGCTTTCTCTGTAATATGCACGCTTAACCCTTCCTCTCGCCAGCTTCTCGAATATACAACCATGGATTCAGAATCTAGATCCGTAACGTTTATCCACGAGCTCAAGTCCCTGACAGACGACATGTTTAAATCAGGATCACAGTCAAGGTAAGAAGCGTCGCCGTAACGAGACATGATACTTAGTGATTGCATGCACCCGCTACCGATGTCAACCGTGAATCCACTCTTCACGCCCATATTCTCCATGCGACGGTAAATATACTCGCGAACCCGGAATGAGTAGCTTGAAACCCGATCAATAAGAGTATAATCCACATCGTCCGTCGATCTGAGAAGAGCCAAGACGGTTGACAGGACAGATCGGGAATTCGGCCTCATTTTATCAGTACGAGGAATAGCCCTAACAACTCTGAGATTATCCTCCCCGTCCGGTTCCACGTTGCACTCATAGATGGTACCCGACTTCATGCCTGGCAGACCAGCACAAGCGTGCATACGACGACGCCCCTGCAACAATATCTGCATATCGCCCCTGTAACAGAGCAGATCGATAGTCGGCTTCTTGATCCGATAAGTGATGGAGGTGTTCTTCTCGATAATGACTACGCCGTCGGAGGAAAGGCCATCCGTCAATCTAGCTTTCTCGGCTTCTTCGAATGTACTATACTCTTTACGAATAATCACGGATGGAGGAATAAGAATCTCGCCTATAATTCTGCGGTACTCGGTGGAATTTCTATGAAGATGCATCCCGATAAGCCCGGTTACGCTGTAGCGAAGTATGGTAGCAAGGTTGAGTACGTGGAGCCGGCTGTTAGGACCAGGGATTTCCGTGCTACGAAGATGAGCTATGCTACCGATGTGATCTACGGCGACTGCGAAATAGGTTCAGACACGTTGCGAATCGTTCGTAATATCCTCGTCGTGAGTAGTTTTTAAAAGGTGCTTTACCTGCGACGGAGGACTATCACTGGTGCCGTCGATCCCGATACAGAGGAGGAAGAAGATGGAGGGGCAGTAGGAACAGAGGTAGATCTTGTGCTTCCATGTCTTACGAAAACTGGTTTGGCTGATGCCGTAGAGGAGCTCGCTGACACGTTGGACGATACAGGGTTGCGTCTTGACCTCGATATAACCACGCTGCCCGAAGCCGAAGATATGGTGGATTCTGCGTCGGACGTTACAGGGCTCTCGCAAGCTGGGGTAAGGTGTGGCGGCGTATCAGTGTCAGCAGATTCCTCCTTCTCTTCGTCATTCCCCCTTACGACTCCCGACATGCCAACGTTAAACCCCGATGAAAGCAGATCGTACTCATCTTGTTCCGAGTCGGAGTATTCGTGGAAGTCCTCCTCGTAGTCGTCGGTATCACCAATCTCGAGGTCGGAAGTAGCAATCTGCGTGAAACTACTGCTTTCTGAGTTTTTCCGTTTGTTCTTTTCTATCCATATCTTCCGTCCCTTGCCTGTCTTGCTGTCCCCGGGCTTCTTCTTCTTCCTCTCTGGCTTTTCCTGTGCTTCCTCCTCCGACATTGACTCCGATGCAGGCGCTTCCCCTTTAAGTGATATGTTGCTAAGCAGGGACGAGAAATCTATATGTTCATCGACGATGGCACGGGTCTTGATTATAGGCGTTACAGTCGGGCTAGTAGCATCTACGTGGGAGGAAGCGGCAGTCAGGGAGGGGTTGATAGATGCTAGGAATGCGACAGCGGCCCCGCAGGAACATACAAGATCGTCCAGGCATTTGAGTTTCGCAAGAGCTTCGGGACTATCACAATCCGCAAGTGCTTCTTTTACCGCCTCGCACGTCTTCGTCATCTCCTCCTTTATCTCATTCGCGGTCGCGTCTATCCGGCTCATTATAGAGAAGGCACGAACTTGGAAGTCATTTGGTCCCGGTGGTCTTGGTGCCTGATAGCTCGGCATTGATATACTGGACGACTTACGCCTAGGTACAGCGGCAATTATTTGGCTCTTGCTTTCGTCTATATCGCGGATCTCAACGTGCTGAAAGAGGGATGCCAAAGAATCTAGACTGCCCATAAGGAGGACGTCCCATTTGCTGTAGATTGCTAGGGTGTAAGATGTGCTGATGTATGTTGCTGCTGCGTAGTCTCCTTCGGCGAGAAAGTCATGTACGTCCTTGCATATCGCAGACGGCTTCATACATTTATCGTGTCTCTTTGGAACCTTTGTACGTGACATGAAAACCGGGTTGCGCAGATAGACCTTCTCGACCTTCATCGTCCTCGTGAGTAGTTTCGGAGTTGAGCTCTTGCATATCTTGAAGTTCTGTTTCGCTATGTCTCCCAAGCAGATTACTGATAGCCTCGTACAACCCATCTTCGCGCAGGAGACAAGGACAGTGCTTATGAAGTCGGCGAAATACGATCGTGCTTTAAGAGTTTCCTGATCGGACATCCTGTGGAAGGGCGTTACGTTTAAGCAGCAGATGCCTCGCGGTAGTATAGAATAGCTGCACGTCATTATGTCCATTACCTCATGAAGTCTCGATGGCTCGTTAACGGTGATCATCTGTCCTAATACCTGGACTGTAGGAGTGTAGCCATCTACAACATGTGGATTGAACGCGAAGGCTGATGCGATATAAGGGAGGATCTCGGGCTTGTACGGCTCTTGTCCTATCATCAGGGTGGAGATTGGCATGAAGTCCGGTATTATCTCTAGGTATCGCTTTATTCTTATGTCGATGGGCCTCATGATGGCTTCCTCGCACCGGCTGATATATTTTGCAACCTGTATCCGGACTTCTTCACGGTGGAATCGAGGAGCGCTAGAGATGTCAGGCAGTTTTGCGCTTTCCTCCTTCGTGCTCTCTGAAAGGCGTACGGCCCCATGAATATCTGTCAGAACTCTCATCATCGGTACAACAATAAAATATTATTGACAGTTTTTAAAACTCACAGGATTTGCACAATCGTTGCTATGTGTTCGTTGGACTTACTTCTTGGGGGCCTGGGCTGAGCTGATGTCACGATTCTTGGGTTGCAGCGCTTCAATAAGACGTTTGGATGCTTTCGTCCCACTGCTCTCGAAGACAAGGGCCCTATTCAAGGGAGGCGAACGTATCGTTGTTAGATCATGGACCTGCATACTCTTTAGGCTTAGCGTGACACGACGAATTCCTGAGGCTGCGTAGTCCTTTCCACGTTTCAGAGTAATCTCCACGCCAACAACACCTATAACATTTGACTTCGCCTGACGGATAATATGCATCAGGTTCTTGTCGGCATCTCCGTAACTGTCCAGCCCGCCCTCTGTCTCGATCAGGGCAACCGGGTGATAGTTCTTGGTTATGTTTGCGTTCGTCCATACGTAGTCACTGAATTCTTGATCGCGCTCACTCGAGGCTACGTTTACACCTGTAGATCTGAGCATTGCCAGGAGCCAGTGGTAACGAGCAAGCGGGATGCCGACAGATGCGTAGGTTTCCATATAGCAGGACTTCACGCCGGTCAAGCTGTTAGCAGAAGGCGCAGGAATACCGATATTATCACGGTACTCGACGATGGCGTTATCAAAGCAGAACATACTAGTCATCTCCGACGTTTCTTCCCATGCTAATCCTGCACGCAGAGTATAGACAGGCGTTATCACGGCATTCCTCTTCAGCTTACCCGATATGTCTTCCTCGTCTGATAGAACAACGTAAGGCCTCCCGATATTCTTGTCTTTCTTCTTGTTGTCGTAAGTCGCTGGCAAAAATTGCTGCACGCGTAGAAATATACATGCCTGTCACGACATCGTGTTTCACATACTTCCCGGTAGCATTCAAGATAAAGCGATCCGAATCTTTAGGTACAAACAGGGACGACGGCACAAGTTCGAACGATGCACTAGGTTTCTCTTCCGTAATGGACATTATGGCTCTCGATCGGGATAGTATTCGAGTCGCGGTGTATAATTCTAACTCTTTATGCATTTTAAAACAGGTGTTACAACTTTTCAGCAAACATGTCTAGTTTTGGTCAAGCGTCGACGATACTACTAATCGGGTCCTCCGTGCTGAATAGCTGCATCCTTGTTTCGGCTGCCGTTCTTACGAGGCTCATGTTGGAGATGACAGCTAGCGGGGTCCCGGCGTCAAGCTCAATCCTCTCTCCGCTCCTGTTGTCGATCGTGACAGAGATAGACCGACGACGATCCAGGAGGCCACCCGAGATGAAGACCCCGACACTGCTCTTCAAGGTAGTTTTAGCTGCGACAAGAAACGGCGATTCATCGCTGTCACATTCCAGGCTTATCATGGTATCAATCGATCGTTGTGAGTTTCTGGGGATTACGAGTTTTCGCGGACACAGTATCCAAATAGTAGACCTGTGCCGGAAGATACAAGGCACGCGTCGGACCTGAGTTCTTCAACCTTCATCAGCTTCGATAACCCGGATCCATCGAATAAACGACTCTCATGGTTGCCAGCAGGCGAGTAACGTATAGAATTTTTTATCACACATTCGTCAGTACTCCGTCAGCTTCGCAGCTATTCCACGGACGGCGATTACATATGGGTTTTCTTCGATGTCTATCACGTGGTCGATGGTAGGACCTCGCAACAAAGAGGGGCAACATAAACTGGCATCAAGCAACATGTTGCGGATGTTTGCGCAACTTCGGATTGACTTGGTGCAACTTCCTCTTGATTCTAGTCCAATAATACTACAACTAGTAAGAATGTCGCTGGAAGAGTCTTCAGTCCTCATGGACCGTGCATTAGTGACCATGTGTCAAGATCTACCCGAGTCATTAGGACTTTATAATACGGAAAAGGATCAATACTCATTACTTGCTATACGTAGTATACCATTACTAGAGAAAGTAGGAGCGGAGTCACGAAAATTCGTCTTAATTCGCGATTGGATGCGTGCCTATGAGCCTTTGATCGATCAGCAACTTAGTGTGGAGATTAATCTTGAAACACTAAAGGAAATTGATGTACGAGAGAGAAAAGAGAAAGAAGAGGAATTGGAGAATGATGAACGGATGCGAGAAGCAGTGAAGAAGAAGAAGAAGAAGAAGCAGGAGAAGAAGCAGGAGAAGAAAGAGACGAGTAAAGCTATGGAAATGATACAAAAGAAGACGAAGGAGAAGACGACGACGACGACAAAGCGAAGCACTATGAGCAGTAGCAAGAATCAAGTCAATAAAACAAGAACAAAAGTACGTTATGTACAGCTCGAGAGTGATGAAGATGATGATGAGCTGTCACTTGATGAGTCTAGTAGCTCTAGTGACGAGTCTTCATCCGAAATGACTTCGTCCAGTGAATCAGACAGTGACAGTAGTAAACCCACCAAGAAACGCACAAGGACCGTCAGTAACTTGCCGTCCAAAAAAATGGTCTTATCATCCGATGAGGATGAAGAGCCCAATGAAATGTTTGATACGGACGATCCGGATGTATACGAAGTAGAGACGATTTTAAGAAAGAAGAAGGGTGAAAAGTACGGAGAACAAGATTTGTACGAGGTGAAGTGGGAAGGATATGACGAGACAACGTGGGAACCAGCTAGTAACATTTCAAAGGACCTGATTGATGAGTTTGAAGGTCAACCAGTACGTGAAGATGTATACACGGTGCAAGAAATTATGGATCGTCGCAGTAAACGAGACCCAGAGACGAGACTAAAGACGCACCAGTACAAGGTCAAGTGGGTTGGCTATGATGATCTCACGTGGGAGCCTGCTGAGAACCTACCGCACAACATGCGACGAAAGTTTGACCAGAAGTATGAGAGTCGGAAACGCCAGCGATCCTGAGAAGGGGACGACAGTCACGTTGGGGATTATTGAGAGTAATGACGTGAAGGCAAACGTACGTTGGAGAGAATATACTTCAAAAGTGCTTTGAGGTTAGTCTTGTTGCAATCGTAAGAGTAGGTTACGCACCCGTGATGCCCGCTTCAAGATCAAACTCATGTATTGCATGCGGTGTTGGCAAAGTCTGCGCTAACGCCTTTTTAAAATGTTGTTGCGAGCTATAGCAACAGTCACAGACAATCCATAGACGACACAAGGTATGATGCTGATGCCAGAAATTCCTTTTCGCCGTTGACAAGGCCAAGTTCAAACACTCGAGCTATATCAACGTTATTTTGCTATAGTCCAATCTTTACGTCGGTCAGCCTCTTTGTCTTCCGCAGGTCGTGAACCATACAAATTGAGCACTCAAAGCAGGAGCAATTATCAGTTGCAGGAGCAATCGACAGCTCACCTGAACATCTGCTTGTAAATTACGTCGTTGACGTTTCCCAGCAACGTCCATGCACATGGTCATCGATCCAGTGCCGTCACATTGATCACCGTCGAGGATCAACACGAGGAAACTGGGTAATCGACAAGCTCTCGAACACACGAGCAGTAAACACTTTTACCGCTGTACCTTGTCCAACCGTTGCCTTCGAAACTTATCAACGTAGAAGCCGGTATCACCAACTCACCATGAGCCCACGTTATAGAAGACGCTTTATCTTGCATTGACCCCAGGATGTCTTCACTGATCACTCGACCTGTAAATGCACGAAACCAGATGTAGGCGCTCTACAGCTCTTTCACCCAACCCAATCAATATCCAAGCACACTTGATCCAGCGGATCTATTCATTTCTCTTCCCACCCCTACAGCATGCACAACAGTATTTGGATACAACGCCGTCCTCTTCCAATCTCTTGTCAACACCAGTCTTAAATGCTGCCTTTCTGAATAGGTGCCATTGGGAGTGAACCAGGCTTGCGAGTTCCTAAGCGCTTCTTGACCTTGCTAGCAGCCACCTCTGGGTCTGGACGCAGCGAGAATACGGCGCGCGAGCTCTTGAGGTACTTGTTGCGTCCGTTGTCTTCACGGATAAGACTCTCTAAGACGACATGTGGCGACACCTGCCGTCGCGAAGCGCGACGCTGGGTCTTCAGCCGTGCCAAATAGCGCCTTGTACTTGGCTGCTTGCGCTGAAGACGACTACCAGCTTCATCGTCTGCCAATCCATCGCTAGTCATGCTGCTCATCGAGCTATTGTGTCGCGACATTTTTCCAGATGAAGAAGCTCCACGTGCAGCCGGCGTCTTGATATCAACGCCTTGTTGCCAAGCCTTACCACAGGACTCGTGGAAGGTCTGGCCAGACATGACAAGTACCATAGATGTATGCAAGTGCCATTTTTCCGTGCCGGGGGCTCCGGACTGACCCATTCCAAAGGGCGGCTTGGACAGCGCGACGTGACAGTAGCCACAGACATTTGAAGGCGCAGCGTAACAGCGGGACTTAGCTCGTTTCAGCGTTGTGATCTGATCAAACAGATCCACACTGATAAGCCCGTTTGCTGTCTGGTAGATGTTCTGTTCGTAGTTGTACGTATCCAGCATACCGAAGATTGTGGGCCGGAAATCACCAAAGGCACCACGGCCATGTTCATTTGTGATCTTGAACAGAATCGATTTGAGTGACACCGACGACGCCATACGTTCAAGAATGAAGCGAATCATTTCGTTCAATGCCACTTGGAACGCAGTCATGGCACCATGACCGCTGTTTCCACCGCTGGTATGTGTTCGAGTGACAGGTACGTTGCGCGACGAACTCTTGGAGCTAAGACTGCGCTTCACCGAATTCTGAATCCGTAGCAGCTTGTCCAGTAGCGTGAACCAAAGCTTTTCGGCCTGCTCATCACGATTGCGCAACGAGTTACGCTGACACATTGTCAAAGCCACCTCCAACGTCTTCATGGCATCCTTGCCTTCCTGTACGCTGTCAATGATGCGGTCTGACGATTGATGCCTAGTACCACTGGGGACGTTAGCGCTAGTTGCAGCACCTGCTAGCATGTCAGAATTTCCTGTTGATGACGAAGAAACAGCAGCAACATTGTAGCCGCGCAAAGCGGGCTTCAGAATCTTCAGCTTTTGCTCCAAGCTTTGCAGGATTAGCGTAAGTGCACCTGTTACGTCGCCCGTGCGCTCAAGCAAATACGCTTCGGCATCTGTGATGGAGAACTCTTTGCAGAGGCGCAAGCACGCATTGACCTTGTAGCTGTCATGAGACTCAAGATATGGAAATACGCCAGCAGGCTCAAATTCGCACAATAGACGCACGAAACGCTCCTGCACAGCAGGGTCGTCGGCAATGCGCAGTTTTGAGCGATCCAAAAGGTCTTTCAAAACATCAGCTTCATCATTTGCAGAGCTGCCGCTTGTCGTCGGTGCAGCCATGAGCACCTGTTTGAGGTACAGGAACTCGAGTTTTGCGCCCTCCTTACCCATTGACAAAAATTTCTGGATAACCTTGTTGTTCAAATTTGGAAATTGACCCAGAATCAGCGTTACAAACGCGTAGCCGTCTGTCTTCATAAGTGTAGGGGCATGGTTAAGCACAGCTTCTTCAATAGACTTCCGGCGACGCCGTGTAGGCTCGCCGTCATTCATGTCGCGCATTTCCACTTCTTCACCATCCACTGCTTTGTCAGTCTCCATACGGATGTAGCTGAAAGCATTCATTTGGTACTCATAGTCTTCATCAGCCAGATAGGATGCAATTGCATTGCTGAAATCGCCCATGTCCTTGTACAGCAACACTGCAGCACGATTCATTTTTTCTCGAATAACACTAGCCAGCAAAGCTTCGTGGTTGTAAGTTGCCTTATTCAGCTTTGTCAAAAGACGCACTAGCATCGCCTCTCGGCCTCCTTTGTCAAAACCCTCTTCTTGCGAAGTTTCAGCCGTGACTGCCGAGGAACCCTTGGATAGCAGCGACGCCGGACCGAGCGCCAAAAAGTTCATCAGTGAATCCATCATTGATGCGCCACCAGCAGAACCAGCATCACCAATGGCTTCAGCACGTGCATCGGCGTATTCCTGCGGCTCGATAGAACCGCCACTGAGAAGCCGAGCCTCAAACATGAAGAAATGGGCATGTTCTACCGAACTGAATATGCTCTTCGGTCCAAAGATGACTTCTGCGAGCGAAAGCACAATCGATAGACGGCTAGGGCACTTGGTCATCTCAGCATTTCGAGCTGAATCATATCGGCTTATAGGCTGAATCAAACCGTCGTTTTTCTCACCTTCAAATTCAACGCTAGGTGTGTCAAACGTACGTCCCATAATGTTAAAAAGCTCCCGAGCGTCAAGATCAATAAGCGCCTCAATTCGTGGGTACGGTCGCGGGATTGATGATCCCGCTACAACGCTTTCAAATAAGTGGTAGCAGATCTGCGAACGCACTTTTCCTAACTTGAGAGGTGACATTTGCTCGTGTTTCGGGAACGTGTGACCACTTAACGCGTACGAAATGTACAACAATAACTTGTATCCAAACAACCGCCGGCGCCGCGAACCACTGAGCGCCTCCTCTTCAGCTCTCTCACGTGCTGATAATGCTGCAGGCTTTGCAATCGAGGTTGTAGAGCTGGATGCTCGGCTTGTGCCACCGAATGCTGATGCTATACTGCTCACTCGGCTTCCAGATGGTGCCCGACTTGCTACAGAGGTTGACACTAATGCAGACTTTGATCTAGATGCCTTTGCATCGGAACACGCCTCCAACAGAGCATCAATAGGAGTCGTGTAGTCGTCCATTCCTTCATTGTAAATGTATATGAGAGCCGAATACAGCTCGTGATCATGACAGAGTTTCAGAATCGTATCCAGATCTAATTCAGCCACATTCAAGTGAAGCAGACACTGTTCCACTTGAGCAAGCTTACCCTGGGCACTGAAGTGCCTGACAAACTCTTCCATTGCAACGGGAGAAAGGTTTCGCAGCTTTTCAGAAAGAATGTACGGCTCCAGCAATTCAATCAGCACACTCAACTTGTTCGCTTCTTTGAACCGTGTGTATATCTCGCCAAAAAGTAGATCAGTACGGCCAATTAGAGCGCAAAACTCGATGCATACACCCGCTAGCATCTGGTAATGACTCTTTGCCAAATCTAGCTGCATTCCAATCTTGTTGAGACTTAATTCGCCTCCTGCAGCAGCCGTAGAGCCTGGTGCGTTGGCAATAGCAAGACGTACATACTCCATGAGCAGGTCTGCTACACGCTCAGCCACACTAATAGGCACAAAATTCTTCGTGACTTCACCACTGCGCGCCTTCTGAAGCGTTTCTTCAAGCTTCTTAGCTATGTCAGGCGGGTAAGGCACCTCGCCACAAACCCAACGTACTTCGTTCGCACTCTCTTCATGTCGAAATACATCCTCTTTTTCACCAGTACGCTGGTTAGTCTGACACATGTGTAGAATGTCCACAAGACATTGATCGTTCTGTTTGTCACGAAAGAAAACAGGCGGAAACCGGTCCCTCGCTGCACGGTCCGCGGCGGCAATTTTAAGTCCCTCATAGTGATCTAAAGCAAGTGCTAGCGCTTCTAACCACTCGCCATCATCAACCAACAAATCGATACGTTGTGTCCACGGTAGTACACGCGCTGTCTGCAACTCCTTAAGACCAAGCAGATACAAAATATTGTAACAGCCTCGAAAACTGTTTGAAAAACTACGAGCGTTTTTACCACGATAGGATGCAAAGACCAGCTCGAGCGAAGATACATCCACAATCTCCAACTCTTGGCGAGACATCACATCATACACACAAATTTCGTCATGCGAATTTAAATACACCACAACCTGATCTCCAAGCCACTGCACAGCCATAACAGCACTCGACGATTCTATCTGGTCATGCTCATCAAAGGTAGGAAATCCATGCCGCGCGTGCGAATGATTCTTTCCACCAGGAAAAACTACTTCCAAAAACTGCACGCGGTTTCCCCACCCACGCGCAAGCACAGGTGCCAGCGCTCGAGAGCTGCCTGGAAAAGAAATCCATGCAAACGCCAGTGTCGGCAGCACCGGATCATCGGGTGCAATGTCGTCAGGTCGAGCCCAGCGGTAAATTACGCGGACTTCAGGTTCAATAGCGATAATAAACGTCACATTCTCCGTACTCAGTGCAGCAAGGCAATACTGGTCTGTCAGGAATGAAATTTTGGCATTACCGGCAGACTGTGGCAACACAGAAATCGACAAGATCTTGCCTGCCGAACCGTCGTAAAGTGGATCCACATCCACAACGTACACCATTCCCATCATTTTCGAAAAATTAAGCTTGTTCACAAAACCGTTGGTGTCCACTGAGACTAGCACGGGTTTCTGGTCTTTCAGGAAGCGTAGACTTACAACTGGATTCTCATGCGCATCCGACACCGCCTTTAATGACGTGCCCTTAATCATGTCCCAAAGCACAATACGTCCGCTTTGATAACCACAAACCAAGTAATCGCTACCAGGAGACACATCCACAGCTGTCACAGGTCCATCTCCATCGGCATCATTAGTATTTCCAAGCACTTGTCTGATATTCTGGAAATGATCAAAGATAATGACAAGTCCCTTAGACGTGCCAATTGCAATAAATTTCGAGTGAATTGCTACTACTGTTGGTGAACCGGGGCCATACTCTTTAAACTCAATATTTTTTCGTAGCTGTCGACTAATAGCTTCCATTGGCTCCACCTTGACGACGCCCATGGATTTCTTCTCGGCTGCAGTAGCAACAGCTCCTGCTCCTTCTGCCATTGTTTTTTTCTTCTTCTTCTGATTCTTTTTCAATAAAATAAGTCCTTCTCGTCTCGATTGAAGAGCTTGTGACCTTGCATGAGCACGTAATCGTCTTTTTACTTGCAAAGGAGAGATCAGTTCGACTCCTACACAGCTTAATAGCTGTCTTTCTCTTGCTTCTGCAATCTCCAATGGAGTACGAAAGTGTGTCTCCGTGGTCTTTGTAGTAGCAGTAGCTACAGCCGTTGTCTTAGGCATTGAAACTACGTCCATTCCTGGTCCTGGCTCAATATTAAGTGTAAAAGTAGCAGGTGCAAAGAACAGCTCATCATCGTCTTGCTTTGTAGTATCACTCACCTTTTCTCCTTCTGTAGCCTTAGCAGCAAGTTCCTCTTCGCGTAATATCTCCTCCAATGTAATTGCTGATAGATCTAGCTCTCCAAGATCCTCTTCATCACTCTCTTCTAGTAATAAACTCTCCACACCATTCATAGTCAAAAGATACAAAAAAGAAGACGCTACTAGATGAGACTACTTGATAGTATCTAGCTATCCTGATTATCGAGATAAACGCGCACAAATGCACCCTCTTTCTTCCAAGTGTCTAATTTCTTTTTGACTTGGACGTTTAGAAGTCTCCCCCTTCGTAATTGCGGGTCCTTGTAGAGAGAGAAAAATAATGCTGTTCTATTACAGAGAGAAAAAAGAATAGTGTATGGAGCCATTATCAATGTAGCCATTGTATCGCACGCTTGACTATGGCTCGATTCTATTCTACTCTATCAACTATAGCTCCTCATGTCCTGCATGTTGTTGAACCACTTCTTCTATCGTTATTGTATCCTTCTGCTGCTGCAATGTATGGACAAATTGTTCAATTCGAACAATCTCATCCTGCAATTCCTTTTCTTCCAATTCATCACAGGCAGCAGGAGTCTCGAAATGAATCCCATACATACACATTTCATCCTCCTCTCTCGAAATGAATCCCATACATACACATTTCAGGCTCCTTTATAGACACCACACGATTCGTTGAGCTGCATGAAACCTTCACGCGCGTCTGACGCTCTTTTTCATTAGCGCAGGGATCTCCGTGGTTATAACTCTGTACAAGTGTAAGGCTGGCCGAATCTTGCCATCCGTTCCAGACACCAAGAGCAATAAGGTGTGGAATCTCTTCGTCCACTTCGTGGTTCTCAGTTGTCACAGTACTTATGCCCTTAGTTTGACGCTCCTCGTTTGTCCGCCGAGGATACAATGGTTCGATCTATGTTATGTTCTGGAATGGACACAACACCATCTCATATGTGCGGGAAATAACATTGGGAGTATCGCCCTATAACTCCTTCTCGTTCACCATGAACGAGAAACACCGACCCACAAGCATTACATAAGCACGTTTCCAGACTGCGTCCACAAATGTCCCCGGATCAATGACACGACTCTGAATATACGCTGTATATTGCAGTCTGCGCAATATGTTATACGACTGCTCTAAACGTCCACTTAGCTCTGGATTGTGTTGCTCTCGACGTTGCAGATCCTCAAACGTACGCTAACTAGACTGATAAGCTTTAACAAGACGCTCAAAGTCTTCCTTGAGCTAATCCAATGTAGCTACAGCGTCCATCACATACGTGTTGCGTGTTTTCTGTCCATATTGCACCACCTCCAGTCTCTCTTGAAGAGTCTTCAATCGCTTCTGCCATTCCGTCTCGCAAGTGTCAGCACACAGTCCCCTAGCTTCATCACTACCATCGCAGCAATCACACACTCCGTCGTCTATAAATCCTACTGACACCAATTTATCATCAGCTTTACATTTAAATTTTCTACCAAATGGGGACTTTTCCAAGCTCGGCAGCAGTACGGACGAACATGCCGACGTATTCGGCTCATCACTTCCATCATTACAATCACAATAATTGTCATTCATGTATTCTACTGATACAATATCAATACAATGGTTTCCTGCTTCGATTTTCCAGTCATTTTGCTGCTCAAAGAGTTTAAACACAATGTCATCGTCCATAAAATCCCATTCGTCATTATCTTCATCTTCATCGAGCGCATCGTCAGTTTCAAAGCGTTGAGAAGTGTACGACGCATCCAATACACTGTTTACCTCCCTTGTTAGCATGAGTATGCACATAATATCCATGATAACAGCCATAAGGAAGCCTACTAGACGACACTCGGTGGTCTGCGGTGTCATGTTTGCAAGGAGACAAAGTGTCGATCTATGAACGATTGTGATTGGAGAAAATAGGAGACAAAAACGACATGGTCTTAACGTCATTATTACAATAACGTTCTTGTCAATATTGTGATTAAACCTCTTACAATAGGACCGAGTCAGAATTGATCATTGTAGCTGGAGTCGAGATAGAACGGGTTAAGAAACGATTTGATTTTGTCGATAGGAGCGACGTGAATGAAGTTGGTTTTTCTTCTCCATCACTTAGTTCAATGAGTTCATCTTCAATGCTTGTATCCGATGAGCTCCTTCCTTTACGTGTATCTTTCTTGTCAAGTAGATCCCGTCCACCAATTTCCCACTCTTCTTCTTCAGATGCAGACATCCATTCGTTCATTGGTTCTTTGCTTTGTACGACATTGTCAGCACTCTCAGTGCTTTGAAGTTGCTGCTGCTGGTGGTTTTTTATTGGTAGATGAGTAGTATGACGCAAGCTCAATACATGTTGAGTTACTGCAGTGAAAAGAGAAATACCCATGTGAACCATCTTTTCTACTATATGGCCCAATAACAACACCATTGATTTTGTGTACGTAAAGAGCGTTCCCATGGTCTTATGAAGGTAAAGACAATATTTGAAAGTGGTTGAATTCGATAAGAGAGGCTGGGACCCGCCTTCAACAAGAACAACTTGTCATCTTCAATTTGTACCAATAACATGATGCCGTATTAATGGCGAGCAGAGCTACTACTGGGTATTCGATAGCTTATACAAGCCGCGTTTGCTTCAAGCAGACGCTTCCTTGACTTGGAAAAGGTGAAATAGTGCGATAGATACGAACAAGTATACAGATCTACGGAAGGACTGGATGACAAACAACACCCAAAAATAAAAGCACGACAGGACAAACGTGAGCGCTAAATAATCTAATTACACATTAATTATGGCCGAAACGCTGGCCAATGCCGCCTTGTGTTTTTCACGCTCAAGCAGGATCACGACTGTGGACTTGCTGCTCTTATCCACACATTCACGCTCGGTCAATGGCGTGTCAAACGAGAACGTCAGCTCCGCCTCCTGCTCAAGGAACTCGTCTTCAAACTTGTGGAAGAATCTCGCCGTCTGCTCATACGCTATCTTCGTCTTCTTGCCCTTTGTGGATCTCTCGCTGCCACCTCTTTCTTCCGAGCAAGTGGCTAGAATAAGGAAATAATCCATCTGAAAACTATTGCGAAGCTCCTGTGTGTCCTCGTTCTCAATCGCCCACTCAATATCTTCATGCAAGGCCGAGTGCAGTGCAGGCACCAGTTGATATGGCAGATTTACCATACGCTCGTTGAGCACAAGTCCAACGTTCTTTGTGTTAAGAATGTGCTGTAGGTTGGGCAGGTCAGAGTTTGGGCACTTTTTGGTCACATACTGTACAATCTGCTTGATACTTGTCTCTTTCCCAAATGTCTTCAAGCTCAGAGCAGTAATAAAGCCATACACGTCGTCTTCTCCTTCCACACAAATCATAGTACCGGCGGTGACTTGGCCCACAATGGCATTGGCCAATCCAGAGACATCGAACGGTTGCGAGGGTGGCAAATAGACTAGTAAAAACTGCTTGACACTATGAAAATGAGCCTCGCGTGGATCTGAGAAGAGAAATTCCACGCTTACATTGCGTTCAGATGCTGCAATCGTCTCTCCACCATCCATATCGTCATCTGATTCGTCATCGTTCTGGGTGCATTGAGGCGCCGCAACGAACGTAAGATCATCGTCGCTGTCACCGCTACTATCATTTCTCGATTCATCCATCATCATCTTGACTTCACGGTCTTCATTTTGGTCAGCTATAGGGTTTGCAGACGTCTTGCACGAGCCACGAGACCGCTTCTTTCGGTTTGGCATGGCGCCTCAAGTTCAATAGTGTTTTCCTGTTTACACTTCTGCCAACCAGTGGAATATTAAATGACTACCTGGAAGTACACACAAAATGCATTGATGTTTTACCGGTATTTCATCGTTCTGGCGCATGGACAGCTCCTTCATTCCACCGCCATTCCCGTTCCCAGAACTTTGGCCAAAGGTGTTTGCAGAGCAAGAGCAATGTCAGGAGAGAAAATGGCTAACGCCTACGACATTCATACCATTGCAATGGCAGACAATGGCTACATCTGAATACAATCATGTATTGGATCAAGCGTCTCCTTTAGTCGTGACTAAATGTAGTAGTGATGCGCAGCAAGATATGAATGGTGATGATGAAGAATCTGAAGATGATGCGTACGAGTATGGATATGTTCTAACCAATGAATGGCGAGAACATTTTCAGTCGTCGATTCTATTATCACAACAAGCCAAGAGCAAAACGATGAAGAAGATGAAGAAGAAGAAGAAGCTCAAGAACAAGAAGACTAGCCAGTCAAGTAATGCTGGGGCCGTAGCTGCATTCAGTGCCAGTCGATCGGGTCATTTACAACGTGAAATTCAAGCTGCCAAGACCCGTGAACTTGCACGTCAAAGGAAACGGCGAGACAATATCGATGCGTCAAGGACAAGTCCGGCGAATCCAGAGATTATAGCGCTGGAGACATCGCTCAATCTGCTCTTTGATGACTTTTGTGACGCATTTCAACCGGTTTTGTGGCCGCATGAATGATAGTATTGTTAAACGTTTGTGGAATTGTATTTGCTACTTCATCCGGTATACCGGTTTCATTCTTGAAATCAAAAGTAAGTAGATAGAGGCAGTACAAATAAAGAAACAGTGGATTAGTATGAACCTTGGACAGATGAAGAACGATTCTGTGAATGGATCGACGCAAGCAATTCCTTCCCTTAAGCGCACAGCAAGTGGAGGTGCAGCTGGAAGTGTAGGTCATGGTCATACTGGAGGTCTGACTAGTCATCTTGGTGTGGGCATGAATAATATGAATTCCATCCCATCGGTATTGCACGCGACACCTAATACAAATCCACCGCAGATATTACGTGCCGTGACATCCTCGGGTGTTTATAACCGTTCTTCGTCCAATACATCACTTCGTGGTGGTAGTATTGGTCTCTCCACGGGCGGTGGTGGTTCTTCTCTAGCCAGTACTAACGTCACCTCTGCGACCGCTACACGCAACGTGTCCCAGTCACCGATGATGCAGGACTGGAGAATGTACTTGACTATTGAGGAGCGTCAGGCTGTGCGCTCTAAGATTCGGGATGCATATACCAGTCGCTGCTCTACTTACGAAGATTTACTGCAAGTGGTGAGGCTTTCAAAGAGCAGGGAGGTGTAGATTCAATGTATTGTCCAACATGTTTGTTGTTGTTGTTGTTGTTGTTTCAGGCTTGTGCCATTGAGGAAGAGTTACTGCACATATCTGCACCGTCACGTCTGGACTACTTTAAGAGTGGCTTTGAGTTTGAGAACCGCGTGAAACTCAAGAAGGACCAGTTGCAGGGCCAGTTGGCGGCTTTGGACGCCAAGCGGCGGTCATCAAGTGGTCAGCAACAACAACAGGGAAATTCTGGCAGTGGAAGCAAAGCAGTAGGATCGTCAAAGAAGCAGAGGAATTAGCATTCGAAGATTGCATTGGTGCTGTGCATCCTCTGGCAGCGCTTCTGCGGCTTCAGTGGAGACAGAGCGCCAGACTTCGTTTGCGGAGCGATAGGAGCTTCCGTGTATTTTTACGTCCGGGCGAGAGGCGTGAGGCATTATCTGCTGTACTGTAGTTTTCATCATCAAAGACCACTGACTTTGGATCACCGGGAGAAGCTTTAGCTTAACGAGGCACGAAACCAATGGAGAGGAACAGAGGAAAGAGCTTGCATTTGTATATTGTGCTGAGTGTATTTTGTGCAAAGATATTTCCATATCGCGTGTTGGTGTTGTATGTACAAGCAGGCCTTTGACCTAGTATTTACGCAAGAAGAAGTGTGTCAGAACCTTCAAGTTCAGCTGAAACATGCTGCGTTGCTGTAGCTCTGAAGCGAAGGCGTTAAAGTTGACTGCCTCCAGCTCTTTCAAGTACACCGCAGAGCTTACCAGCGGCAGGAACGCCCTACGCGACTCGCTTGGTAAGTTTTTCCGCAGCGACCGAGCTTGATGAAGGTGCTCCATAGCGCGACAAGCAACATCAAACACCACCGGCGCCGCCTTCTCGCCCATCTTGGGATCCTCTACGGCTACCAGTAGATCTTCAGCGGTCACGCCATGCTACTCATGGCCAAACAGACAACAGAAAGCAAACGGTAAGTATTAGGCTTTTGCACCTCAAATCCATGCTACGATTCTTCTCTGTACCTTGCTCATGAGGTCCTCAGGAAGATAAGATTGTTGCCGAGAGGCGTGATAAGCCGTACCTCGCAGAAGCGTTGCAAGGCCAATTGTTACACCGGCGTGCCCCGCTACTTGGTCTGCCGTGTCGTCGCGAACACCGAGACACTCTAGTGTAAGGTATAGCAAGGACGAGGCCGTCTGCTCTGCATAAATCTCCAACTCGCGCAAGTTTTGCACTTCGTCACGATCGAGATCCTGATCTCGCGCATCCAGTAATCGTTCGAACCAGCGCCAAGTCAAGTCGTGCTCTTGGATGGCCTTGTCCAGCCCTCGCAGCAACAGTGTCGAATGCTCAGGTCGTTCATTACTTGTCGTGAGTGATCTTTTGTACAGATTATAAATACTTTCTCGCCACCATTGGATACGAATTTTGCCTGTGATTTGGTTACTGTGCGCTGAGTCCTTGATTGTTGCAATCTCGGCATTGAAAGCGCGCTACAAGCCGCAATAATACCAACCAATGTTACCGGTAAATGCTGGACACTTTTGCATGAGATGACTGAGCATAGCAACGTACTATAGCAAAATAAGATGGACGCGTCTTTACTGGTAGCAAGAGACCACAGATATATCCATCGTAATCCAGTTTCCTACGCCGTCAGTCAGATAGATACTAAGCGTCAATATTATGAGATAATTCAGCGATTGTATCACCTTCTTTCACTTCTTTCTTACCTGACATTCTCTCGTATCTCTAACTCTTCCTTATTGTGTATTCTACGCATTGTATTCAACGTACTACGTGGTGATAAGACCGCTGGACGTCGTCGCAATGAGCTCAACATGATCGAGTTTAGACCAAATTACCGACATAACTACCGGTGTTGGTCATGAGGTAAGGGACACAATTATATGCGCCATTCAATTATGGCCAATCAAACAAGTTACATCAGTGATGACCTGCATCATTGGCTCGCGACCTGTCATTCGGTACGTCTCGTTCGTTACCACGCCAGCACCCGACACCATTGTCTTGCCTTATTCGTCTACTTTCAAGGCTGTAATTGGTCTGTATTGGAATAATGAATCAACAGAAGAAACGCACAGCTACCGAGTATTCAAGTGATTCAAAACGTCGCACTGTGAAACAGCCGAATGACAACAAAGAGGAGTTAGTGTTTGAAGACCCATTTGGAGATGACATGGAGGACGAAGAGATGATTGAGAGTGACGATGAGGAGGAGGTTATAGACGACAAGATGATTACGGAAAAGGATGTGGATATGGACAAGGATGAGCAGACGGAGAAGCAAGTAAAGAAGGTTTTCATGCCTGGTGTGGATAAGCTGGAAGACGACGAAGTTCTAGACTACGATAGCAGTGCCTATGATATGTACTACGCCATGACGGCCGAGTGGCCCTCGCTTAGTATTGATGTTGTACGCGATGACCTTGGTGCTGTACGCTCACGCTTCCCAATGACAATGTTCATGGTGGCCGGTACACAGGCGACCAATACGGATGACAACCAGATCACAGTCATGAAGATGTCGGAGCTACACAAAACCAAGCGTAAGGATGACTTGGAATCAGAAGGTGAAGACTCGGAAGACGAGGACGAGACGGAGGGAGACCCGGTACTCGAGTCTCGTTCCATCCCACACCCGGGCGGTGTGAACCGCATCCGCTGCATGCCGCAGTCCTCGAATATTGTAGCTACCTGGTCGGACCGCAAGAAGGTGCATCTTTGGGATATTGCCAAGCAACTTGAGTCACTGGACGGCAAGGCGGGTGCTCCACTGCCAGCTAAGCAGGCGCCTGTGCACACATTCTCAGGACATGCTGATGAGGGTTTTGCCATGGACTGGTCTCCTGTACAGTCTGGTCGTTTGGTAACGGGTGATTGCAGCAAATATATCTACCTTTGGGCCAACTCGGATGGTGCATGGAGCGTTGACAAAGTGCCGTTTACAGGCCATAAGAGCTCAGTAGAGGACCTACAGTGGAGCCCAACGGAGGCAACAGTATTTGCTTCGTGCTCGTCTGACTGCACCATACGTATTTGGGACATTCGGCGAAAGGCTGGTAGTATGCTGGATGTCACTGCTCATGACGACGACGTGAACGTGATTACATGGAACCGCAACGTTGCGTATCTGTTGGCATCTGGCTCGGACGATGGATCATTCAAGATTTGGGACTTGCGTAACTTTAAGGCCAATAATCCGGTGGCGCACTTCCGATATCACACGGCGCCGGTCACATCAATCGAGTGGCATCCAACGGACGAGTCAGTACTTGCTGTATCAGGTGCAGACAACCAGATTTCAATTTGGGATATGTCTGTGGAAGAAGACGCTGAGGCTGCTGGTGTACCTGTCCCAGAAGAGAACAGCGAGGCAAAGCTTGATCTGCCACCCCAGTTGTTGTTTATCCACCAAGGTCAGACTGACATTAAGGAGCTACATTTTCATCCACAATGTCCAGGTGTGATTATGAGCACGGCTGGTGACGGCTTTAACGTTTTTAAGCCTGCTAATATTTCGTAAATAAAGACCTATTGTCATTTTGTGCCAGGAAGAGATTTTATTGCTATTTGACTAGAATATAACAAAGCTGTGCATTTCTACGTCTAAACCGTTTTGTAATTTATTACTAACTAATTTAACGTTCAGAAGTTTCTAGATCTCTAAAACTGCACAATCATAGGGTGGACCGAGCGTTATTTAAAAATTCACTAATCGGTCATTTTTGCATCATTTTGCAAACAAATTCCATCTCAGTCGTCATTTCCATGAAAAATCGCTCAATCTCTCCCATCTTCAGCCTCGGCTTTCTACTGTTTATCGCGTTGAATAATCAAGCCCAAGTTGAGTCTCTAGACATTGTTATCTTTGGTGCTGGAGACAACCGTATGAGGCATGGAACAAGTCTGGATTTGTACGCACCTGCAGATCGTGGTTGTGCCTTGTGTCGCAACGAAGAGAATTGCTCTCTTGCAGTGCATAACCAGTCAATGGGCGTGTTTTGTAGCGATATATTGGCCACATTCCAGCCATGTTGCTGTTCATTTCGTAATGAATGTATGACTACAATCTTCTCCGACTCGTGCGAGTGTTTTGATGGTATCAGGAAGGAAGAGATTATGACGACAAGAGTCTATTTGTTTATGGGTCTTTCATTTATTGCTTGGGGATTTCTTGTCTATGACAAAATGTGTGCAGGTCCTTACAAGGTCATGAACAGCAATCATCAGCTTTTATCAAGTTTACCATCAGCAGCAGTTCCAAGAGGAGAAGACACCGCGGTTGATGGTACAGTCGATAATGACTCAGAGGATGGAGAGGTTCTAACTGGTGTTGGCACTGTGGCTGTTGAAATCGAAGATGAAGCGCGTGAGCTGCATGACGACAATAATACTACGACCTCAGTCATTTGTGATGCCTGACGAGTAGATAGAGAGTACTGATATTGAAGCTGCAATTGTTGAAAGCCGACCAACGATGAGCGGTTAGATGATGTCCCTGTGGTGTTTGTATTTCAAACTGTTCGATCCATAATGAAAGAACAGGAGACTATGAGTGTCTATGAATTGTAACATTATGATACAAACATGGATTCGTGACTACGAATGTAACGGAAAATATTATTGTAAAGGAATTTCTTCCAGTTCAGTTGACGACACGGATGGACGAATACTTATTTCTTCGACGACATTAACAGGGACAGTAACTACGAAAATCTGTTCAGATACTGATAGTGAAATCTTCCTTTTCTTTGTTTTGACAAGTAGAGTCTGCGTCGGAGATCACGTCAAAAGTGAAAGCAGGTTTTACGGTTGGCGTCGGAGATTCAAACAACAAAAGCGGTAAATTGTCATCGTGTTTCCCATCTGTTTGCGAGCTTCGCCGTCGCTTGCGAAATCGCTGGCGGAAGTAAAGCAACCTTGTATCACTAGCTTTGTCGTACGTAACCATCTGATTCCGCCTAAAGTCGCCAAAACACTCTGCCCACTGGTCCACGTACACTGCGAACACAAAGAGCGCCAGATACGCCGACAAGTGAATGAAAATTTCAGTGATTGCCGACATTTCATTGTCCATCGGACCGTCATCCTTTGGTCTAAATCGATGCCGAAATCGAGACCCTGTATCATTTGCAAATGCTATTTCAGTCGCTGCAAGCCGCTCGTGGTGCAAATCAAACGGCCATGCTCCACCGCACTCACACGTTTGCGCCGTACTGGTCGCTCGACATTCTGTGTAGTACGCACAGCAGCACGGTAGTGTTTCCACCGCAGTAGCATGAATATCTCCGCAAAATACTCCAGACGATGTGTCATTCATAGCCATGGAACAGGTCCCGCTGTCTCGACACAGCGAACAGCCGGCAGCGACACTGCCACCGCTTGGAACTTCGACATGCAAAGGTATAGTAAGTGGTGCTACAATGGAATTCTGTACAATCTCGGCTTTTGTAGTGGATACGCAGAAAAGTAGCACCGTTATGAAGCACTGCAGCATCGACGTCATGTCAAACAGCGTTATTGGTACGAATAAGGTTTTGACCAATCAAATTAGACAAGTTGGAAAGAAGCCGGTTTTTTATGTAGTGGTAATCCTGCATGATTACATCAATCACTTTTGATAGGTGTAAGCATACCGTCAAATTCTATTCCTGTCTTCACTTACTAACATAATATATTTCGTTTTGTATGCTACTAGTTTTCTTATTTTGAGCATAATCAACATTCAAGTTTCTAAATGTTAGACGAATGCCACAAATCATATAGACACAAATGTATACAATAACAGTATACATTTGAGTCAGTCCCAGTCATGTATGCACTCCATTCCATTTTGCACGACGCATGGTGTCTATAGGTCAGTAGGTAACATTATTGTTTCTGTTTGAGCTACAGATCGGCATTTACCGGCTACTAGTGGTCCAATAAAAAAGCGAGACTTGTGAGATGTGCTTGCGTGATTCGAATCTCCTGAAGCTTTTAGTAGCGTCCATATCGCTCCGTCAAAGAGCGATCAATTACATTAGCTCAGGACGTGGAGACTACGCGCTACCTTGAAGACAATAGCTCTCTTTTCAATCATCTAAGCGTGTGCTGTAGAATGTACTGAACTATGCCGTGGTGGTGGATGTGGAAGGTGTTGGCGTTAAGGTTCTTCATCCCAGACGAAGATCATTCTGGACTGCACTATTTGAATCGATCTAAAATTGATTCATCAGTATACGGCTATCTTCAATGCAGTGGCTATGGGACTTTTGTGTGGGACTGCAGTGATCATGACGACAATGTTCATAAGGCGTAGGATGAAATTGCGCAGCTAGGTGTAGACAGCTGTGGTATTTACAGGCATGTATCCAGTTTTTCTGGCAGTGATGCTGTCAGTGTTAGCTGAGAGTAACCTCCATAAGGTCTCTGCAACGAAAAAAATGCATCTAGTATATAGTGACAGTGGCATCTCAGTGTGCTATTGAGATAGTGCTTATAGCGCTGGCAATTGCGCATAACGGACTGATGCGTCTTGATTGTTGATGACGGCTTGTGGAATTGCTGGACGGGCCAAGAGGGAAGGTAGCGATGGTGGCTGCACTTTTGTGCCAAGCTTGGAGTCGAGGTTTTGTGATTCAAGATTGTGGAAATATAAACGAGAACATTTGCTGCCGTGGAAGGAACGGGGCTTACAGCGTTGCTCAAGACACATGGAAACCCCTTGGGCACGATGCGTTAATGTTATGGCACTTGTATGACTCAACTCAGCTGCAGCAGTGGAAACAAATGACAAACCAACCGTATCCACTCTTTCAAACAAAGAAAGCGTTACTCCCGCGGCTGTAGCTAGATTCTGGATGAGCACGAGGTATGCAAAGAGGAAGACAAGCGCAGACACAATCAAGATTGAGCCGTTTCTTACACCGCCAACTATCATCAGTTGCAATAGCGTCCACATCAGCCGCACTTCTTGACAGGGCATGCGTCAGCTCTGGTTGGCAATACAACTTGTTCGTCAGAGTTGTGACTGATATTTAGCTGAGTTGAACGGCCTGCTGCATTGACTGTGTAAGCATAGTGCCATCAAACTTCTCCAATTCTTTATTTGTCCAGAGTGCCCCAACATGGCCGTCTGGACGCACAAGGGCAGCAGCTTTGCTAGTCATAAATTTCGCCCACGTCTGCTTGCTTTCCTCCCCCGACCACTTGTAATGACATGACGGAGCCAAATGCCGAGGACTTTTGAGCCTCTACAATTGCAGCGTCAACCTCAGCGCTGGAACACATAACGATGAGAGAGACGTACTTCGCCATTACTGATGAAGCGAAAGACGAGCAAGAACGAATCACTCGTTCAGCATTACGCTCACCTACGACCAGAACAAACTGCACATTGCCCACTTCTTCAGCAGGCTTTCTGTTTTGCATAACAAGGCGCGTCATATCAAGAGTGGACACCTTCGCGTCGTTGCTATAGCACCAAAAGTGAGGAAATCTCGCGCCAACGCAGAAAGTTGGAGAGTAGATGGTTTTATTGCCGTAGCCGGTATCGGTACGAAATTCAGCAGACTGATCCATTGCTGAGTCTTCCATGAGCTTCTTCGCTCGAGCCGCCCAGGAAGATGCATCATAGGAAAAGCCAATATCAAAGTGGTAAAATATCATTCCAAGCGTTTTACGGCGCGATACAACATCTTTAACGCTGGCGCGCATGCGGTTGCCCAAGGCACTTCCTCGTCCGCCCGCATCCTTAGCTTCATCCAAAAATCCCAGAGGCATTTTACCGACCCTCATAATTCCCTGCGCTATCTTGCGCTGAGCGCGCATTGGAAGGAGTTGCATTGGCTCTGAATTCATAACCTTTGCTAGCGTCTGGGCATTGTCATAGGATATGTTTAGTGCTTGCGGAACCTTCATGGTTCGATTTACGTTCCTCAGACTTAGCTGCGTATTTATTTTGGCAACAGGCTGGCGTTCCCGGCCGTAAGAGCTCAGTAACGCTTGAGTATTGACGCCGTTAGCAAGAAACGTTTTCGTGTTCATCTGGATCGCAAGCGCCACTTTCCAAACCAGATTGTGCGCGTCCTGCAGTCCTGTGTTCATGCCAAAACCACCTGCCGGCGGGAATTGGTGCGCCGCATCACCGACGAGGAAGACACGCTGCTTGCCGGCATCGTACAGCTCTGCTACACGAGCTCCCATTCGCCACTGCCCAACTGACCGAATAGTGATGTCGTCATTGCTAACATCGACGTGTTTGGGTAGGATATGGCGTATTATTTCCTTGCATTGTGCGATTGAGAAGTCCCAGGCAATTGACTCTTGCGGAGGAAAGAACGGAATTTGAAAAACCCACTCGCCTTGGTAGAGGTCATGAGCAATCAGAACACCGACAATTTCTTTGTTAAACTATTGAGCATATCGGAATCAAGTACCGATTAGTTACATTCACGTCTCAAAAACACGCAATTTTCTTTCTTACCACAAAGTACAGCATAGCTGGATTCTCACTCGCAGCCTTCGACAGCGCCTTGCTTGTAAAATGCACATTTGCAATGCTTTGCAGGTTGAGCGTTCCAGCCATGCCAATACCACACAGCTGGCGCACAAGGCTGTGTGCACCATCCGCTCCAAGAATGAAGTCGTAAGACGCTTGCTCGACTGTATCAGTATCCCTGCAAACGCCAAACACAAACAACTCAGTCTATTCTCACCTGAAACATACATCCTCATGCATGAGCTTACAAGTGGCGTAGCGTAACTTGAGATTGCTGCGTGGCCGAACCTTTTGCTGGCAATGTCAGACTCTCAAGTTCAACTCCACGCTCCACCAGCAAATCATTTTCCGCCAAGAACTCGTTTAGCAACGTCTCAAAGCGATTCTGTGGGAAGTGCAGAAACTGTGTCGGTGATAGTGTCGTCAGTGATTTGCGCAGATTATCACCATTTGTGGTTGCCTGCTCGATAGTATCTCGTAAGATGCCTGCAACACAAATAACAAGACACCTTTAGTCTTATCTTCCAGACCCACTGAGCTTCTTTTGCTCTTTCCATTACTTACATGGGCCAAACTGGTCAATATGTGCAATCTCCCGTGCTCTGCCTACTCCTGTACAGTAAACATAGTCACGCCACTGTTTCAATTGAATATCAAGGTTTAGTCTCTATATAAGAATAAAATATGCTATTACATGATACTACTACTAGTACTACCTATAATGATTACAATATACTTACGAGGATACTAGGAGCTGCTTGTTCTAATAGACGATCATGAAATTGAGGCATTAAAGCATAGAGAATTTCCATTGTACGAAGGTTAAGAAAATGTGCTTGAGGATGTAAGGTAGGACTGTGTTGACGCTCTACCACACGAGTAGGAACATGATAGAGTTTCTCAAGCATAAATGCAGTCACGAGACCCACAGGTCCACCACCTACGACCAATACACGTGGTTTATTGACCAGCATTAATGATGATGCTAATGAATGGCTTAATTATAATAATAACAAGACTAATTGATAGACCGATGATGTGGTGGACATTAATTGACTTAATTATAAATCACATGAGACATTTTGTTCAAAAATATTTGTCATTTCAATAATTGTAACCTGTTCAACTGCATGTCATAACTGTCAATTCAATAATGGCGCTATTCAATGCACTATCACTTCCTGATGACAATGATGCTTTAAAGCACCGTCTATTACAAGTAGCAACACAA
This sequence comes from Peronospora belbahrii, assembly GCA_920618645.1. Lineage (NCBI taxonomy): Eukaryota > Oomycota > Peronosporomycetes > Peronosporales > Peronosporaceae > Peronospora > Peronospora belbahrii. The sequence continues at coordinate 77,233 of CAKKTJ010000119.1, read as the reverse complement.
TTTCAACAATACTTTGGACAGCCTTCTACTGGTGTTACACGTGCTCCTGGACGTGTGAATCTCATTGGAGAACATGTGGATTATCAAGGATACGCAGTACTACCGATGGCCATTGATCAAAGTGTTTATGTCGCTTTTAATAGCATTCAAGATGACAGGAATCAAGAAGGCCCGAAGATAATTCGTCTAGCAAACGTGAAGCCACAATACAAAGCTATTTACTTGTGTATGGACGCGACAGAGCAGAAGAACATGCAAAAACTTGACCAGGAAGGAGCTGTTTGGGCCAAATACGTATTGTGTGGGGTGCTGGGGATTCAAGATACTTATCCTGAGCTGTTTTGTGGTAAGAAGACGGAATTGCAGATGCTCGTAGATGGAGATATTCCTGCTGGTTATGGTTTGTCTAGCTCCAGTGCATTGGTGGTAGCAGCTGCGTTAGCCACATTTAGCGCACGAAAACAATCAGGACAGGAGTTTCTAAGTAGAATGGAGCTGGCGGAACTATGTCGACGGGCAGAACAACATGTTGGGACAATGGGAGGTGGAATGGACCAGGCCGTAGCATGCTTGGCACACCGTGGTGCTGCCTTGCATCTTGATTTCTCAAGCGTCCCAGCAAAAAGTAACCTAGTCAAAGTACCGGATGCTGCTGTTGGAGTAACGTTCGTGGTAGCGAACTGCTTGGTAGTAGCGGAGAAAGCAGTTGACGCACCAAGTCGCTATAATAAACGCGTCGTCGAATGTGCCCTTGCTGCAAAACTGATTGCGAAAAAGGCGGGCATCGATGACTGGAGAAATGTGCGTCTACATTGGCTGTCTAACGTTATCGTTGTGTCTAGCTTTCTAACGTAAAACTGGCTACAGATAACGCGTCTTGTGGACGTTCAAATGACACTGTGCGGCACTGAGGAGCGCACACGCTTTGACAAATTACAACAACTTGCACTAGCTTCCTGTTCGTTGAAGGAATACTCGACAACCGAGCTGGAAGCCGAGTTCGGTGAGCCAATTGCGAAACTTTTTATTGACTCTTCCCTGGAAGCAGCAATGAAGGTTCGTCTGTGCTGTAATTCATTTTTGACGATTTTTGCTGACATGCTATAATTGCAGGCAGTTGTTGCTTCTGCCTCATCATTCAAGCTGCAACAAAGAGCACTACACGTGTGGGGTGAGGCTGAACGTGTTAAGCAGTTTCAAACAATATGCGCTTTCCTGACAAGACAAGTACAGCCACGGTCCGACAAGGAGATCGAGCAGCCATCTTACATACGCAAACAGCTGGAATGTCTTGGCAAAGTCATGCTATCAAGCCATTTGAGCTGTCAGATGTTGTACGAATGCAGTTGCCCAGAACTTGATGCTCTGGTTGATGCTGCTATGAACGCTGGTGCTTTGGGAGCACGTCTTACTGGTGCTGGGTGGGGAGGTTGTATCGTAGCACTTGTCCAAAGTGCCAAGGTGGCCGGCTTTATGAAAGATGTTCAGTCCAATTACTACAGCAAGCGCAGTATAACATCAGCTGAAGCATCCGGTGCCCTGTTTGAGTCGGCTCCAGCTCCTGGTGCAAACATTTTCACGTTTGAGATGAACTATATTCCCTCGTAACTTTTCACTGTTTCTGCAATGAACGAAGTTTCTCCAAATATGTGTCTTTGGCCTGAAGCTCTACGTCAATAAGTGCAAGCTATGGAACAGCAAGTTCATGTTAGTTTACGTATGATGTAATAAGTTGATCATGCGAAACTACTTGAAGTAAACATACCTCTGCCTTTCGCTGCGCCTTCTCCGCAGGAGTCATCGAAAACTGCAAAATTGTAAAGTCACGCTTCATGTCCAGTAAAGCCTTTCGCCGCTCAGCAACTTCTTGCTCGTACTGCTCAACCTCTCTCCGCATCTTTAACACAGTCCGTTGCCGTTAAACAGAAAAACCTCTCAATGCAAACAAATGCAATCTTTACCTCGACAATGGCAGCAAAACGGTCCATATCTAAAATGGCTCTGAAGTACGCGTCATTTCTCTACACAACACAGCAACAAGCATTATTAGTTTCTGAGGGAAAGCAAATACTACAAGGCAAAAACAAGACTGACGTGTATCTTTTCAAATGCCTTTTTGACGACAGGGCGAGTCTGGATCCAACAAGGGGAGACTAATGCAGCTGGCTTGCATGGAATCACTCCGATCTCGACAGCATCCTACAATTCATCACAGTCAACATGTAAAGGTCAGATTATATCAACTACAAAACATTCTCGTCGTCCTTACCTTTGGCCGCAAAAACAATAGTTGTTGATCGATCAAATCCAAAAACTTTTGTTCGCCATCCATTTGGTACTGAAACGGTACTAATGCATCCACCGGGCTCGCACAGTTGAGAGGCGCATTGTCTTTCTGGCCAAGAAGCTGTTGTGGTGAGCCAACAAAAAAGCTACCACCAGTTATTGGCACCACGCCAGCGACTTTTTCCAAGCATTTCCAAGTCCCCAACGCGGTCAAAAGCTCTGACGTCTTAACAACGTCGTTCGTATCGTCAAAGGCTACTGAAAACGAGGACTCGGAGATACTGCTTGTGGCAATTTTATGAGGAAGCTGAAGGCTTCGATTTAAGTGCAATAATTCCACCAGCCCAGTTTCAATGTCTTCGACAAAGTCATTGCACACCTCATGAATCATCGCAAGCCGCTCTACAGAGAGTGTGACAGTACTCAGCTTGTTTTGCCAAAGACGCCGACAAATCCCATCGATATCGCTCCACCAATTCCCAGTTGCCTTCAAAATAGCCTCAATCTCTGCAGAATGGTTACTCTCTGTCGTATCAGAATTACAGTCGTTATCGTTACTCGTTACATCTGAGGCAGGAAACAAACGCAGATTGTGCAATTTCTAAAACGAATACAACACAGCATTATTAGTTTTTGCTGTGCAGGAGGAGCAACGTTTGGCATTGTGTACCGCAATCTCGCGTAGCTTATCCTCTGCCGACGTGTTGTCCACTAGACCATTAGCAGGACGCAAAAGTATACCAATGAAATCCGTAGTGCCATCCAAAGCAGCGGCGCGTAGTCCATTTTGATGCCGCGTTTGTAGCCACTTTGCCTTGAAAGGTGTTACTGCTGCTGCGGTTATAAGTACCACGTAAGCTAAGCCCTCGCTCAAGACGCGATGTGTCCACACAAGCCACCTCTCAGCTTCCATATCGCTCAGCGCATCAAAATCCCTCAGCAAGAATACCGGTTGGGCAATCGCTTGATCAGTATGCGGATTCGCCGACGCATTTTCGCCGCTTCCTTCGCCGATATCCTTACTCTGCTTTTCACTATATCGTAAATCTCGTAGCGCATTCAGCATCGCATCTAGCATTACACCCTCTTGTTCAGCTTTCATTCCAGCACGAAAGTCAATAGCCACCGGAATCGCTTCATACATGATTGTTTTTAGCTCCACATATCGAGCTGCAGTCCTGTGAGCTGCACGTCCCAGTGCTGTAGTTGGATATGTAAATCTTTTAAGAGTATCATACGTTTGTTCTTCGTAAGATCCAAGCACCTTTGCACCTTGTAGAAGTCTGTTTCAAACATCAGAAGACATCATCAGATCAGACTGTTCACAAAAGCTCGTACGACCCTTACATCACATACTTCTTCATGACAACGACAGGATTATCACCTGGTGAGATTGCTATCAAGTATGGAAACTTGGATGGTGCATTACTGAGCCAAGCAGACGCTCCACTTTGTTTTAATCTTGTATCTTCACTGGTTTTCTCGCTCTTAGACATGTCGTGCCACTTTTGAAGACGCTGTTTTGCATACGATGCCTTGTTTCGATCATCATAATGCTGAGCTACTTCTCCGACAGTGAAAAATGCTACTGGCGTCACGAACGCTACGGTAATGCCGATAGATCGAGCATGACGTAGCATATTTTATCATGTTCATCAAGTATTAAATGACACAGGTTTTATAGCAGCGAATAAATTGGTTATAACAGGTGCTGAGATGGTTGGTGCGTGTGTGTTTGGACTTCAGTTTCAAATTTACCTTATTGATTAATAGCTCCGTAATTAAAAGCTCTGTATATTAGAGTGAGCATGTGATGTCTTTCATGTTGAGTAGACTTTAGTCTGCTCACAGTGAATTCCTCGTTTCTGATGATTCCGCTGAATAAGTGGCCTCAATGAGACCAATCTTAGACTAAACGACTGATGCTTGCCATTACGAACAAATGCATTATGATTTATAATTAACAAGTAGAGTTATTATTGCGTAGTTTGCGTTAATTAATTTCATGACGTAATTTTTGCAATGTTATCCTTCCTTATTTGGACGACTGCTGTATTTCTAATATAAAGAAGTACTTATTACAAGGTCTTGAGCATGTTGTTGTTCTAAGACCTATTCGACCTTGTTCGTAACTAATAAATACTAACGGCTAGACCCACTTATCAGTCACAGGTCAAACTCCACTTCCGCTCTCTATCTAGTACTGAAGGTGACATATTCCACCATTAGCGCCAAGCGCAAACTCAGCTTTATCTTCGCTTCGTCGAAAATCATCGCTCCCTCCGACCTCTTCATGCCTGCATTTGATGCAGTTGACCTGACTGGAAGGCAGTAACACGGAGGCTCCTCCAACAGACGAATTTCTGCTGTACATCGTGGACACATCGGACGCAATGCCCTCAATTTCAACGTCGGACTCGTCCAATGATGAAAGACGACCTCCTACCAGACCATCACCCTGTCGGCCATCGCTCGGAAGCCCCACAATAGGGAGGCCCGTTGACTCGAGGTTTGCTGGACTCAATTCCACATTCGTATTTTGAACGCTCAGCATACTAATGCTATCTGGCCGAGCATACGGAGATGTGAACTTGTAAAACTGTTCATTGTCTTGATGGTCATGGTACTCTTCGCTCATCCAGCTGCCACTGCTGCTGCGGACGGAGAACCGGCCGCGAAAAAAGTTCGTCACACGCTGTCCCAAGATAGAGCTAGGACGGTGATCCAGGTCAGATGTACCGTCGCCATTTCGCAAGGACGAAAAGATGCTGTTCGTGTATTCGGAGCCAGATACTGACGCCATTGTGGCAAAATCATCCGAGTCCTTCGACATATTGTCCAAAATCGTGTTAAGAATCTCAGCGGCTTCGGGTGCTGACGGACGATGGATTGGATCCTGTGCCCAACATTCCTCGATTAGCTGAGCAAAGCGCTGTGGGCAACATTGTCCAGGATTAAGTGGTGGCCGCTGCTCCTCAAGCACCTTTTGGCGGACTTCAAAGTCAAACTTGGTGTCGCTAAAGGGAACAGCACCATCGGACGCAATTTCCCACAACACCATACCGAACGAGTACATATCTGTTGCACGACTGTACCGACAGTTGTGCGGGTCCTTCAAAATCTCAGGGGCATTCCAGCGCCACGTTCCGGCGAACGATGTAAGTTCATCTGACACACTTGGATTCTGCTCGGCTAAGCTGATGGTGCGCTCACTATATCGCACGCGGTTGACAAAATTTGACACCTTCGAAATTCCAAAATCTGCCAACTTCGCTTGCCAAGTCTCCGTGACCAGAATGTTAGAGGCCTTGAGATCGCGGTGGATGTACGTAGGGTTGCGCGCGTGCAAGTAGGTGAGACCTTTTGAAACATGAAGGGCTAGCGCCACCTTGCGCCGCCAACTAAGAGAGAAGTGATGCTTAAGTACGTCTTTAAGACTACCGCGTGAGCAATACTCAGTCAAAATTCCCAGTTTACCTTCAAAGTATCCGGCGCGTATGAACAACGTGATGTTTGGATGGCGCAGACGGGAGCACAACTTTGCCTCTTCGATAAACGCTTCCTCCGAATGCTGAATGATCGTGCGATAAAGTTCCGCATCCGCCACATTTCCTATACCCCCATTGGGTAGCTTTATGACTTTCATAGCTACCTCAATCCCCAACCAATGTGCCTTAAACACGCTACCAGCTGCACCTTCAGCAATATACGACACGTTCGAGAGACCATTCAGCTCCTCAAGAGCCACCACCTCGTCGCCCACATGAGTGTTTTTCGTCGATTCCTTTCCAGCATTGCTACTAATCACAGCACTGCTTCCAAAGACGGTCCGATATGACGAAGCTAATACATTAGCAACACCATTGTTGCCGCTACCAGCCAAGAGTCCTGTCCCTATGCGATCTCGCTGTCTTTCTCCATATCGTGAGCTATTGCTGCTAAACTGCAGAATCGTTTGGTTGTGACGTAGTTCGTCTTCGTCTAAAGGTAATCTTGCTTCTCCCACATGCCTCCAGCCAAACACGATGGCGTTAAACAACGGCACGCTGAATAAAAAGCAGTTTGCCACCTCGTACATAGTATAGCTCACTACCTCCTTCCCAAGGAAATAACACAACATGATAGGGAACTGTAGCACGTGTACTACAACAAAGTAGTGCATAAGCTTCTCGTGCGCTACTCGTAGAGCCTGTTGCGCTTCCAGCTCCCATGTCTTCGTCGACACTAATGCTGCGTGACGCGGACTGTTCCCAATTGACTCTTCTGTTGCTACAGTAGTGGGGTTGCAAACCATCTCCACGCCGTTGTTTTGTCTTTTTCTCTGCAAATACAATACAATATTGGCCGCACTGATGCAGCCTACTGATAGTACATAAACCGAAATAAACAAGTAATGCTGGCACTTGGCTAGAACGTTCGTGATGTCGCTGCCAGTGACATGAGCTTGAAGACGCGCCGTGGACAGCAAGCCGCAACCAAGCCCAATAGTCCAAATTGTGAGCCAGCTTAACCGCACGGGGAATCCCTTCATTGGTGGGCTCATGGCTTCGTGACCGCGCACGCAACGATGCGTTCGTAAAACAAAGATCGCCAGTACGACGCCCCAAAGCAGTGATACCAGAAAACTCACGTGATAAAGAGACACAATACTGGCTCCAACAACCGTCCGCACCTTGACGCCATTGCCCATAACCATGTCCATCGATTGACTTACAGCTCCTGTCACGGAAAACAACCAGTCTGTCATGATGACTGCATAATAAAGCGCAGGGCCTGTTGCATGTGGTGGTGGCAATGGTGGCTTTCTACTACGTCCTCTGCCTCTATATCGCATATCATAGCCTGCGTCTGGTATCCTTCGATAAAGCACAACTGCTACAACGGATGAAATCACGGCTGCAGTAGAAATCGTCACAAGACGTGCTGTCTCCAATGCATTCTCCATTGTCATTAATTCGATTCTCTATCTGCTTCAGTCTTTTACAGTTACCGTCACCGACTTGACACGAATGAGCCAGAACCGTCTAAAGAAGCATTACAGCACACTACCAGCTGGTCCCATGCTCCGCCTCTACACGCAATTGCAGACAGTCTTTCTGACTCTTCTTGTCTTCACGTATCCCCTGACAAAACTTATATTTATTTGACAAATTTCTATTTGTCGTCAAATGTATTTCTAACAATGATCTCATGGAAATATACAACTCCAATCAATAGAAACGTCAGAGTGTTTTTGTCTTTTGTGTAACGTACTCAAGTTCTGTGTCACCTAAGCTCATTTCTTAATCCAATATTTCACTAAATGGATTCAATTCCATGGAGTTTGTATAGTAAAAGATTACTGTCACGTACGCAGAGTGTAGACGAAATAGTACAGAAGATCTGCATGGAGAATAACATAATTGCCAATGCCACTTCACCTCAAACTAATGGTCAAGTTATTACGCTCATACTGCAGACTCTATTAGCCCAGCAATCATCATCTGATGATGTGGCACCTTTAATCGAACAGCAGCTAACAGAGGATGCAGTTGTCGCTCATACTCACCATCAGCAACGCTGTACTGTTGTCTCGCGCGTGGTAGAATCAGCTATCATCCAGAAGCTGTTGCATGACGACAGTCCGCTCATTAATCTCTTCAACTGGGACGCGTTTCAGCAACGTCTTGCCAATCTGCGCGCTGCTTTTCCTGAGACAGAGTTTAATCATGCATTAGCCGTAAAGGCAAACCCAATGCGAGGTCTATTGCGTGGTGCACGAGCTATGAGATTTGGTGCTGAGTGCGCATCGATAGCAGAAGCTAAGCACGCCTTGTCGCTCGGGTTTGAACCGCGCAAAATTGTATACGATTCGCCTTGTAAGACGATGGGCGAGCTGCGTGAGATGCTGCTGGCTGGTGTGTATATTAATTTGGACAATGAAGAGGAAATTTGCAAAGTGAACAAGATTTTTACGGAGCTAAAGGAGTCAGACAAGCAGTGGGAGAAATATGCAGAACAAATTGGCCTTCGCATCAATCCCGTCTTGGGACGCGGAGCTATCGATGCTACCAGCACGGCTACTCTTTCAAGCAAGTTTGGACTGCCATTGACAGCAGAGACGAAGCATCGACTACTGACGATCTTCAAGCAGAACCCATGGCTGCAAGGGGTTCACGTACATGTCGGCTCGCAGGGTTGTTCTCTCGACTTGTTGGCAGCAGGAGCCAAGAAAGCGGTAGCTTTTGCGCTGGAAGTTAATGATCATGTCGGCAATAAACAGGTGAGAGTGCTTGACATTGGTGGTGGTGTGCCAACAATATACGACGGTGGAAAGCACGAAGCTTACGCCTTTAAGGAATACGCGGACGCACTGCGCCGACATGTCCCAGAGCTGTTTACGAGCGGATTTTCGTCCATCATTACGGAATTCGGTCGCAGTATCTTTGCAAAGCCTGGAATTACGGTGTCCAGGGTGGAAGCTATCAAAGACTGGGTAGGTCAGCACATTGCTGTGGTGCATGTCGGCGCCGACCAGTTCCCACGCACAGCATATTTACCAGAGCAGTGGTCGCACTGCATCTCCATACTAGATAGTCACGGTCGTCCCAAGGCAGATCCCAGCAGTACATATTTGCGTCAAGATATTGCTGGCCCTCTGTGCTTCTCTGGTGATTTTCTTGCAAAGCAGTTGCTGTTACCACCCATTCAGGTTGGAGACTATGTGGTGATTCATGACACTGGAGGCTATACGATGTCCATGCACTCCAAGTACAACAGCCGACAAGTGTCGTCTACGTTTGCATACTTGGCTAGTGACAGCAACGTCAAGTTTTCAATGCTGAAGGAGCGCGAGACGACGGAAGAGACACTGGCTTGCTGGGGTGTTAATCGCGATGTTGAGCTGTAAGCGTGGGATCATTATTCGATGTAAAGCTCGATAACGTGCAAGGGACAGACTTTTCTTTTCTCATGTCAGATTCATGTTTGCAGTTAGCTCTTGCTTTTTCATGCATCAGTACATACAAATCTGCGGCGATTGGAAAGACCGCTCTTTGCACAAGTTAATAGCCGCTTTCAAGCATGCTGCGTATATAGACCACCTGGCCGAATGCAATGCCCACAAGGACGATATTCGTGATCAAAGACATCCATTTCACCCGCGAGTTTGTGCTCTCCGCAGCTAGAGACAGCAATAACCAAAAGCGTGTAGCTCAGCACCACGCCATTCTACAAACGCTCAATACGCAAAAGATACATCATCAATATTGTACTTACCATCACGGCTCAGCCGTTCTCGAAGCTTGACAAACGAAATGTCACCACACAGGTTGAAGACTGACTCCTTGAAGTAAGCCACTTCATGCATGAGCTCCAATCCAAGATCTGCAAAGTTCAATAACAATTTGTTTAGTGCAAACCATTTTGCGGCTGATACACCGTTCATAATCGTACCATCAACCACGATCTGCGAGAGATGGTCTTCAAAACCGTTGTGGATACCAAATACGACGGCTTCGTTGTTCTCCTCGGTGTGGATTGAAAAGGCAATCGTTTCGGTCTGGTCATGCAGCTTGCTTTCAAAAATTTCCGTAATGTCAAACGTAACGTGGCTACCTAACTCCGTCACAGCGGCATCAATTACGTGCTCACGGTAATCTCCAGTCGCGTAGCTTTCCAGTGTTTCCCACGTGACAGGATATTTAATGCGGTTGGGTACCAATGCCAAATAAATATCCACTGTTTCTCCATTCGTGATATTGTCCACCGTCAGCAGAAGTTTTACACGGGTGTTGTCATGAATGATGCTCCGTGAGACACCGACTAGGTCAAACTCCATGATGCCCATCTTCGTAACTTCACCATTATCTGTTGCTACTACCATTTGCGTGTACGCCGGCAGTGTGGGTGTCTCCTTGCTAACTGTGGCCGCAATATCGGGCACCAATGTCAAAGTCCGAGTGCCAGTCGAGATGAAGTCGAAAGCGTAAAAGAGCGTGATCTTGGACGATGCGCCTTTAAGCTTGCGAAAGCATAAGTGATACAATCCACTCTCTCGTACTGTAGCTGTGCCAAAATTGTTCTGCTCAGACTTCCACGCTAGCACTTCCTGTTGTAATGGGCTTTTTACCTACAATAGTGGTCCAGAGCTACAAAGTGAGCGCTATGGACACAGTAAACGAAAGAAAGTAGATACATCCAGCAACGTACCACAACATCAACAAGGTCATATCGCTTAGGCTCAAGAATACCAAAACGAAAAAGCATTCGATTATCAGACGCAAAAGAAGTCACCTCTTCCATGAAACATTCCTACAAAGATCGATACACAAGATTCTATTAGTAATAAGACAAGATCAACCACATAAAGAGCATGAAAACAAACAAACAAACAAACCTCTGCTCGAGACGTGAGCGTAAACTGAAAGCGTGATGCATGGGTGACAGGCACCATGCAAATGCATAGCAACAATGCCATCACTAGAGACAGAAAGCTGGACATGAAGGACCCTATCTATATTTTGCGACAAGTTCAGGACGGGCGCTGTAGTTCCTTATTTCTGAGGTGGATATATGATCTGATCCTTAGAGCAACTGTAGTGTGTCAGAGCAACTGTAGTGTGTCAGAGCAACTGTAGTGTGTCAGAGCAACTGTACCGTGCAAAGCCAGCTGACCGTAACACTGTGCAACTTTGGTAGACCAAGTGCAACAGAAGTGATGGAAGAATAAAGTGCTTTATTTTGAGGAGCAATTTATTCGCTCGGAAATGCACAATTATTCAAATGCTCTCAGCCTTCGTACCTCGTGATTAGTTACAGTAACCTCAACATATTGCTTACTAGAGCTTGAATAAGTTGTCGTCTTTGCGTTGTAAACAAGTTACTTTATCGTCATTATCTACCGTTACTCTTACATGATACCTACCTACCACATGGAGGAATGTTTAAAGCAATGTTCTAGTCATTCGTACCTGATCCAAGCGGTACGTTTAAAACGACATTTTTTGCGGTGGAATGAACAGAAACATCATTGCAGATCAAAAGATGGTGGATACAAAAGCACGTCACCAGTCGCAGTATCACATCTGAGGCCCTTGCCACCACCAACTGAGCAACTCAAACGAGCGGCAGCTAGTGCACTTTGCATCCTGCCACATTAGTTCGACATGCTGAAGCATACATCAATTGGCAAGCACGAGCAGCAAAGACGCCCACACATGCGCTATGATCTTTGCTCTTACTTGTCATTTCTTAATAATAAGGACTTGAGGCTCATGCCGACTTGAAAGAAGCTAAACGAGATAGGAAAAATATTAAATATTACTTATTCTAAATATCGATTGTGTCTGCAGCATACCACTTTAATGATAGAGTTTGTCTCTAACGTGATGATTGAGGTTTACTCAAACAACATTTGTATCATACAAAATCTCAAATGGTAATGTATTTTGCGACACTTATGAATTCGTACAAATTGCCCTATTTATTTCCATGATCGCTACTTCGTGAGGTAACACCTGTTTCTATCTCTAGGCTCTCAGTATCCATCCTCTTTTGCCGGTAACGCTTTGCTCATTTTCCCATTTTGCTTGTTAATTCACTTAACTACCATTTTTCCTATTAATTACATAGGAAGACTAACGTGTTGCAACGTCCGACAATTCAATCATTTCTCTATTTTCACGTGAGATACGTACAAAACTTATTGCGTCAATATCACTATAATGGTTAAATTCTATACACCGGGAGTGTTTTTACTAGCCGCCTCTGCCGCTACAGCTGCTGCGTATGCCTCCCATCTACACTACCGTCTACAGGCGAACAACAAGCTGTCTCGGCCTTTGCCTTATATTTCTAGCGCAATAGCTCAGCGCTCAGCGCACCAGCGCAATATTGACGAGATCAATTGCCTAGACGGCTATGATGTTATTATTGTGTGCACGTCCACGCCGCACCAGGCGCAGTACTGGCAGGATCGCCTTATGGCTACGCGTGGCTCGATTTCACCCAAGAGTGCAAAGGTTATTGCTGTGTTTGAAGACTGGGATGGCGGTGCTGGCAACGGCCTTGGCACGCTCTACGCGTACACAAAGGCGGTGGCGGTCGGCAAGGAGCTGTACGGCATTGACATCCCGGCACTACTTGCCGCTAGCAGTATTAGTGTTGCACTGTACCATACCGCTGGTAAAGGTACACGTCTTGCACCGTTGCCTGGTAGCGAGAACAACAATAAGTCAGGCGTGAAGCTGCCGGCCATGGTGAAGATCAAGGACAAGTACGCACCTATGACGATCCTAGAAGCAGTGGTAAAGCAGACTGGAGTGTACGCGTCTAGCCGCCGTGGACGTTTATCGGTTTTCTGGGGTGACCAGGTGTTCATTCCGTCGGCTGAGGTCAAGTACGAGGCTAAGCACCATATTGACATCCTTGCTGCACTTGCTCCAATGCCTTCAAAGAAGGAGTGGAAGGAGAAGGGTATGGAGAAGTACGGCTTAATCGTGGTGAACCAGCAGGACAACGCAGCACAGGTCGACAAGGTCACACATGAGACTGCTGCTCGGTTGCTGTCCTCATTTGGCGAGATGAAGTCAGTAGGCACCAGCCTCGGATCTTTTAGCGTCGATGCCGACATGCTTCGAGCGTTGCTGAGCGAGTTTTCGAAGGAACTAGATGCTAAGTCTGGCAAGCTTGACAGTGACCCACACTTTTGGATGCCGCTGACGCTAGAACTTGACGCGTACACGGAGGTGATGACACAGAAGGGTGTCGATACGACGTCTTCGACTGCACACTACCAGCGTATGCAGACGATGATGACCAACTTTGAGAAGACCCGGAAGAAGAAACTGAAATTGTTTGGCTGCGTTGACGTTGGTAGTGATGTGTACTGGTGGGACTATGGTCAATTGACGCTGTATCTCAAAAACAACCGTCTTGTGACCAAACCTGGCGTGGAGGCGGACTGTTTGCGCTCATTTCTGGGTATTAACAGTAATATGGAGCATAGCAATGTCGGCGTGGATGCGGTCATAAATGAGGCTACGGTTTTGAACAGCAAGATTGAGCATGGAAACATTAGGCGCAGCGTGCTTAGCGGCGTTTACGCGAAGAAGGTGAACGCGGATGGTTCGATCCTGATTAATGTGACTGCGCGCTCGATTTCGGCGCCCAACTGCGTGGTGTACAATGTAACGTCGGACGAGGTCAACGGACTTTGCCTCGAGGAGGGCAGCGTCATTGTTGGCGTGTTATTACCCGATGGCACGAAGGTTGTGATGCGCTCGAGCATGAACGTATGCGGTGGTCAAGCATGGAAGACCGTGCTGGAGGAAAACCAACATTCTTTTGAGAAGATCTATGAGCTTAATGCGGAAGCAAATGTGTCAAAGCTGGAGAAGCTAATTCAGGACGAACACATGAAGATGCGCGCAGTAGTGATGTCTTAAACGACGTTTGCTCGAAGTGATAGCTAGCACTACTAATGTAGATAAAATTCGGAAGATATTTTTTATTTCTCATTATTGCTGGAAGAATCAAACGTGTCTGACGTACGACGTTCTAACAAGCTCTGCCTAAAATTAGGTACAGCTGTGTAAAGTCAGAAAAAATCAACGAGGTAATTGTTACTACAATCCTACAACATGTCACTCTTCCTGCAATCAAACGTTATATCAAGAATGATGGTCCTGTCTTTCCTTCTCAAACATGATCTTAGTATCAAATACTCCATTAGTAATGGTTAGGTACACTTTATCGACAACTAGGCGCTACTGTCCACACGCATACGTGCTTAAAGATTTCCCTCGGCTACCATAACCCTTTGTTACAGGATAAACAAGCGAAAGACATAGTGTTCACGCATTCTATTGTTTTTGTTCAGAGCAGGATGCAGTTGACTCTACGTGTATACTCAACATCTACCTTCCAATAGTCATAATGTTATCGACAAGTCCAGTGTAGCGTGGTCACTTAATAGTAATCATACATACCGTCTTGGCAGTCAAGTAGTGCCCTGACATTATCTCGTACATGTACCAGCAACGCGACCTGCTTATCGAGATGACTAAGTATTTCCTCCAGCTGCGGTATTGGCACAGAAATCCGTGCATACTCCACAATCTCGACCTTTTGGCCGCGGAAAGCACTACCAATAAATGAAATCGTTAACATTTTACAACATGATGCACTTTTGAAAAAAGCTCTAAGTGTGACACCACTCACCAAACGCAGCCGATAAACTCCTTCCTTGACGCACAGCCTTCCGTAATGTTTACGATCTCTTTTTTAGTAGCTTTTAGACAAAACGCTTCTACCAGCTATGTGCACCAATGTTACATCAACACGATACACACCACTCCTCATATTAGTCAGTACACGTACCAATTCGCCGCGATGAATGGAAAAGTCAACAATAAACTCATTCGGAAGTGCAGGCTTGAAGCTCTGCGTCAACATCTCACACATCAGTTCTCCACAAAACCTATGCCACCACCTTATAAATTACGCACGTGGTCAATGTGAGAGCAGTATGGAAACCGACGACGACTTGGCAGCCGTAGGACATTGGCTGCGTTGCGCAGCTCCTGGCAGATGTGATCCAGACTCTGGAACGTTTGCTGCACGACGTCTACGTACACCTTGACGTCATCATTGCTAGACTGTTCATTCATGAGATCTTCGCATTGCATATGCAAGAAATCCTTGAGACCAACCAGCCTTGTCACTTGGCTTTGTATGATACCATGGAACTCGAGGATTTGATTTAAGACGCAATACTGCTGCAGTCTGTTAGCGCCATAAGAATACACCGAATACGCCGTCAGGATGAAATGCCAGATGCAGCAGTCACTGATATCGTTCGTACGTGCTTGTGATCGGTGCATTGCGTTGCGCTTTAGTGAGCTTGAGTTCTACTCGGCTGAACACCACGAGATGACCCTATATTGCAAACGTATGATCGTCATCATCTTTTACTTGATTTTCAGTACTTTCAGATGTACAGACGTACCTCGACACGAATATCAGCTTTGATAGCAGACGACACTGCCCCGTGGTCCGAGCGAATGCGGCCCCATATGAAGTCAATGCGCTCTAGCTCACGTGCCATATAGTCAATTGCTGACTTTACATCCTTGAGCAGGTAGTAACGTGTCTCCCGTTTCTAGTTGGACAGAATAAGTAATGGTCAACAGCGTACAATAATATGTTACCAAATCTTACATACCCAGGACCTAAGCTCTTCTTTATCTTCTTGCTCACGAAGATTCACAAACGATGTTATATCTTGTGCGACGCTGCCGGACATACTCAAACTATTGCTGTTTGTCTAATGTATGATATTAAAATGACAGATTGTCTACGCGCCAATGTTAGCATCTTTTTTGTTTTCTTTTCAGGGACAGGCACTCACACTTCGTGGATTCCAAGACATAAGATGGCTAAACTTTAAATTTTCAAAGCAATTGACCCTTTATTAGCTATACAAAAATGCTTCACGTCAGAAATCAGCCAATGTCTTCAGTCGTCTTGGAACTGATAACTTGATACATTTTCATTAAGCTTGTTGCAATAATGCAGGAAATACCATTTCTGATTGAAAGTTTGCGTAAGGAAAGAGCACAATTACCTACGTGGGTTACGATCGATTCGAGAATATGTTATACCTTCCTTTACTTCATCTGTAAGCGTGGTTCAGCTGCTTACAAGTGCACTGAAAGGTCAAAATGCGATACTAATGATCTGGACAGATCCGAATTACTGAGCAAAAGAAAGGGCTTTGCCCAAGTTGGTATAAGCCATGTAACTGATTGGGTGTGTTTATGTGATGTGATGTTGAAAAATGCAAACAGCATTACTGCAAACAGTAATCGTTCACACGAAAGTTCAGCTCTTCTTAACTATCTATGTAGCAGTTGTCGACGATAGCACTTACACAGAATTTACAAGCCTGAGCAAGCACTTTGAGGCAATGTAATCTACGTATTTGCTACCCAAAACAATCGTGCAAAGAGTTGCTACTGCATCGTGTTGTTTTGCTGTAGCGAAGAAGTTTTAGTTCCAGCTTTCCATGAGCAAAGGTTGAATGCATGCAAAGGGTAAGAAGAGGCAGTTATAGCAGAGTCGACGCTCATCATGTGCCAGACATGAGCAACACAACACCAACACCATGTTTTCTCTCATTGATACTGCAGCATGCGTCAATAAACAGCCTCACAAAACTTGACATTACACCAATCTTCAGGTCCTAAACAACGCGTATTTGTTGTCAACATGCCCATCACCTTACAAGTTTCGGATTAGTTTGAGCTTGCACACTTTTGATTTGAGCTTATTGTACTACAGTACGTATTGCATATGAATGTGATAGAATGCATTGCAAGAAGAAACGGTGAGTGCTTGCTTGATCACGCGCAAGAAGATAAAAATGGCCGTTTATCATAAAACACAGGATAAAATCCAATAATGGATATTTTCTACCACAAGCTACTTTCGAGTTAGATAATCCATCACTTTCACATCGAGCGATCGATTCAGAATGTCTATTTACTGTTTTACAAGTTTCCCGGTACGTCCGTAGCTGAAATAAAACATCGGCGCCAAAAGGCACGACGTTGTTTCAAGGCACTCCTCATGGGGCTTCGTGAACTTTCTCGGTAAGTAAAAAGTGCGACACCTTTTCATTTATGCGTGTGATCCTTGCGCAGGACCATGCTAATCTTCTCTGTATCGCTCCACTTCTTACAAATGACCACCAAAATGGTCCCTGATCACGATTACACCGAGCACCACTGTGCAATTTATTTTCTCATGCAGTCTTCGACTTATGTGATGTAGTTAACAAGGAAACTAACAGATCTCCAACCGCTTTCTTCCAATACTTATCAAGTGCAAACCAAGCCACGCAAAAATAGAGCACACGAGCTTCCAATACTCGTTCTTCATTCGACATGAAATGATTCGCAACGTGTGCCACAACACCAATAGCACCACTAGTTCCGACAATTTGCAAGACGAATCCAACCGCACCCATTGATAAATCAATCACACGATGCGTTCGGCCATAGTTTTTCAAATAGCGCAGCACCAGTCCACTGGCGTACAAATTGGCCGTAGAAATGACAAGAAACCCAAGTGGATGAGCGCTTGTTTTCACCTGCCATTCCATGACCAGTTTAGGGATCATGATAGCCTTCAGCCAACTAACACTTAAGCCTACAATCGTCTTGAGCAGAGGCATCGGAATGCGGAGACCATCGACGACGACCCAAACCAGAAAGTAGATTGGTATGACAAGTCGCACAGTGTCTTCAAACTGCGGTGTGGTACCAAACACTGGGCGGATGATGGTTGTTCCCAACAGATTGGCAGCAATTGCAACAGAAAGCGCTCGCATGTGGTGACGCGCTTCGTTACAGACTGACGGAGGACGATGAGACAACTCCTGTGGAATTATAAAGTCAGCAAGTTGATTTCGTACAGCCAAACAAACCCAGAAGATGAACATGCGTTTAAGCAGCGACAAAAGCTTTGACGAATGCACATATGAATCACTTGTTGTGAGTTCAAACCAGACAGCGGTGATAGCTACGATGATTACGAACAGATTTGGCAAAAAAGTGGAGCAAAATGACAACCACGAAGAAGACGAGCTAGTGATTACTATACAAGTTATTGGAGACGTACATGAAGCAGTTGGAGCTTTCGTATTGACTTTTGTAATACGGCGTTTGACCATACCAAATGGTGAAAGGCGGAAGTTTGAGTCGAAAGCTACAATGACACAGATTTTCATTGAATATAACGATGCGCAACATTACAGTCATATGTTGCGTGTCGTTCGAGCACATATGATCTAGGTAATTAAACCATCGCTCATAATTGAAGAATAATTAAGCGACGGCAACCATTACATTTTAACATTTGAGACAAATTTTAACTGATTTTATGATCATTAGGTGGCAACCCTCTCGATAAAGTTGACAGTAATGTTAGGTATATATGTATACTGTATACCTTGTGCTTGTAGAATAGCGTCAGCGTGGACAAATAAATGCATGGGATTAAACAAAACTGAATCGAAAAGTATGAATGCACATGCGTTTTCATCTCATGCAATAATACTAGAACCTAAATGTAGATCTAGAATTCTCCTGCAATTTCGCCACCACCTCAATAACTAATGTCATTACCTTAATCACTAGTGTCACCACATATGTCACCACCAATTGCTAATGTCACCAATGGCTTCCCCGAAAAGGAGTCCACCTAAAAGTCCTCCAGCAGTACCGATAACTGCGGTGCTACCCGTGCCCATACCGTCTATAGTCATCCCTATAGCTTCCATGACCATGCCCTGGTCGGACGTAAGTAGGCTGGGCACAACATATTTGCGCATCTACTGGTTTAGCGTGTATTCCAGGTTTGTACGTATGCAAAGTATATGCGCCTTGACCACCCTCCGAATACTGAGCGTAGGCCGTGCCAACCCCATCCGGGCCATTACCACCGTCGCGCTGCAATATGCGGCGCTTACCGACGGCTATGAAAATGCCACAGCTGAGCAGTGTACCGAAAAAAAATGTCCCAAGGGCAATATAAGTCCAATAGCTATCGCTGTTGTGATGACATGTGCATTCGTACGTATTATCTGACAAGCAGACATCGCTGGCAGGACAACAGCAAGCGCGGCGACTGTTTGATGGGTCGAGCGACAAGTTACACAACTTGCCAGCAACCCCGTTGTATGCCTTGGAGCAGTCACCCGTGTCGCGACAGACTTCACACTGCGATAGAGAGGAATCATAAGCGGACGAGTTGAAGCTGGTTGAATTTGCAAAGATGGAGACGAACGTGGAACCACTGGATGACGACTGGGCAGACGTTATGGTAGCTAATGCCACCAAAAGCAGCACGACACTTTGACGCATGTGGGCAAACACGATCGATTTAAGGATTATATAGTAATGAGCAAGAAAGGAGTGAGTATGGTGCCACAAAAGACATTGATGAATGGGTTGGATAGATTTGGTAGAGTCAGACAAGAAAAGTATTGAAGTTTGCATATGTCCAGGATATAATTAATGATATATAATTTATCTCACCAAAATAATAATAACACTCTTCTCTTTCACGCCCTAAAAGATAGATAGATAAAGGAATAAATACCTACGAAGTAGTCAATCGTTTGTTTTACGCGTGTCGCAGAAATACATCACACAACAATAAAGTGTCAAGTACAAAACCCTTTGCTAATTGTGTAAATACAAAGAAAATACCAAGACGACGAATCGGTGTATAATGGCGATAGCTTGGGAGCGACGAGTGCTAACGGCACTCGTGGGGATTCCGACAGCACTATACATCTTAAGCTCTGACAGGGGAATGTTGCTTCTTGTCACAATGTTATGTTGCTTGTCACTAGTGGAGTTCATCGATATTATCTACCTAGAAATGTTACCACAGCCAAAGACCTTGTTGAACTTGGTGCATCGTCTGCTTATAGTTGCGTTGGGTGCTTTGGTGTGCGTAGGCGCTGGGACTGGTCGTAAAGCTGTTCACGGTGGGAGCATGTCACTTTTTAAGTCTAGCTTTTCTATTCTTTGGAGCTGAAGGTGGTGGAATTACTATCGTTAATCCGTTGCAGATGTCATGAGTCTCGGTGCAATGTTAACTATCTTCACTTTCCACATCGCGACAGCCAGAAAAATGGACCAAACAAGTACGTGAACGTTATGATGCAGTGTGCGACTCTTTCGCTAACTGTCGCTTGTATTGCTGTAGCGCTGATGAGGTTACTATTGGATCTGTTTGCGCTGCTGTACATAGTAAACGGCTTTAGCCACGCCATTTTGGTAAGGTACAGCTCAAGCAAGTACGGCCTTGGACTGCAGATCCTTGGACTATGCTGTGCTTGGGTCTGCGACAGTGGTGCTCTTGTAGCGGGATCTTTCATGGGCGATGCCAAACTGGCATCCGTTGTTAGTCCAGGCAAGACACGCGTGGGTGCGATTGCTGGGGTCCTGTCGAGTATCGTTACAGTCCTGGTCATGTTTGCACTACCACAGCTCACAATCCCGTTACCAGCAATTGGACAGTGGACACATGAGCTGTTGCCTTCACCAGAGATAGTGCCTCTTACTCATCAGATTTTACTCGGTATAGTGGTTGGTGTTCTGTGCATATTAGGAGATCTGGTAGAGTCGTTTGTGAAGCGCGTTGCCGGAGTAAAGGACTCAGGATCGTTCTTTCCAGGCCACGGTGGCTGTCTTGATCGCTTGGATAGCGTCTTATTGGTCGCGCCGTTCGTGTATTTCTACAGTCATTATTTTTTGTCAAAGCCCACGTAGCACACTGCAAGCAAGGGCGTGCCGTGTAGTTATATCAACAAAAATTCTATGAGCTAAAGTTTACTACAAATTGGCACTTTACAATGTGGCATCTACAGCCTCCTCCACGATTGACTCAATCATTGTCTTGCCTTTGCCATTCTTGCTGGTCTCAGGCTTTAACAATTCAGTAAGCGACACAGCTTTCGCAGCTCTCTCTTCTTCTATCCTATCCGGATCGTTAATGTCAATCTCCACGCTCTTTGTCTTCGAGTTCTTCCGCAGGAACTTTTGGCGGTCTTTCCGACATCCACCCAGTTTGCGAGAGTACTGGCGGATTCGGTCTCTGTAGCCATGTCATTAATACAAGTAAGACACAAAGTCATCACAGTGCTACAGTGTTTACAACATGCTTGTCTATATTACCAACGTACGTAATGATACCCGTGTCGGACTCGTTGAGCTTAAAAGACGTTCTGCGCATTGCCAAGCTGAACTCCGTCACTTTTCCGTCACCGATACCGTGCAGTGCATAAATCTTAGCGGCAGCCTCAGCCTGCTGGACAGCAATTTCATCATACACACACTTCTCATTCCGCTTGGTGCACCAGTAGTAGATGCCCACACACACTAGCAGTAGGATCGACAGGTTTGACCCGAAGGCAGACTGAATAGTAAAAAAACACTCAAGTCAGAGCAAATATGATATGTACCATATACTTAGAACATCAACACACCTTCACCACACCCTTGGCGATCACGCCGAAAACGAAAAGCAATAGCAGATACTGTGTACGGAGCTGCATGACGTCACTATCTCTGTCATGCAACAATATAAATTGGTGTGTTGGTACACAAAAAAGATTGCACTTCCTTACTTGGAATATTTGTTTTCAAATTCAGAACTGGTCACATAGTTCAAACTACAAACTTAGCATAGTTATCCTGAATTTGACGGATAGAATAGATAGGGCTGCTGTTTTATAAATACTTATTGAATTTAATTGCAGCGGTTTATTTGTTTTCCTCTGTCAGATGGTCTGGAATGATAAAAGTGTAAAAACACGTACAAAAAACGATTACAAAACAGCATAAACATGCTTTGATTTTGCTCGTGCTTTCGTAATGCGAGTTTGCATAATTTAACACATTGCAAACGTAATATAAATGTAAGTGCTGCTTTAGTTATTTCCGGAATAAATAAACTGTAGCAAAATATTAACAAGCAATTCATAAGAATTTACTCAAATGTAATGTTCTTGACTTGAAAATTTACTTTCACATATTGTTCGTTAATACTCGTACACACAATGTGCTTGTGATCACATGCGTTCGACGTTTCTGCGTCGTGGTGCAAAGGGTCATCAACGTCGCGTTTCAGATCATCTCAGCGATGAAAGCAGAAAAAGCAGTCTTCGCGACACGAAACAGTAGTTTTACAACAGTGGCATGAACTCTGCCTGGTCTGGTCACTCACAATGTAACAATGGTGCATACCGGAGCATCAGGTGATCAGCACTGGTCCGTATCTCGCACCGACTTCGATGTCAATGAACTTGGCTACCGCAGGTCTGTGTACTGACTGATGTGACAAGTGACTGGCCAAAGACTACGAGAAGTGCAATTAATGCTTGCTTTGACGCAACTGAACGTCAGTCTCGAGTTGACAATGCAGCTAAACATTAGACGGGGAAAAAGCATTTGGCTTTGCTGCATTCGTTGCAGCAACGCTGCTACAGCGTTGAGATCATCAACGATAAGTCACGTCAAGTGACTAGTGACCGGGTAATGCTGTTGTAATCAGGGTTTCTTTCACAATGGGTGCTGTATAGATTCATCCCATTTTACACGAATAGCTTGAAGTCTGGTAGTTATAAAAGAGAAATTATACGTCTGATCAATTTACCGTAGACCCATTACTGGTTGCTGTATGTAACCTTCCAAACTAAATTGATCGAAAATAGTCTATTTCCGCCTATGTGAACGATCTCGAGAAGAATTACGACGGTAAACAGTTCTTCAACCCATAGATCGATTTCGATCTTTCCAAAGCACCAACTTGATACGACGCATTGCCTGGTCTTCTTGTCTTCTTCATCTTACCCTTCAACTTTTATTAACAGTAGTACCAATCTTTTATCGTTCTCCCGTGTCCATTCTACGCAATTCATCAGTCTCCAGCTGACTTGACAGTGTGGCGAACAACGACAACCTTCGGTGGTCTTCTCCCTTTCTCTCTCCGTTGGCCCCCAGTTTCGTCTACAGCTACGCTTGAAGAGCAAGCGAGACGCAACGGTTATATAACATCATCGGCCAGGCCTTCTTCTGTC
Source organism: Peronospora belbahrii (assembly GCA_920618645.1). NCBI lineage: Eukaryota > Oomycota > Peronosporomycetes > Peronosporales > Peronosporaceae > Peronospora > Peronospora belbahrii. The sequence continues at coordinate 54,312 of CAKKTJ010000119.1, read as the reverse complement.
TGCAAACTCGGCCGCAGCCGGTGGTCCCTTACGCGGTGCTAAGCTTCCACACACCCAACACCTCCTACGACGTGCGTAGGCGTCTACTGAACTGTTCCATTGCCATGATGAAAGAACCAAGCGTCAAGAATAGTACAAGCCAATGCGATGATAGCGACGGTGACACGGCAGAGATCGCTGACATTTTTCACCCCGTGGAAGGCGACGACGGTGCCCCTCTCCAACTTACAGTGCAGTCGTTACCATATGTCAAGTGCCGCGAGAGCGTAAGCGCTGTATTTGGCTTTGACTCGGCTGCGCGCCGCCGCATTTCGCTGGCGTCCTATGCGACGTCTGATACTGCGAACTCGTCACTTGAACACGTCCGAAAGCTTCCCATGTCGCTCTCGTACTCGGTCCCGTCCGTTACGATGGTGACCAACACGCCCCGTGGCCGCCCCGCCGTAGACGTAATTGCCACTTATATGAACACATGTGATCAGCGTACCGTAAAGTCAGAGCTCATGCGCGCCCATGCGCACTTTGCGTCTCCACGAGGTACGAAATCGCTTGTTTTACATTCCCGCTATGTATCGTGCTTAGTATTAATGAGGCGAACGAAAGAACTAATTTGTTGTGATTTTGTGTCTTGTCGATGGGACGTTGGTGTTGCATTGTTGTTATTGCTGTTTGCGAAAAGGTGGTCCGCCGTCGCGCATCCGCTCGTCTTCCCTGATGAGCAAAGAAGGTAGCGCTGAGTGGGGCTGGTTCGCCGACATTGACTCAAGTAGCGAGAGTTGGGCCGGCGACGGACCCATTCACTCGCTACGTCGTCGCTTGAGTGCTGATTTGGGACTCATTGACGTGGGCAATGTTCATGTCTTGGGTGATGAACAGACAAACACACGCATTACGGCGGCGCACAAGACATTTACAATCGTCACAGAAGGCAATAGCAAGGTAGTGTCCGCTACAGTATCCATTCCCAAGTTCCGCATTGTACAGTCTCGCTCAGGGGCTGATCGTCATGCGCAGTATTTAATCACCCTTATGCTCGGCAAGGAGCTGTACGCAGACTGGCGTCGGTACTCAGAGTTTGGGGAGCTAGTCAAGACGCTAGATGAGAAACGTTATACGCGGACACAAGAAGCCTGGGCAGGTATTGAGACGCGCTGGTTTAACCGGCTAGAACCGTCGTATCTGCATCAAAAGTGTATTACTCTTGAAAACTTTATGCGCGAGCTCATGTATGAATCAAACGAGCCGACTGTGCTGATTAACTTCCTCGGCGGTTATCTTGGAAAGGTAAATGCGCGGCCAATGGACCCCGTAGCGTTTCGCCCAGCTGCGCAGCTCCCAAAGGAGCTTCGCCCTCCACAGCCGCAGCACGAACGAGAACTCTTTGAAAAAATGTGGGCGGAGAATTTTAAGCGGTCTCACGTGGACTACGCAACGAATGTGCCGGCAAGCCAGGCGGCCAGCTAGAAGCTAGTACGCTGAAATAAGTAATGAAAGGGCACAGGTTTTGGCCAGGCACCCACTATTTGATTATTCGTGCGCTTTACCACTTTAGATGGGACTCGGAAACCATTTATGGCACTGAAAGACTAACAATGTAGCTATAGGCAAGAATAAACATTGTTCAATTTAGTTTGCAAAACGAGATCAATGCTGTGTCTATCACAACTCAGCTACTGCGACTTTTGCTGAGGAAAAGTTCTGATAGCCTTGGAGGTGGAGATTTCGTACTGATAAACAGTCAAGTCGGGGATGTGCGAAACATCACGCACATAGAAAAATGTTGCAAGACGCGACTTTGCCACTAATGGAAACAACCGCGGTGAAACCTGATATTCCAAACAAAAACCCGTTATTACCTCAAAGCATCACAATTCAATCGAAAAACCATCTTACCGTGGCAACCAGGGCATACCAAACAACCCCAGTAAACCCACCAACGGCTGCGCCGACGACCACTTGATCTGTGGAGTGATAGTTCAAGTGAATGCGCGAGTAGCACGTCAAAACCGTTATTACAATCGCGATCAAGATAGTAAGCCATTGCTCCAGTCGCCTATGCAAGTTCAGCCTGATATACAACAGCAATGACAGCCAGTATCTCATTATCCATCCACTTTAAGCAAGTATTACTGCACAAAAATAGTAAATTTTGTACCTCTTCCACGTGTATATCACAACGTAGGCAGAAAAGAAGCTAATAAACTGAGAGTGTGCTGATGGCATTCCAGGTCCACTCATGAATGCACCTTCCGGTCGCGGTTGGTTGATGAGTTTCTTGAGTACCTTATTGACCAGGACGCTCACAAACTAATAAGGAACAATACAAATTCTTCGTTACCGATACCCACGACGCATGTATATATGCTATAAATTATATAGTATTTCTTACTTGCCCCATGAACATACTAATGCTATCCAAGTCTCTTTGTATTGTTACAATTGTTACGTACACAATCACGAGAAAGCTGGAATAGCAAAAGAGATCAGAGAAGACTTGTAAAGACTATACTACAAATATATCACAGTTTTGCACACAAACATGGGAGACAGAGTGAAAAGCGCTAATATGGCACCAAATGGATCTGTTGGATCATACACAACCCACGTGAGCTCAAACTCCTGCACGCGCTTAATCTCTTCCATCACTGACGTCACGTGCGTAATTGATTGCAGCTTAATGTCACTATTACATCATTTACTTATGACAAGTCAGTATCACGAGGTTTACATAATGACAACTATTCCTCTTCTAACTATGACTGCGCACGCTACGCGATTAGAGAGTCTCTTTCTGCTTGTACAAGGTGAGTAACGCATGTCTAATGGACATATTACTGATCAAATATGTAAAGATGATAGTGATGCGCTAACGGTGTGCTTTATTTGGCTGATAGACGGAAGCAGTGCGCAGATCCGCAATAATGCGGCGGAAAAGTTGGGGGAAGTGGCTGTGCGCTCTCCCCAGTTCTGCTTCTCCATCTTACAAAAGATACGACCACTAATTATCCATAGAGAGTGGGATATACGTGTGGCTGCTTCTAAGTGTCTTGATGTCATGGCACGCTCTTTGCGGAACGAGGATGAAAATGTTGCAGATGTGTTTGCCTTGGTCTCTCGTGTGTAATGTTGCAGCTTAAATGCAATATATGCACAGGTTTATTAGTAATGCAAAGGCTAATAATGTTGTTATTGCTACAGTTGGCAGTCACAAGGATTTGGATGCAGCGCTAAATCTGCAGACAGTAGACGTTAAGAAGGTGGTGCAGGAGGGGGCACCGTTACTGCGCAGTGGAGGAGAGGTATGTGATTTATCGAGTTTGCAGCTGTGGTTATTTGAGAAAGTGCTTATGATGTGATAGGAGTACCGATACAGTACAAACTTGACGGAGGAAGAGCGGCGGAATCATGCCATAAAGCAGCGGCGTCTGCTGTTACGACGCCTTAGTGGAGCGGGAGGGCCGATTTGGAAAACGCGCGAGGATTCACTGACGAAACGTCTGCTTCCTCGACTCAATCGAAGTCGTGAGTGGCGGATGACATAAAGATGAAAGTCTGTGTATTAATTCTTGTTTGGCTGTGGCTGTCGCAGATGCACAGGAAATTGCTGATGACATTGAGGCAAGCGAGTTGCAGGCTATTGGGTTTTCTGAACGCACTATTCGAAAGAAAGCGAGTGAAATGTTATCCATGCCACGAAGTAACAAGCGTCGTTTGGTTGATACTGCAGAGATGGGGAGATGTAAAAAACGAACAAAAGCTGATTGTGATGGTGAAGCCAAGGACAAAACTATGAAACACGTAGTTGATTATAAGTTTGATGAGGCAGCAATGCAAACAAAAGTAAAAATTGTTGCAAGCTTGGTCTCCGATCTGTTTGAAAGTATGCTTGATTCGAAATGGGAAGTTCGTCATGGCGCACTATTATCGTTGCGGCAAATTCTCCTGTGCGCTCACTTCACTGCTGCCGTTGAAGCAGTCAGGACAGCAGAAGACGACAGTATGGAGCGAAATTATGTTGACAAATGGCTGGAAGAGTGTTTGATTCGATGCATTTGCGTATTAGCACTGGATCAATTTGTAGACTACTCGGCTGATGGGTCCGTTTCTCCTGTTCGCGAAGTTTGCGCACAGGTTTTTGGAATTTTACTCGGGAGTCTTTCTTGTGCAGAAACGCTAGTTGGATACCTGCAAGTGGTGCGTACGCTGTTTGGCGGGACGACGTGGCACGCTTGCCACGGCGGTCTATTAGGGTTGAAGTATCTTGTCCGTGCTCATAGTAGTCATGCCCAAGCACTGGTTTCTCTCTGCTTTAATGATATCGTAACTGCGTTTTCCCAATCCAACGTAGAGGAGGATGTGTTGGTTCTAGCCGCAGACATGTTTCAGCTTTTTGTGTCATATTTGGATCGCGTCGAAGTTGCAGCTATCATAGAGGCTGCTCTATTGTTATGGAGATCTCTGAAATGCCATGAAAAAGACGGTTTGGTAACTGCAAGCATAGTTCGAGCTCTATGTGCGTGGCATACTTACACACCAGTTGCAGCAATGTTGCAAAGCGACAACAGAGTCAAGGCAGCTGTTTGGCAAAATTTATTGTATACGGTTCCAATGCTTCATCACCACTCGTATTGTGTTCGAGCGTCCAGTGCAGCTTGTGCTGCAGCTATTTTTTCAAGCGAATCGTCTTTTTTGAAGTCAAGCTTAATTGGCTTTGCTCGATCTTTTCTGCCACATCTACTGTTTCAAGTACTTTTGGAGGAAAGCAAGTCGATCCAGCAAACTTTACTTGACGCTTGGAAACAAATAATAAGCAGCTTATCGAAAGACGCTCTGCTTATGGACGTCATAGGTGAACATCTGCCAATTTGGGTGCGGCTGTTGTGGTCTACGAAGGAAATAAAAAGCCTGAATGTTGAGGTAGTAAACTCGTCCAGCACGATACTGGGTGCAAACGAGAGCGATTCTGCGGATCGAATAGTACAGCAAAATGTGTTCTCTCGCGTAGCATTTGCCGAGGCGATTGGTTTTGCTGTTGCCCATGTCCCTCTTTCCAGTACGTGTATGGCTGAGGTAGTCCAGTTATTGCGCGATGGTGTGTGCGGTAGCTCTGGCGAGCGACAGTGTGGAGTTTTACTAGCACTGTCAAAATGGGGCCTTTTTGAGAAGCAGTTAGACCGTAAAAACTTGGCGGATCGATCATGTCGACTGCAGCATTTGCACGCTTCAGTTGGATTTATGATTGAATCGTTTGCAAAAAATCAATGGAGAACTTTAATTAAAAGCCGGACGCACTGAATGGAGAGATACCAGTATTTTATAGCGAGCAGCTTGGATTATTAAAACGTGTTGTGCAGATGGAAGCGCGGATTATCGAAATTTTCTCATCTGTTGATATTAGACTTCAGCCCTCACAAAGCCTAGGCTTAGTATCAGCAGCAGACATTTCACGACAGGTCGCGGAGCACATTGCTCATTTTCCTTACGATAAGTTGCGAGAACACCCACGAGAATTTGAATTGGCCCATTTCAAACGGCAAGACCTCTTTTTGGTGGACGAGCTTGTTCAACAAAGTTTCTCTCGTTTTTACCACCGGGTACAAGGTCTTGGGAGCAGCGCTTATTACGAGATTATGCCAACTCCTAAAAAGAGCGGATTTTTAGTCAAAGCACTGATGCACTCGATCAAGAAAGAAGAGGAAACAATGTTTCGTTCTATTTCATCGCGAACGATAGCAGACTTTGTAATAGGTCAGGCAGGCACTCAGAAGAAGTGTGTCAGTAAGATAATCTCCAATCTTTGTAATAACGCCACGGCGTTGGTTGGTGCATCGGAAATATTTTTGCTGGGAGGCAGTAACTCACAGGACAATCAGAGTTGCTCAATTGCTCCTGAGCTTCTCAAGAAGACGGAAGTTCGAGTAACTGGAGCTGAGAGTGCACTGCGTGAAATTTGCAAGTGTGGCGGCGATTCTCTTTTTAAGGTGTGCCATGTTCTAAATGATGTCATTTCCAAGGCGTGGGGCCATCCAAATGTTATCGACCATACAATTCAACAGTGCATGCACTTGATCGTTTTGATAGTGCCCCACGTTCAGGGCGGTGCAATGTTGACCTGCTTAGCGTGGCTTGGCGGGCTTTCTCGTTTGACGCAGCAGCCGTACAAAGATCAGCAAACACGGCGATTCGTGGCTCATGCTGTTGCTACTATTACCAAATACGCAGAAGGGCAGTATCGCAAAGATGCAATGCTTGTTGTGTACAACTCCATTTTTGTTGTATTTGTAAACGCTGAGAGTGCAGACATCCATTCAAAGAATGAATCATTATACGGCGCAGTCATGGTGCTCGATTGTATCGCTCACGCTCTTGGAGCGGATTTGGCGCCATACGTACCAAGCCTTGTTCATTACGCAATGAAGGCGATGAGTTCACAGTTCAAACATGTTCGCACGTATGCTGCTAAAGCATTTGCTCATTTAATTCCATTGGTCCCGCTTCAAATGGATATCAAGCTCCGGGAGTGCGATCAGCAGCTTCCTGCCTCATTGAGAACGATTGTGGAGCAGAACGCTGTTTCACGTAGCTTCCTGGAGAGCTTTGCAGAAGGTAAGGCTGTTCAGCATGTGGATGTCGAAACTTTGCTTGCTCCAAAGACATGTTTGCGCTTGTATCAACAGCATGGCATAGATTGGCTTTGCTTTATGGCCAAAAACAATCTTCATGGGATTCTCGCTGATGATATGGGTCTGGGTAAAACATTGCAGACATTTGCAGCTATGGCCGCAACGTTAGCGTCATCAGTCGGAACCAAAACGAAAGAGACTGCAATGCTTTGCCTCGTTGTTTGTCCACCGATTCTCATTCATCACTGGATTGAGGAAGCTAAAAAGCACATCCCAGGGTTTTTCAAATCAATTATCGACTACTCACTTCCCGTAAGTGAGAGGAAGGCTTTGAACCTTAACGATGGCATGTTTCCAGTATCGAATCAAGGCCCAACATTGATTGTAACAACGTACTCGATTTTGCGCACTGATATTGAGCGCTTGGGGAGCATCGACTATACGTACGTGGTACTAGATGAAGCACATTTGATTCGGAATCCATCCACAGCTTTGTTTCAGTCTGTTCTTAACCTTCATGCGTCACATCGCGTTGCTTTGAGCGGCACACCATTGCAGAATAACGTCGCCGATTTGTGGGCTCTCTTTGAGTTTTTAATGCCCGGGTACTTGGGCGACGCCGCTGCATTTCGTCGCGAGTTTGTGCTTCCTATCAGAAAGTCAAAAGAGCGAAATGCAACGACGAAGCAGAAGGAGGTGGCAGCTATTGCAATTGCACGGTTGCATCAGAAGGTCTTGCCGTTTATTTTGCGACGAACAAAAGATCAGGTACTGAAGGAGCTTCCTCCAAAAATTATTTCCAATGTTTTTCTGCCTTTATCTTCACTCCAGAGACGCCTCTATACTTTGGCATCGTCAACAGAATCTGAGAGCGCAAGCTCAATATCTTCTCGATCCACCAAGTCCAGTGACAAGTCGGGGACGAAGCCAGTGGCGAACGTGCTCACAAGTCTTCAGCTACTGCGCAAAATATGTGTGCACCCAGCGCTTGTTGCAGATGAAACTGTTGCTCGAAGTTTAAGTGCAAAGAAGAAAAAAGCTCTCCGGAGCTGGAAGTGCTCAGGGAAACTGGTTGGATTACGTGATCTATTGATAGAGTGCTGCGATATTGCAGCGTCGGATCAAGATATTGGTCAAGGCTCTGCTTCTGACAACGATAGTCTAGATACTGGCAACATTTCTCCACATCGATGCCTGGTGTTTGCTCATTTGCAGCAATCACTAGATCTCACTGAGCAAATGCTACAAGATGCATTGCCTACAACTACATATCGACGCCTTGATGGTCAAACACCACGCACAAAGCGTGCTGAAATCATACGGCACTTCAACACTGATCCATCAATCACTATCTTGTTGCTGACAACAGCAATAGGAGGCCTAGGACTGACGCTCACCGGCGCCGACACTGTAATCTTTATCGAGCACTCTTGGAACCCCTTTGTCGATCTGCAAGCCATGGATCGTGCGCACCGCATTGGACAGAAGCAAACCGTTCGCGTGTTTCGATTGATCATGAAGGAGTCTCTCGAAGAACACATTCTCACCCTTCAGAAATTCAAAGAGCAAGTTTCGTCCACGATTGTACCAAAGAGTGATGCTCAAAGTAGCATGAACACGAACACAACGGGTGTCCTTGACTTGCTGCAGGCGTCATCTTCGGCGCTGGCTGCTAAGGAGCTTCATGTATCACTTACTGAAACAAAGCCTGGAGATGGTGATCACGCCGCAGCTGCGCTACCGCAAGGAGCCCAAGAACTTTTGAACCAGATTGGTAAATTATGGGATGAGTCGCAGTACGAATCTTTAGCTTTTCCCGAAGAAGAAGATAAGTAACGTCTTAACGCGTTCAAAGATATTGGTAGTCTGTGTTCTAAATTGGTCATGTCATTATTGCCATAAACACCCAATACAAGCATCCTACTTAGCGTCGATGAGGCTCTCAACGTCGAGCTGGATAATGTCAGCATCACAGCCCTGCAGGGATCAATTCCACAAAACGATAGGGAGTCAGCAAAATATACACCTTGGCCCAACTACAGCTTCAAAACTTGCCAAAATCGATGTAACATTGGGATTAGTACGACCACGATCACCATGTATAAACTCCTTCACGTACGTTCCTGCAGACGTTGTGAGACGTAACAGCATATAGTGCTTGTTCAGCACTTCACACTTGGCAGCATGTATAACCTTTGGCCGGGTCATCTGCGTTCTGCGGTGCAGCACGCGGATTGGAGTCTGCTGCTGAATGGCGAGGTCGTGAATTCCATCAATATTCGCAATAACCTCAGGTGTTAAGACTCCTTCCGACCACACGACACAGCTGAATTCCACAAAAATGTTATTCACCAGCTACTAGCAGCAATTTCATCACGATGAAAACATACCAAAAACGTACCAGTAGGTTTTCTTCTTGGAGTCTGCACCGGCTTGCAAACCCGCAAAATAATCCCTTGTTGAGCTCTTAACTTGTACAATTCTAACAGCGCCACTGTTTGCATCGTTCACTGCCTTTTGAACCTGATCATACTCATACTGATTCAGGAAAGCCTTCTTGGCGTCTGCAACATCACAAGTATGGCCAGTTCGCAACTTTATCCCAAAGGGTACAATGCATAAACATTGCGTTGTAACTCACCAAAAATCTCCAAAATGAATGGTCTTCCATTGCCTAACATTCGCACATCAACGTCTTCACGCCCTGCCGTGTGGAACTTGTAGCCCGATCCTCGAAAAAATGGCAACGCAATATCACCAATGCACTCTTCCACCGAGGATTCGCCCATCCGTTCGTCATCTAAAATCCACGGCGTCTGGCTAAGTCCACGCTGAAATTTGAGGTATCGCCCCTGCATGTACACAGAGTCGCGCTCGAATGTGGCCACAGCACGGGGTGCCGTTGCAAGTCGACTGGGTGGACTCTTAATCGTCTCAGGCATAGTCGGAAGTGTTGCAAGGGCACGGAAAACTGCGCCAAAACCATCGACTACAGGGGGTGGACCACGACCACGCTTTCGTGTCCCTTCTAGCTGTTGCTGCAAAAGAACGAGAGGTACGACTGTAAGGATAAAACAAGATCAGAAGGAATTGAACTCTGACAAATCACACCTTGATGGACGGAATCTGGCGCACTTCGTCGGCAGATTCATCGTGCTTGATGTCAATTAGTACCGCAAACTCACTCTTGGTAGCATACTCACCATTTTGGAATATCTGCGATATGTGTGGCGTCAATAAAGCCTGTCGAATTCAATGCAAAGATGGTGAGTCCGAGCACCAATTAAAAACCTTCCATCAAGATCTTTCAACGTCGTAACCTTAAGCACGTCCTTTACATCAAAAGACGTTTTGTGGAAAAAGTTGCCAAGTTCCAAGTGCAGAAAGTGTAGCAGTGAGTACTCGCGCAGTAGTACCACACTGGGCAGCTTAATGTTGAGCGAAAACACCTTCATGTCATAGTCTCCCTTCTCCGCCAGCCGCTGCACGTCAGCCAGTATCTTTTGGTAAAAGTCTCCACTCAAAACTCCTAAACAACACGTACAGACTAATGCAAATAAAATAATGGCAGCATGTGAGTAAAAAATGACAGCACTCCACCTCGTTGTAACATTGTTCCACTGACCCGACACTTCGTGTGATTCAGACACCACCACACCATTATCATTCGCAAATTTATTCATAGCATCCAATAACTTGGTCTCCGAGAACCTGAAAGATACAAAATAATTAGCAACAGATAGACGGACATAAGTTAATGTTGGCAGCAGTATGTATCAATTTTGGTCGCTCGGTATTTAATCCCAACTAGCTCACGCATATATATCCATCTCATCGATACAAGAAAAGCGTAAACAGCAACGCACGCAGACGCCCAGCTCACGGGTGCGAAGCAGCGCCGTTGCAGATAACGCGCCAGCTCGCAGCGGCGTCAAGAGCTTCTCCATGATAATGTTGTACCAGTCAATAGGTTGACGTTTCATTCTGCTTCAATGATTCATCAAAAATCGAAACATTGTTTTGACCAATAGATTAGATGATATAGTGGGCTCTTTTTTATGAATTTGGTCAAGATGACTTGCTCATTTCGCAACGTTTATACGCACGTACTCTAAATCTTGGGTTAAATACATACAACACGGCTCTTTTAGTCAGTTAATTGCAGTCGACGATCAACGTGGTACAACGACAACGTACGCACAACGTTGTGACGCTGGAAACACACTCAGACAGTATCAGGAAGTTCATTTTAGTACACACAAGAGGCAAAGAGAGAAGAGAGAAACAATAACATATTCAGATCATATGCCAAGCTTCTGTCCCAAGTGCGTTGTCTTTCTCTTAGCAGTCTCGTGACGGGAATGAATTTCTATTTACACGCTTTTTGTGTGTGTTTGTTTGTTACTGTGATAGATGCGGGGACTTTGTGGAAGAGAAAGCGTGCAATAAGTGTGGCGAAGCAGCGGTGCGTGGTAGTAATTTATAGGAGGAACGAAGTGATGAATAGTAAATTTTAGACTTTTGAACTGATACATTAATGACAGGTGACAGCTAAGGAGAATCCCTGGAAAACGGCGTCCATGGTGCCCGGAGGCGACCAGATGAGCGTCCCAGCGTTGCCTACAGCTTTTACGGCAGCTGCACGTATCAAGATGATGGGGTGCGACGTTCAGAGAAAGAGAGAGCGGGGCTACAAACTAAAGATTGACGTGACGAGTTGTACTTTTGGTGTGTTTATCGTATAGGGTTCAGCCTGTTTTGAAGCCTGCGCCCAAAGAGAAAGCAGAGGCGCGTTTCAACTTTGTACCGCAGGATCCGAGTACACAGTTGGCTTTGTCGAAGGGTGACGCAGTAGACGTCGTGCGCAAAGACAGCGACGGCTGGTGGTTTGTCATCAAGGATGGCGAAAGAGGGCTTGTGCCAGGCTCATACTTGTATATTGAAAACCCCATTATACCCGTGACCGATGCCACGATCCTGGCGGCGCGCGAAGCGTCTAACCAGAGATTTATGGAAATGCAGCGCAACTCTGGAAGCAGTGCGCAGGGAGTCGAGCCGGGCGTGGAGTACCAGTCACCGCTTGGACTGGAAGCGCTTGCGATTGCAGACTCATGTGCACCGAAGCCGCAAAATGGGCCTGTGCGCGTAGACGCCAAGTCGGGTGGCACCGAGTTTAAGCCTGGCGAGGTGCGCAAGTTGAGGAAGTGCTACGCTTGCAAGGAGACTATTTTGGGCCGAACGAAAGTATGCAAGGACCAGATTTTCCATGAGATATGTCTTTTGTGCAAAGGTTGTCGCGAGTCGATTGAAGAAAATGAAGACTTTACACTGATTAAGAAGAAGGCGTACCATGCCGATTGTGCTAAAGACGTAAATTACTGCTTTGTGTGCGACAAGGAGATTTTGGGCCGAGTATACAGAGCTGGCGACGGCGCGTTTCACAAGCTCTGCATGATATGTTCTGTGTGCAATAAACAATCGAAAGAAACTGGAGCAACATTGGTAAATGACCTTCTCGTTTGCGGCGATTGCGCTGCGGAGAAAGAGAGAAAAGAGAGGGAAGAGAGAGAAGCTGCGCTCGAACGTGAGCAGGCTGCTGCTCAAGCGAAAGCAGAAAAGGAGGCAGCTCTTGTTGCGGCAAAGGCATTGGAGAAAGAGAAGGAACGAAAAGCTCAGGAAGCTCAGAAGATTGCCGAGGAGGCTGCTTGTGCACAGGCAGAAAGAGAGGCAGCAGAGGCCGAGACGCTGCAAAGAGATGCTGTTGTTGTGAATGGCAATGGTCGATTTGGATATGATAGCTTTCGATCAAGTACGTCGAATCTCGACCAGTTTGATTTGGAGGCAACACCTCTCGACATTTCGGGACATAACGGTCGGATATCTGAAGCATCAGATTTGGACTCGATTCTTAGCGATGGTGATTATGCTGGATACATGGGAAGCGGTCAAAGGGAATCGCTGCGTTTGTCGGAAGTGCTTGATCTTGAGTCTTACAGCGATGACCGTTTGTCCGACCTAAGCGGTATCTCAGAAGGAGCTGCCGAACGAATGAGGCCGCGGCATTCAACAATTGAAGGAATACTGAAAGAAGGCGAACAAGCTTTTTCGGAAGATGAGGATGATCGAGAGCTTTGTGGTGGCTGCGAGCTTGTACTAGAAGGAGAAGCTGTTGGTGCTCTAAACCAATACTTCCACATTGAGGTGCGTATGCGGGATTGCGGACTTGCGATATGTCACATCTACTAACTTATTTGTGGCTTTCAGTGTTTCAAATGCAGTCATTGCAGCCGCGTTATTGCTGAAGATGATGGTTACGCCGAGAAGGACAACCAGGTATTGTTTGCTTCTTTGCGTTGTGTATATATACAATCGTAGCTCACAAGTCACAATAATCTAGGCGTTTCATCAAGCGTGTTACCAGACTCGGTTTGGCAAAATGTGTCATCGATGCGACAAGGTTCTTAAAGGTAAAGTGGTGAAGGCTCTCGACCGTCTTTACCACCCAGACTGCTTTGTATGCTTCCAGTGCAGCGCTTCTCTCTCAGGTACGCAAAGCCAACCGCTAGTGGGTAGATATGGGTTGATACTAATGTAAAATTTGCTGCTGATGGTTTTTTGTTGTCCAGCAGAGAGTTTTTTCGAGCACGAAAGCCAAGCGGTTTGCGCCAAGTGCAAGCACAAAGCTATTGCATTGGAAGAGCCCAGCCTCCCGTACGTAGGGTGTCAACAGCTGAAAAAATATCATTATTTGACCGACCATTTTGTGGTGCTGCTATTTATTTAATACTTCCCAGAGAGAAATTGATCCCGGTATCTCAAGGCATTGCTGGCTACCGATTTGACGCCCAGGATGAGACACAATTGACTATTTATCCGGGCGACGAAGTCACTATTCTTCAGAAGGTTTGTTTACTACTGCACGCTTGTACTAAGTTGGGTGTTTTAACGATTACTTTGAATGCACAACAGGACGATGATGGCTGGTGGCTTGTGGAATTGAGAAACAATCGTGGTTACGTGCCAGGTTCATATTTGATTGAGCGCCCTGTTGAAGAGCCAAAACTCAATTCAAAAAAGAGAAATAATGCCTTCAAAAGTACGCCTAAGCGCAAGCCGGGTCTTTGCAGCTCGTGCTCGACTCAGAATCCAGCGGAGGCACGCTTTTGCCGAAGCTGTGGCAACAATCTGATCGCCTGATTGGCGTATGCGTAAATGAAATCAACAAGCAAGAGTTTGTGTAGAGAGAAAAGGTACGGGACACTGATTGCTGTTAGCCTTATGAGCCGTGCGATGGGTTCCTTTCCCGCGCGGTGGCTGCTGTAGATATATCTTGTCTTGCGCTTTGGCAATGCCCCGTCCCGTTTTCATTGTAGGTGCTAAGGAACTTCAACTGCCATTTCAGAGTCCCACATTTTTGATCCTACATATTTTCTGCTAAGCTGTCTTACTCACTTGTGTATTTTTCTCGGACATCTCAGCGACGGCCATGTGGATCAAAAGTCTCACGCATAAAGCTCCAGGGCTGCAGTTTGCTGCTCCAGCGTTGCTTGGCCGTAAGCATCTGCGTGGAATGCATTCTCGTCGAGTCATCGGCATGTGGGATCGAGTGCTGCCGTCACTCTGGCATCCATTGGCATCGCTGGAGCAGTCGCTTATGGACGTCGAGGTAATGGCTCGCCGAGTGTTTTCACCACGCTTTCCACCGTTTGCTCCGTTTCAGCGTAACACGTTGCCGAAGTTGCATCATGGCGACGAGGAGTTTTTCAAGGATTTGCCAATCAAAAGACCAGAAGAAGTGACAAAAGCTACGTTGAAGGCTGCTGCACCAGCGTACAGTGCGACAAAGAAGGAAGGAAGCAACGCATCTCTTGACTCAAATGAGCCGTCAACTGGTGCCGAAGGCACTATACCTCACCCGTCATTCACTTCGTACTCATACACGTGCTCAACCGTATTAGACCATAGTGGTCGTCGTATCGGTACAACTCGTCGACGTTACGAGGATTCAACAGGCCGTCTGAAGGCGTCACATGAGCGCGAGATTGACGGCAAAAATATAAAGACGGTGTGGCAGCGCTCCAACACGCAAGATGAGGGCGAGCATAAAACGGTCTGCTCAATTGACAGTCCAGACGAGTTTGAGAAAGAGTGGCTTGAGACGCCGTTTGGTCGAGCTGAGGACGAGGAGCTGGTCAAGTGGGTAGAAGACCGAGAGCGTAGTGTGTACGAAGCGTTTGGTATGGAATACAACTCAGACAAACCGAAGCAGAATGAAATGACAAATGAAGAGCGAAAAGTTGTGGAGGAAGGAGGGACGGAACGGAAGGAGAAGATTCAGGAAATGTCGAAGCGGCAGGAAGAGGAGACAACATCTCCAGAGTTTACGTCGTAAATGGCAAAATGGTAAAGCTGCTTACTGAAGTGGTAGTGAAGTACCTTTATTTTTTGAAATTAATTTCTCGGCAGCATATTGGTAATTTTAAAACGATAATTGTTTTTTGTCAAACGTTTTGAAAAGTGGTTTTCCTCGTTATTTTCCTCAATGTTGCTCAACACCGGTGCACTACCGGTAGACCGACTTGAGCATCTGACATGACATCCCATCCAACAAGACTCCAGTCATTGTTTCCCTGAGCTTAAACATGGATAACCGGCACGACGAGCTGCAGCTCAAGCCGTGTCACTATTCGTCAGCTGCCACGTCCTTACAGATCAGCGGGTTTGGTGTGGAATCGTCCACGGATGAGTCCAAGCGTTGGCAGCAGAGTCTAGAGAAGTGCATTCGCGCCATTGTGAGTATTCGGCTGCTAAGTGTACGCGCATTTGACGGCAACGGTGCGAGTTTTAGCGTAGCAACAGGATTCGTGGTAGACATGCAGCGGGGTTTGATTCTTACAAATCGCCACGTGGTTACGCCCGGTCCCGTAGTAGCTGATGCGATATTTCTTAACAAGGAGGAGGTGGATCTTGTGCCTGTGTATCGAGATCCCGTGCATGACTTTGGATTCTTTCGCTTTGATCCAAGCAAAGTAAAATTTCTTACTTTGCACGAAATTCCGCTACGGCCTAAAGCTGCCAAGATTGGTGCTGAGATCCGCGTAGTGGGTAATGATGCGGGTGAAAAACTATCCATTTTGCCGGGCATCTTAGCCAAACTGGACCGAGATGCGCCATCCTATGGCTCTAGTACGTATAATGACTTTAACACGTTTTACTTTGCAGCGGCTAGTAGCACAAGTGGAGGCTCTAGTGGCTCTCCCGTGCTGAATATCGACGGTTGCGCGATCGCACTAAATGCTGGAGGAGCCAAGAAGGCAGCGTCGTCATTTTACCTGCCACTGGATCGCGTTGTACGAGTACTTGGTCTGATCCAACAGGGCAAACCAGTGGCGCGTGGTACCATTCAGACAATATTTCGTCACACGGCGTTTGATGAGGTGCGGCGACTTGGACTGCCAGGAGAAACAGAGGCTTTGGTGCGCCAACAATTCCCGCAGGAGACAGGCATGATGGTAGTAGACCAGGTCATTCAAGGAGGGCCAGCGCATGATCAGCTGCGAACAGGAGACGTGCTTATCAAGTTTGGTGACAAGTACGGCGCGACGTTTTTGACCATCGAAGAGCTGTTGGATTCACATGTTGCTGAGACAGCAACAGTGCAGTTTCAGCGCGGAGACGAGCAGTACACATCAACGCTCATGATCCAGGACTTACATGCTATCACGCCAGACAGGTACTTGGAAATTGGAGGTGGTATTGTACACGCTCTATCCTACCAACAAGCTCGTAACGCCTCACTGCCGGTGGGTGGCGTGTATCTAGCCCAAGCAGGCCACATGTTTATGAAGGCGCATTTGTCCCAGCCCTGTATCATAACGTCCGTGGCAGGACAGCCTACCCCAAAACTAGATGACTTTGCGAGCGTGATGGCCTCGCTTCCTAACGGATTTCGCACGGTATTGCGATACTTTATGATCCGCGATCGCCATCGTGTCCGTACAGCTTTCATCATGATGGATCGCTGTTGGTTCCCGATGCAGATGTGCACACGCAACGATGAAGATGGGTTATGGTATTCAAAGGCATACATTCAGGATGTACTAAATGAAGATCAAGCACTAGGAAATATTGCAAAATTCGGACACCCTACGTTTGCTCCAGCGCCGTTAAGTTTTCCTGGAGGAAACGCACTGGGCAAGAAGACGCTGCTATCACTTGTAATGGTGTCTTTTGACATTCCATACATGATTGATGGTATTTCGAGCTCAAGCTACCATGGGATGGGAGTCGTAGTAGATGCCCAGCAAGGTTTTGTGCTTGTGGATCAGAACACGGTTCCCATTGCACTGGGTGACGTGCTGATTACAATTGCAGCTACCGTTGAGATTCCCGCCAAGGTAGTGTTTGTACACCCAGTTCATAACTTCTCCATTGTACAATACGACCCTAAGACATTAGGATCTGTAGCCAGCCATATCGAGAGTGTTGTGTTGGCTACAAAACCTCTTGAAGTTGGTGAAACCGCCGACTACGTCGGATTGAGCAGTAATTGGACTGTTGTTACCATGAAGTCTGTCGTCACCAAGCTCGACCGTCTTGTGTTGCGCGATTTCCAGCCGCCACGATACAAGGCATGCAATATTGAGGTGCTGCACTTTGATCGTATCACGAAGTCCGTAGGCGGTGTATTTATTAACGACGAAGGCGCTGTAAATGCACTGTGGCTGTCTTTTAGCTACCAAGACAATGCTGGTCGCAAGGAGGTTTTTCGTGGGCTACCAGTCAGCAGTGCTCGACACATTATCGATGAGCTTCGGGCGTCTCGCATCCCAGCGTCGTTAAATATTCTACCGGCGCAATTGCTGACTTACTCTCTGTCTAAAGCACGTTCTGGTCTTGGGCTCTCAGATGCATGGATACAGAAGCTTGAATCACGCTACGAAGACAAGCGTCAAGTACTTGGCATCAAGCGGTGTGCTGCCGGCACGGACTGTGCCGACAAATTTGAGAGTGGCGACTTGCTTTTAGCCATCAACGGACAAATTGTGGTGCGGGATGCAGATGTAGAAGATGCAGTAGAAGGTAGAACGCAAGTGCTTGCTGTGATTGTGCGCGATCAGAAGGAAATGGAGGTGACAGTAAGCACGTCCCAGCTATCAGCTATGGGTACTGATCGTGTAATCGTCTGGTGCGGTCTCGTCATTCAAAGCCCTCACTATGCAGTAGCGAGCTTGGGCTATATTCCGAAAGAAGGCGGTGGCGTATATTGCTCCCGGTGGTGTTATGGATCCCCGGGGCATAAATATGGCTTGCGAGCAACTATTTGGCTTGTGGAAGTCAACGGAAAGCCAACACGCACGTTAGATGACTTCTTGGGGGTAGTGGGACGTCTTGGTAATCGCGAGTCTGTGCGCTTAAAAACCATTTCCATTAATACGAAGCCAAAGGTGTTTACCTTGAAGACAGACTACCACTACTGGCCAACAATCGAACTTCACCGAGAAGGATGGGATTGGAAATATGTAAAGCACCCTGTATCCACGTAGCGTGTCCAAATTATGCAGTATCTTTTAGTAAGACCAAATCCAGTCAATACATCACATAATGAGAAAAAATACAAAGTATGTGCAGAACAATGACAGATGTACATCTTGACCCAAAGTGCACGAAAAGAAACTATCGTCACTACGCCAACGATAGCAACTATTAATGGGTTGGGGTCAACCATACAAGGTTCTCGTTCCAGCACAAGCACGGTTCCATCTCATTGCTACAGCGGACGTTATTTTGTTCGAGAGCAATAGTCGTAAATAGTATCGATGTACTACTGGCTAACTCGACTGCACTATGTACCGCTCTGTAATTCACGTGCGCCAGTGAGCGCTCTAGCACTCGAAGGTACCATTATCAACCGTTTGTCGTCATCATCATCCAAATAACGGATAACCAATGCAATATGCAGCTGTACAGAATAAGAAAGCAAGTAGAGTGAGTCGAGAGATCCGCCGCACACATGGAATGTGCTTTACGTCGCAACAGTTGTAAAGTTGGTAAACGAGACAAGCTGAATGGCACAAGAGCTGTTAGTCGGAAGAGCAGAGTCCAATCAACAAGCGTTTACGCGAGCATAAAAGTTCTAGCTGCCAGTATCCGAGCGAGGTGAGGTAGAATTCATGTTGCAGAAGTCGCTACTGAAGCAGTAACATTAATTAACTTGCTCGCGTTTAAAATCATCGTTATGAAAACTCTTGTAAAACGACATGTGTATATTGGTCTGCGAGCACCGGCGTTAATCGCTCCAATAAATACATGTACTAAACACGTAGTGAGGAGCTAGTTATCGTAGCGGCATGATGGATTTTGCACTGTCAAATTGACAGCAATTTTGTGCATTCTGTGGGCTACAACGTCTTCGGTCTAGATTTCGCGAGTGTTGAGGTGTGGGTGCCTTGTCGAGTGACTCGTGATGGGAACTGGGTTTAGGGTCTAGCACCGTTTTCCGGCGGACAGACGGTACCTCGCACCCAGAGATGCACTCTAGATCGAATGATTTGCCATTATCTAATGTCATCTGACTTCACTTTGACGCTATTAAGAGCTTAACCACGAAATCTATTCCCAGCTTTGTCGAGTCTGATCCAACTATTGTAGTGAATAATGGATGCTGTTCAGTTTCGGTACTTGTGCGACACTTCTACGGCATCAAGCATCGGTCTTTGTTGTGCTCTCCTGCTGCATAGTCGGGTGTCATGATTGATGATGCGGTTGCAGATTTTTATATTCACATAGGTAACAGTTGAATCAAGTCATTGTTATACCAACTAACCGCACCGAATTATCTCAACAGCATTAAATGTACAATGTTTTTTGTCAAGGAAAAATCTAAGTAAAAAGTCCCCGGCCTCGGCTTATTTGAAACGTCGTGTCATCTGCAAGGACTTGATGCATCTGACAATGATTGCCCTTACGAACCGAGCGGCTGCATCCATCAGCTTCGCACCGCCGACCTCCTCCATGCGAAATACAGTAGCCGTTGCCACGGTCTTTCTTCTTGCAACCTTCTGCGACACAACGACGAATCCCACCGTGCAGGTAGCATAAGCCTAGACGTTGAGTGCCCTTTGAGCAGCCAGGCACTCGGCACTTTTTACCACCTCCGTGAGCACGGCAAAGTCCTCCACCCTGTGAACTCTTGTCGCAACCGTCCACTTGGCATCGCGCACCGCCACCGTGAGTCTTGCATCTATTGTTAGACTGAGCACGCCGCGTACACCCTTCAGCAACACACTGCTTCGCTCGCCGAGTCCTTTTTGATCTAGTAGATGAAGCAGACGAGACCGTTGGCGAGGTTAGAATGTTGGATGTCATGCGCAGAGATGCTGGTGCTAGTGGCAATGATGGCGAAAGAAACGGAATGCTCTTCATCAAGCGCTGTCCCCCTAGTGGCGACGGATTGGGGAGAAGCAAACTGGCTGGCAGTGAATTCACTCGACCAGGAGGGTTAGTCGAAATTACAATCGAATGCGCAGCTCTTGAGCCTGGATCAACGATGTCATCCCAAGATTCACGCAGGAAAGAGTCCATAACTGACGACAAGCCGAACATGTTGCTCTCCTGCTTTATATTGACGTCGCTATCAACAAGAGTGTGACCACTACTTTGGAGCTTTTGATCAGGTGAAAAGCAAGAGCTAGCGCCAATAGGAAACCCCAACCCGTTAGAACAAGTCGAGTGCTGCACAATGGCACCGAAAGGAGATTCCGTTTCCTGCGGGTTGAACGCATCACAAAGTCCTGTCAAGTTTAACCCCAAGCTGTCAGAGTCTTCTCTACAAAGTGCTGACGTCGGCGAGGACGAAGTTGTGTTTTCTAACATCGTCATCGTGCTTCCAAAATCTTCATCGTCCAAAAATTCCATTGCCGCTGGCAGATTAAGAATATCGCCAATGCTGTATAATAATGACGCGTTACTGAAAGTAAGAGGATCCATAGTTGTGGTTAAGCTTACGTTGACGTTAGATGTTCCAGCTTAAGCTCACTTTTCTTCACGGTTATAACTGAGAAGCGCTTGCAGTACAGAGAAAAATCTAATATGAAGAAGGGGATTAGAAGCAGCGGATCAATCCATGCTGTCTACTTTACACAACAGCTTCGCAATGCTTATTTTCTTCTGTCTATCTTCAAGTCTTATACTTCAAGCCTCGACATTTAACCCTAAGTTAAACGAAGCCACGAGTCAAGTGGTTGCTTGATGCGTTAGCTATTTTTGCTAGCAAGCTGAACGCGTTGAACACGTTTTACAGATGCTAAACTTATCGGAAACGAGTAAACGCAACCCTGAATAGTGACAAGAACTGCCCATAATTTTACTATTTTAAGGACTACATGGCTAAGGCAAACCCGCACGAAACATAGCTCATCTGTCCATAC
This sequence comes from Peronospora belbahrii, assembly GCA_920618645.1. Taxonomy (NCBI): domain Eukaryota; phylum Oomycota; class Peronosporomycetes; order Peronosporales; family Peronosporaceae; genus Peronospora; species Peronospora belbahrii. The sequence continues at coordinate 33,260 of CAKKTJ010000119.1, read as the reverse complement.
AAGCTGATCAAATGAGCTGTCGTTAGACACGCTATGAAAAATCTCTTTTTGAAGCTGCCAAGATAAACCAAACCTTAGCGATGTTTATTCGCGAAATAGCTTTTGTTAGTCTTGCGGCTAAGCTACGGTTGACGGCATTAGGCAGTGCTGAGGTCGTCTTTCAAAAATACAGATGCAATTTGGTTGGTTGAGCAGGAGAGACATTGTTAAACAGTTGCGCAGTGTTACAAGTAACGGTTATCTGGAAAATGACTAATGACGGCAAGTTCTGTTATCTAAAACCAGCTCCTTCGTCGGCGTACAGTGTTTAAGATACTTATAGTTGCTGAGCTTTCATGTAAGGGCACAGTGGTCAGTAAGGTAGAGGTAAAGAGAGACACGGATTTGTACCTTGTAATAGCAACAGATAGTGCCGACAACGAAGAGTTTAATCTTACTTGGCGTGTCCAGAATGGCTTCAAGCTAACAGTTGTTTTCGCAGTGAGTTCTTGGTAGATAGAAACTAAAATCATGACGGTGATGAAACAGGTTCTAGTTTCTAGATGCGTGCAGTACCAAGGAGGAAGGCAACTACTTTGAGCGCATGTGAATATGAATCTCCGACACGAATACATTAAACGTCGCTTGGCAACACTTCCACGCAACGAATATGTAAATTTGACAAACCACAGACTAAGCCAAAGCCATAAAGGTACGTCAAAAGGTTAGAACAGCGCTTCATCGACACTCTTAAGCTTCGCATAAGAGTGTCGATGAAGCGCTGTACGCAAATGCTCTGCTTGCCAGGTTTGCTCTAGGGGCTTCTTGCGGCGCAATGGATAGCGCATCTGACTTCTAATCAGGGGGTTGTGCGTATTCAACGATTCTTAGTAGCGACGGCTATCACAAGACTTGCCACCGTAAGCTCGCACAGAAATCTTTTATGAAACGATGTTTGGGCCAAGAAACGTGCAGTTACAGCGTAGTGGATACGTTACCCATTCAAGTATTTCACCAGTCAACAATTGTCACAACCTTTGAAGGGTAGTAAATCAGTTTGTACATGACGGCAGCCATAGATGTCTGCGCACAGTAATTTTTTCAGTATATTCTGGTGCAATCTCCTATGCGTCAGCTTTGGTAGCTAGTACCGTGTACTTCTTGCCTCTCAAAGAAACACCGGATGTGTACTTCTAACACACAATTAATATATTTACTTAGCAATGCTGTTTTCGCTAAGACAACTTGCTTTGTCTGCTGCTAATTCCAGACTGAGTACCTGCGTTTCGAGCTGCCGTTCTACGCCACTGTTCTTCAATGTCTTGTCCTTCGTTCGTTATTCCAACTGCCACACCAACTGCCACACCAACTGCCACACCAACTGCCACACCAACTGCCACACCAACTGCCACACCAACTGCCACACCAACTGCCACACCAACTGCCACACCAACTGCCACACCAACTGCCACACCAACTGCCAACTGCCACACCAACTGCCAACTGCCAACTGCCAACTGCCAACTGCCACAACTTGGTGGCGCGTAATTACATCCGATTAGCGGTCGACACAGCGTTAAAATTGTCTTTGACAAAGCTTTGGTAAACATGTCAGCTGGGTCCTTCGTGCCGTAGACTTTAACAATGGTTTCGCAGTCCTTTCTTGATCTGGTCCCGCACGTAGTGGCAGCGTAGTTCGATATGGCGCGTCTTGCTGCTGTACATCGGCGTGCAAGCCAATGTAATAGCTGCAAAATTGTCAACGCCCAGTTGTAGCATCACTTGTGCGTTAATAAACGGTAGAATCTCGTCCAGAATATTTGCTATACCTCCCTTCATTGCGGCTTCGCACGCCGCGACATATCCGGCCTCTGCTGTTGATTGTGCAATAATGGTCTGCCGTCGCGCGGCTTATGCCACTGCACCGACAGCCATCATTAAAACGAATCCTGTAACGCTCTTCCACGAATCAGGATCATTGCCCGAATCCGCATCACAATGTCCATTTATGAGAAGCTCTCAAGTGTGGTCTGTGCCTGGTGACTGAGTTTGTCAAATACTTTCCGTAGCTAGATGTAATCCCCATATTGCGAGTACCAGCCAAACATCGAAAAACCCTTTTGACGGCACCACAAAGCTTTCCGAGTGGGATTGCATACAAATCTGCCGCCGATACAAAAAGAGAGATCGTGTAACAGGGATACACGAATATGAGTGTTTTACCACACCAATGTGGTGTGGCTGTACCTTGGGTACAAAAGTAGGTGATGTGACCGTACCTGAAGTACGAAGGGCCGCATCGCGGCAGAGAGCCAACAGACCGCTACTTATTTAAAGTATAGTGACTATGCATGTTTGCATAATAATAACAGGCTTTAGAGCCAGTAAATAGTGACTAGCACTAAGTATAGAGTAGGTGCTTCTATATTTAGTGTTAGAAGATAAACATAAATATAAATCAGATTCAAACCTGCTCTGTAAGTAAGCCTTACAGCTTTAGCGTTCGATTCCTCATGAGGAATCAGTATCTTTGATACTAGTCTTCTTAAGACGCGGTTGTAGCAATCGATTGGCACAAGCTTACGAGCTAGCCTAGGAGGGTTAAGCACCCTAAGACGTAAAAGCTCTCTGAGCTTGTCTTCCTCTGCACATAGTGCATCAGTAGCTTTGCTACAGTAGTTTGACTACTTCTTCTGCACATAGTGCATCTGCACATAGTGCATAAGTAGCGTATCTACAGTAGCTCGGCTACACATCCGGTGTTTTCTTGGAGAGGCAAGAAGAACACGGTACTAGCTACACAAAGCTGACGCATAGAGGATTGCAACAGGGTTATGAGCCCAAGCCTGAACGAAACGTAAGCGTAACGAAGTATCTTGTGCAATATTACGCAAAGAGCGACTCCGTTTGGAAGAAAATTCAAACGTTAAACATTCGGTCGAGACTTGAGCGAGCAAGAGTTCAAGTGGCGAAAATCTACCTGAGTGGTGTACAAAATGTCCAACAAGGTGGAGCTGAATAATATGGACGCCCTGTAGGATGGCAAGGCCAGTCCTGGGCGTACTATAAAAGAATGATGCAATCAACTTTCGAGGAGAAAGACGTGTTGGATTGTGCTACGGGAGACAGAGTTCACGCAGCTAACGCGAGTACAAACGAAGTGAATGCGTTTTGAGAAGCTCAAGTAACGATTAAGCAGCACCTTCTTGCGTCCTTATCGATGGAGTTGGGTCAACGAGTGATGACGAAAGCAACTGGCTTCAAGCAAGACGTGGAAGTATCTGGAGGACTTTTACGAGGGAAAGACGAATGCTGCAACGAGAACAAACCAGGAGATCATCTTGTATAACAAGTTTAACGCGATGAAATGCAAACTAAACTGAGACGTGGTGCAGCATATTGAAAAGATGTTCATGATAAAGGAACAACTAGTTGCTTTAAACACAGAAGTTCGCGACCCCATTTTTACGCAACTACTGACCAGTCATTACCATTAAATGCGCGTTTCGAGCGTCTACGGGGTATGGTGAAAAGCCGGGATGACAAAGTAGATACATCAGAGAAACTGAAAGATCAAATTTTCCGGATGGACAGCTACAGTAATTGTGCTCGAGAGACGAGTAGGTACGAGCAAGGACTTCATTTTGGTTGTTGCCATATGTAGGCCTCTCAACGTCTCTATCTTTGAGAAGTTAAGAGGCCTACATATGGCAACAACCAAAATGCAAGAAAGCCTGTTAAGGAACCATCTTTGCAAGAAATGCTCAATGGACTACACCCAGTTCAGTGACAGACACGAAACAAGGAACCTGCTTTAACTGTCATCAGTCGGGACATAGAATGGCAAACTGTCCTGTTATGCACAATACCAGCAGGAAAGATGAAAGACATGCCACATTTACGAAGAAATCGCAGTCAGAACGTAGTCTGAAGACGACTCATATGGAGCGCAGACAGTCAAGCAAACCGAAGGTTGGTAGGAAATTAAGTAACAGAAAGGAGATGAAGCCCACTCAGAGTGTGGCACCCCCTGGTAAGCGACAACAACACAAGAGCGATCATGGGTCCAGTGACCACCCAGTCTGGCAGTGGTGCCTGGATAGTGCTGCAAATGTTCATGTTGGGTCTTCTCGGTCACCTCCATGACAAACTCAGAGTCTTTGTTGATCAATACGCTTTCTCAGCACAGACTATGCTTTTAAATGCTCATGTTTTTTTTGTATTAACCTCGCTGTGGTCATCAAAGTAATAGTTGCATACACGAGAGCAAGCGCCGCTACTAGCACATACCCAGTCAGAAAATGCCAACTATGTAAGTCGCTTCATTTCAACGCGTGAGGAATACTTTGACATTTCAACTTTGATATAGTCTCGCGTCTGGGACTTGTTGACAAATTTGGTGGATCAAGCGAGTGAGATAAACACCAAAGACACGTATAGCCCACTAGCAATTTGTAGCGGGTTTACACGAATATGTGTATTTTACATACACACCTGCCACACCAATGTGGTGTGGCTGTACCTTGGGTACAAAAGTAGGTGATGTGACCGTACCTGAAGTACGAAGGGCCGCATCGCGGCAGAGAGCCAACAGGCCGCTATACTTATTTAAAGTATAGTGACTATGCATGTTTGCATAATAATAACAGGCTATAGAGCCAGTAAATAGTGACTAGCACTAAGTATAGAGTAGGTGCTTCTATATTTAGTGTTAGAAGATAAACATAAATATAAATCAGATTCAAACCTGCTCTGTAAGTAAGCCTTACAGCTTTAGCGTTCGATTCCTCATGAGGAATCAGTATCTTTGATACTAGTCTTCTTAAGACGCGGTTGTAGCAATCGATTGGCACAAGCTTACGAGCTAGCCTAGGAGGGTTAAGCACCCTAAGACGTAAAAGCTCTCTGAGCTTGTCTTCCTCTGCACATAGTGCATCAGTAGCTTTGCTACAGTAGTTTGACTACTTCTTCTGCACATAGTGCATCTGCACATAGTGCATAAGTAGCGTATCTACAGTAGCTCGGCTACACATCCGGTGTTTTCTTGGAGAGGCAAGAAGAACACGGTACTAGCTACACAAAGCTGACGCATAGAAGATTGCAACAGGGTTATGAGCCCAAGCCTGAACGAAACGTAAGCGTAACGAAGTATCTTGTGCAATAGTACGCAAAGAGCGACTCCGTTTGGAAGAAAATTCAAACGTTAAACATTCGGTCGAGACTTGAGCGAGCAAGAGTTCAAGTGGCGAAACTCTACCTGAGTGGTGTACAAAATGTCCAACAAGGGTGGAGCTGAATAATATGGACGCCCTGTAGGATGGCAAGGCCAGTCCTGGGCGTACTATAAAAGAATGATGCAATCAACTTTCGAGGAGAAAGACGTGTTGGATTGTGCTACGGGAGACAGAGTTCACGCAGCTAACGCGAGTACAAACGAAGTGAATGCGTTTTGAGAAGCTCAAGTAACGATTAAGCAGCACCTTCTTGCGTCCTTATCGATGGAGTTGGGTCAACGAGTGATGACGAAAGCAACTGGCTTCAAGCAAGACGTGGAAGTATCTGGAGGACTTTTACGAGGGAAAGACGAATGCTGCAACGAGAACAAACCAGGAGATCATCTTGTATAACAAGTTTAACGCGATGAAATGCAAACTAAACTGAGACGTGGTGCAGCATATTGAAAAGATGTTCATGATAAAGGAACAACTAGTTGCTTTAAACACAGAAGTTCGCGACCCCATTTTTACGCAACTACTGACCAGTCATTACCATTAAATGCGCGTTTCGAGCGTCTACGGGGTATGGTGAAAAGCCGGGATGACAAAGTAGATACATCAGAGAAACTGAAAGATCAAATTTTCCGGATGGACAGCTACAGTAATTGTGCTCGAGAGACGAGTAGGTACGAGCAAGGACTTCATTTTGGTTGTTGCCATATGTAGGCCTCTCAACGTCTCTATCTTTGAGAAGTTAAGAGGCCTACATATGGCAACAACCAAAATGCAAGAGAGCCTGTTAAGGAACCATCTTTGCAAGAAATGCTCAATGGACTACACCCAGTTCAGTGACAGACACGAAACAAGGAACCTGCTTTAACTGTCATCAGTCGGGACATAGAATGGCAAACTGTCCTGTTATGCACAATACCAGCAGGAAAGATGAAAGACATGCCACATTTACGAAGAAATCGCAGTCAGAACGTAGTCTGAAGACGACTCATATGGAGCGCAGACAGTCAAGCAAACCGAAGGTTGGTAGGAAATTAAGTAACAGAAAGGAGATGAAGCCCACTCAGAGTGTGGCACCCCCTGGTAAGCGACAACAACACAAGAGCGATCATGGGTCCAGTGACCACCCAGTCTGGCAGTGGTGCCTGGATAGTGCTGCAAATGTTCATGTTGGGTCTTCTCGGTCACCTCCATGACAAACTCAGAGTCTTTGTTGATCAATACGCTTTCTCAGCACAGACTATGCTTTTAAATGCTCATGTTTTTTTGTATTAACCTCGCTGTGGTCATCAAAGCAATAGTTGCATACACGAGAGCAAGCGCCGCTACTAGCACATACCCAGTCAGAAAATGCCAACTATGTAAGTCGCTTCATTTCAACGCGTGAGGAATACTTTGACATTTCAACTTTGATATAGTCTCGCGTCTGGGACTTGTTGACAAATTTGGTGGATCAAGCGAGTGAGATAAACACCAAAGACACGCATAGCCCACTAGCAATTTGTAGCGGGTTTACACGAATATGTGTATTTTACATACACACCTGCCACACCAATGTGGTGTGGCTGTACCTTGGGTACAAAAGTAGGTGATGTGACCGTACCTGAAGTACGAAGGGCCGCATCGCGGCAGAGAGCCAATAGGCCGCTATACTTATTTAAAGTATAGTGACTATGCATGTTTGCATAATAATAACAGGCTTTAGAGCCAGTAAATAGTGACTAGCACTAAGTATAGAGTAGGTGCTTCTATATTTAGTGTTAGAAGATAAACATAAATATAAATCAGATTCAAACCTGCTCTGTAAGTAAGCCTTACAGCTTTAGCGTTCGATTCCTCATGAGGAATCAGTATCTTTGATACTAGTCTTCTTGAGACGCGGTTGTAGCAATCGATTGGCACAAGCTTACGAGCTAGCCTAGGAGGGTTAAGCACCCTAAGACGTAAAAGCTCTCTGAGCTTGTCTTCCTCTGCACATAGTGCATCAGTAGCTTTGCTACAGTAGTTTGACTACTTCTTCTGCACATAGTGCATCTGCACATAGTGCATAAGTAGCGTATCTACAGTAGCTCGGCTACACATCCGGTGTTTTCTTGGAGAGGCAAGAAGAACACGGTACTAGCTACACAAAGCTGACGCATAGAAGATTGCAACAGGGTTATGAGCCCAAGCCTGAACGAAACGTAAGCGTAACGAAGTATCTTGTGCAATAGTACGCAAAGAGCGACTCCGTTTGGAAGAAAATTCAAACGTTAAACATTCGGTCGAGACTTGAGCGAGCAAGAGTTCAAGTGGCGAAACTCTACCTGAGTGGTGTACAAAATGTCCAACAAGGGTGGAGCTGAATAATATGGACGCCCTGTAGGATGGCAAGGCCAGTCCTGGGCGTACTATAAAAGAATGATGCAATCAACTTTCGAGGAGAAAGACGTGTTGGATTGTGCTACGGGAGACAGAGTTCACGCAGCTAACGCGAGTACAAACGAAGTGAATGCGTTTTGAGAAGCTCAAGTAACGATTAAGCAGCACCTTCTTGCGTCCTTATCGATGGAGTTGGGTCAACGAGTGATGACGAAAGCAACTGGCTTCAAGCAAGACGTGGAAGTATCTGGAGGACTTTTACGAGGGAAAGACGAATGCTGCAACGAGAACAAACCAGGAGATCATCTTGTATAACAAGTTTAACGCGATGAAATGCAAACTAAACTGAGACGTGGTGCAGCATATTGAAAAGATGTTCATGATAAAGGAACAACTAGTTGCTTTAAACACAGAAGTTCGCGACCCCATTTTTACGCAACTACTGACCAGTCATTACCATTAAATGCGCGTTTCGAGCGTCTACGGGGTATGGTGAAAAGCCGGGATGACAAAGTAGATACATCAGAGAAACTGAAAGATCAAATTTTCCGGATGGACAGCTACAGTAATTGTGCTCGAGAGACGAGTAGGTACGAGCAAGGACTTCATTTTGGTTGTTGCCATATGTAGGCCTCTCAACGTCTCTATCTTTGAGAAGTTAAGAGGCCTACATATGGCAACAACCAAAATGCAAGAGAGCCTGTTAAGGAACCATCTTTGCAAGAAATGCTCAATGGACTACACCCAGTTCAGTGACAGACACGAAACAAGGAACCTGCTTTAACTGTCATCAGTCGGGACATAGAATGGCAAACTGTCCTGTTATGCACAATACCAGCAGGAAAGATGAAAGACATGCCACATTTACGAAGAAATCGCAGTCAGAACGTAGTCTGAAGACGACTCATATGGAGCGCAGACAGTCAAGCAAACCGAAGGTTGGTAGGAAATTAAGTAACAGAAAGGAGATGAAGCCCACTCAGAGTGTGGCACCCCCTGGTAAGCGACAACAACACAAGAGCGATCATGGGTCCAGTGACCACCCAGTCTGGCAGTGGTGCCTGGATAGTGCTGCAAATGTTCATGTTGGGTCTTCTCGGTCACCTCCATGACAAACTCAGAGTCTTTGTTGATCAATACGCTTTCTCAGCACAGACTATGCTTTTAAATGCTCATGTTTTTTTGTATTAACCTCGCTGTGGTCATCAAAGCAATAGTTGCATACACGAGAGCAAGCGCCGCTACTAGCACATACCCAGTCAGAAAATGCCAACTATGTAAGTCGCTTCATTTCAACGCGTGAGGAATACTTTGACATTTCAACTTTGATATAGTCTCGCGTCTGGGACTTGTTGACAAATTTGGTGGATCAAGCGAGTGAGATAAACACCAAAGACACGCATAGCCCACTAGCAATTTGTAGCGGGTTTACACGAATATGTGTATTTTACATACACACCTGCCACACCAATGTGGTGTGGCTGTACCTTGGGTACAAAAGTAGGTGATGTGACCGTACCTGAAGTACGAAGGGCCGCATCGCGGCAGAGAGCCAACAGGCCGCTATACTTATTTAAAGTATAGTGACTATGCATGTTTGCATAATAATAACAGGCTATAGAGCCAGTAAATAGTGACTAGCACTAAGTATAGAGTAGGTGCTTCTATATTTAGTGTTAGAAGATAAACATAAATATAAATCAGATTCAAACCTGCTCTGTAAGTAAGCCTTACAGCTTTAGCGTTCGATTCCTCATGAGGAATCAGTATCTTTGATACTAGTCTTCTTAAGACGCGGTTGTAGCAATCGATTGGCACAAGCTTACGAGCTAGCCTAGGAGGGTTAAGCACCCTAAGACGTAAAAGCTCTCTGAGCTTGTCTTCCTCTGCACATAGTGCATCAGTAGCTTTGCTACAGTAGTTTGACTACTTCTTCTGCACATAGTGCATCTGCACATAGTGCATAAGTAGCGTATCTACAGTAGCTCGGCTACACATCCGGTGTTTTCTTGGAGAGGCAAGAAGAACACGGTACTAGCTACACAAAGCTGACGCATAGAAGATTGCAACAGGGTTATGAGCCCAAGCCTGAACGAAACGTAAGCGTAACGAAGTATCTTGTGCAATAGTACGCAAAGAGCGACTCCGTTTGGAAGAAAATTCAAACGTTAAACATTCGGTCGAGACTTGAGCGAGCAAGAGTTCAAGTGGCGAAACTCTACCTGAGTGGTGTACAAAATGTCCAACAAGGGTGGAGCTGAATAATATGGACGCCCTGTAGGATGGCAAGGCCAGTCCTGGGCGTACTATAAAAGAATGATGCAATCAACTTTCGAGGAGAAAGACGTGTTGGATTGTGCTACGGGAGACAGAGTTCACGCAGCTAACGCGAGTACAAACGAAGTGAATGCGTTTTGAGAAGCTCAAGTAACGATTAAGCAGCACCTTCTTGCGTCCTTATCGATGGAGTTGGGTCAACGAGTGATGACGAAAGCAACTGGCTTCAAGCAAGACGTGGAAGTATCTGGAGGACTTTTACGAGGGAAAGACGAATGCTGCAACGAGAACAAACCAGGAGATCATCTTGTATAACAAGTTTAACGCGATGAAATGCAAACTAAACTGAGACGTGGTGCAGCATATTGAAAAGATGTTCATGATAAAGGAACAACTAGTTGCTTTAAACACAGAAGTTCGCGACCCCATTTTTACGCAACTACTGACCAGTCATTACCATTAAATGCGCGTTTCGAGCGTCTACGGGGTATGGTGAAAAGCCGGGATGACAAAGTAGATACATCAGAGAAACTGAAAGATCAAATTTTCCGGATGGACAGCTACAGTAATTGTGCTCGAGAGACGAGTAGGTACGAGCAAGGACTTCATTTTGGTTGTTGCCATATGTAGGCCTCTCAACGTCTCTATCTTTGAGAAGTTAAGAGGCCTACATATGGCAACAACCAAAATGCAAGAGAGCCTGTTAAGGAACCATCTTTGCAAGAAATGCTCAATGGACTACACCCAGTTCAGTGACAGACACGAAACAAGGAACCTGCTTTAACTGTCATCAGTCGGGACATAGAATGGCAAACTGTCCTGTTATGCACAATACCAGCAGGAAAGATGAAAGACATGCCACATTTACGAAGAAATCGCAGTCAGAACGTAGTCTGAAGACGACTCATATGGAGCGCAGACAGTCAAGCAAACCGAAGGTTGGTAGGAAATTAAGTAACAGAAAGGAGATGAAGCCCACTCAGAGTGTGGCACCCCCTGGTAAGCGACAACAACACAAGAGCGATCATGGGTCCAGTGACCACCCAGTCTGGCAGTGGTGCCTGGATAGTGCTGCAAATGTTCATGTTGGGTCTTCTCGGTCACCTCCATGACAAACTCAGAGTCTTTGTTGATCAATACGCTTTCTCAGCACAGACTATGCTTTTAAATGCTCATGTTTTTTTGTATTAACCTCGCTGTGGTCATCAAAGCAATAGTTGCATACACGAGAGCAAGCGCCGCTACTAGCACATACCCAGTCAGAAAATGCCAACTATGTAAGTCGCTTCATTTCAACGCGTGAGGAATACTTTGACATTTCAACTTTGATATAGTCTCGCGTCTGGGACTTGTTGACAAATTTGGTGGATCAAGCGAGTGAGATAAACACCAAAGACACGCATAGCCCACTAGCAATTTGTAGCGGGTTTACACGAATATGTGTATTTTACATACACACCTGCCACACCAATGTGGTGTAGCTGTACCTTGGGTACAAAAGTAGGTGATGTGACCGTACCTGAAGTACGAAGGGCCGCATCGCGGCAGAGAGCCAATAGGTCGCTATACTTATTTAAAGTATAGTGACTATGCATGTTTGCATAATAATAACAGGCTATAGAGCCAGTAAATAGTGACTAGCACTAAGTATAGAGTAGGTGCTTCTATATTTAGTGTTAGAAGATAAACATAAATATAAATCAGATTCAAACCTGCTCTGTAAGTAAGCCTTACAGCTTTAGCGTTCGATTCCTCATGAGGAATCAGTATCTTTGATACTAGTCTTCTTAAGACGCGGTTGTAGCAATCGATTGGCACAAGCTTACGAGCTAGCCTAGGAGGGTTAAGCACCCTAAGACGTAAAAGCTCTCTGAGCTTGTCTTCCTCTGCACATAGTGCATCAGTAGCTTTGCTACAGTAGTTTGACTACTTCTTCTGCACATAGTGCATCTGCACATAGTGCATAAGTAGCGTATCTACAGTAGCTCGGCTACACATCCGGTGTTTTCTTGGAGAGGCAAGAAGAACACGGTACTAGCTACACAAAGCTGACGCATAGAAGATTGCAACAGGGTTATGAGCCCAAGCCTGAACGAAACGTAAGCGTAACGAAGTATCTTGTGCAATAGTACGCAAAGAGCGACTCCGTTTGGAAGAAAATTCAAACGTTAAACATTCGGTCGAGACTTGAGCGAGCAAGAGTTCAAGTGGCGAAACTCTACCTGAGTGGTGTACAAAATGTCCAACAAGGGTGGAGCTGAATAATATGGACGCCCTGTAGGATGGCAAGGCCAGTCCTGGGCGTACTATAAAAGAATGATGCAATCAACTTTCGAGGAGAAAGACGTGTTGGATTGTGCTACGGGAGACAGAGTTCACGCAGCTAACGCGAGTACAAACGAAGTGAATGCGTTTTGAGAAGCTCAAGTAACGATTAAGCAGCACCTTCTTGCGTCCTTATCGATGGAGTTGGGTCAACGAGTGATGACGAAAGCAACTGGCTTCAAGCAAGACGTGGAAGTATCTGGAGGACTTTTACGAGGGAAAGACGAATGCTGCAACGAGAACAAACCAGGAGATCATCTTGTATAACAAGTTTAACGCGATGAAATGCAAACTAAACTGAGACGTGGTGCAGCATATTGAAAAGATGTTCATGATAAAGGAACAACTAGTTGCTTTAAACACAGAAGTTCGCGACCCCATTTTTACGCAACTACTGACCAGTCATTACCATTAAATGCGCGTTTCGAGCGTCTACGGGGTATGGTGAAAAGCCGGGATGACAAAGTAGATACATCAGAGAAACTGAAAGATCAAATTTTCCGGATGGACAGCTACAGTAATTGTGCTCGAGAGACGAGTAGGTACGAGCAAGGACTTCATTTTGGTTGTTGCCATATGTAGGCCTCTCAACGTCTCTATCTTTGAGAAGTTAAGAGGCCTACATATGGCAACAACCAAAATGCAAGAGAGCCTGTTAAGGAACCATCTTTGCAAGAAATGCTCAATGGACTACACCCAGTTCAGTGACAGACACGAAACAAGGAACCTGCTTTAAATGTCATCAGTCGGGACACAGAATGGCAAACTGTCCTGTTATGCACAATACCAGCAGGAAAGATGAAAGACATGCCACATTTACGAAGAAATCGCAGTCAGAACGTAGTCTGAAGACGACTCATATGGAGCGCAGACAGTCAAGCAAACCGAAGGTTGGTAGGAAATTAAGTAACAGAAAGGAGATGAAGCCCACTCAGAGTGTGGCACCCCCTGGTAAGCGACAATAACACAAGAGCGATCATGGGTCCAGTGACCACCCAGTCTGGCAGTGGTGCCTGGATAGTGCTGCAAATGTTCATGTTGGGTCTTCTCGGTCACCTCCATGACAAACTCAGAGTCTTTGTTGATCAATACGCTTTCTCAGCACAGACTATGCTTTTAAATGCTCATGTTTTTTTGTATTAACCTCGCTGTGGTCATCAAAGTAATAGTTGCATACACGAGAGCAAGCGCCGCTACTAGCACATACCCAGTCAGAAAATGCCAACTATGTAAGTCGCTTCATTTCAACGCGTGAGGAATACTTTGACATTTCAACTTTGATATAGTCTCGCGTCTGGGACTTGTTGACAAATTTGGTGGATCAAGCGAGTGAGATAAACACCAAAGACACGTATAGCCCACTGGCAATTTGTAGCGGGTTTACACGAATATGTGTATTTTACATACACACCTGCCACACCAATGTGGTGTGGCTGTACCTTGGGTACAAAAGTAGGTGATGTGACCGTACCTGAAGTACGAAGGGCCGCATCGCGGCAGAGAGCCAACAGACCGCTATACTTATTTAAAGTATAGTGACTATGCATGTTTGCATAATAATAACAGGCTTTAGAGCCAGTAAATAGTGACTAGCACTAAGTATAGAGTAGGTGCTTCTATATTTAGTGTTAGAAGATAAACATAAATATAAATCAGATTCAAACCTGCTCTGTAAGTAAGCCTTACAGCTTTAGCGTTCGATTCCTCATGAGGAATCAGTATCTTTGATACTAGTCTTCTTAAGACGCGGTTGTAGCAATCGATTGGCACAAGCTTACGAGCTAGCCTAGGAGGGTTAAGCACCCTAAGACGTAAAAGCTCTCTGAGCTTGTCTTCCTCTGCACATAGTGCATCAGTAGCTTTGCTACAGTAGTTTGACTACTTCTTCTGCACATAGTGCATCTGCACATAGTGCATAAGTAGCGTATCTACAGTAGCTCGGCTACACATCCGGTGTTTTCTTGGAGAGGCAAGAAGAACACGGTACTAGCTACACAAAGCTGACGCATAGAAGATTGCAACAGGGTTATGAGCCCAAGCCTGAACGAAACGTAAGCGTAACGAAGTATCTTGTGCAATAGTACGCAAAGAGCGACTCCGTTTGGAAGAAAATTCAAACGTTAAACATTCGGTCGAGACTTGAGCGAGCAAGAGTTCAAGTGGCGAAACTCTACCTGAGTGGTGTACAAAATGTCCAACAAGGGTGGAGCTGAATAATATGGACGCCCTGTAGGATGGCAAGGCCAGTCCTGGGCGTACTATAAAAGAATGATGCAATCAACTTTCGAGGAGAAAGACGTGTTGGATTGTGCTACGGGAGACAGAGTTCACGCAGCTAACGCGAGTACAAACGAAGTGAATGCGTTTTGAGAAGCTCAAGTAACGATTAAGCAGCACCTTCTTGCGTCCTTATCGATGGGGTTGGGTCAACGAGTGATGACGAAAGCAACTGGCTTCAAGCAAGACGTGGAAGTACCTGGAGGACTTTTACGAGGGAAAGACGAATGCTGCAACGAGAACAAACCAGGAGATCATCTTGTATAACAAGTTTAACGCGATGAAATGCAAACTAAACTGAGACGTGGTGCAGCATATTGAAAAGATGTTCATGATAAAGGAACAACTAGTTGCTTTAAACACAGAAGTTCGCGACCCCATTTTTACGCAACTACTGACCAGTCATTACCATTAAATGCGCGTTTCGAGCGTCTACGGGGTATGGTGAAAAGCCGGGATGACAAAGTAGATACATCAGAGAAACTGAAAGATCAAATTTTCCGGATGGACAGCTACAGTAATTGTGCTCGAGAGACGAGTAGGTACGAGCAAAGACTTCATTTTGGTTGTTGCCATATGTAGGCCTCTCAACGTCTCTATCTTTGAGAAGTTAAGAGGCCTACATATGGCAACAACCAAAATGCAAGAGAGCCTGTTAAGGAACCATCTTTGCAAGAAATGCTCAATGGACTACACCCAGTTCAGTGACAGACACGAAACAAGGAACCTGCTTTAAATGTCATCAGTCGGGACATAGAATGGCAAACTGTCCTGTTATGCACAATACCAGCAGGAAAGATGAAAGACATGCCACATTTACGAAGAAATCGCAGTCAGAACGTAGTCTGAAGACGACTCATATGGAGCGCAGACAGTCAAGCAAACCGAAGGTTGGTAGGAAATTAAGTAACAGAAAGGAGATGAAGCCCACTCAGAGTGTGGCACCCCCTGGTAAGCGACAACAACACAAGAGCGATCATGGGTCCAGTGACCACCCAGTCTGGCAGTGGTGCCTGGATAGTGCTGCAAATGTTCATGTTGGGTCTTCTCGGTCACCTCCATGACAAACTCAGAGTCTTTGTTGATCAATACGCTTTCTCAGCACAGACTATGCTTTTAAATGCTCATGTTTTTTTGTATTAACCTCGCTGTGGTCATCAAAGCAATAGTTGCATACACGAGAGCAAGCGCCGCTACTAGCACATACCCAGTCAGAAAATGCCAACTATGTAAGTCGCTTCATTTCAACGCGTGAGGAATACTTTGACATTTCAACTTTGATATAGTCTCGCGTCTGGGACTTGTTGACAAATTTGGTGGATCAAGCGAGTGAGATAAACACCAAAGACACGTATAGCCCACTGGCAATTTGTAGCGGGTTTACACGAATATGTGTATTTTACATACACACCTGCCACACCAATGTGGTGTGGCTGTACCTTGGGTACAAAAGTAGGTGATGTGACCGTACCTGAAGTACGAAGGGCCGCATCGCGGCAGAGAGCCAACAGGCCGCTATACTTATTTAAAGTATAGTGACTATGCATGTTTGCATAATAATAACAGGCTATAGAGCCAGTAAATAGTGACTAGCACTAAGTATAGAGTAGGTGCTTCTATATTTAGTGTTAGAAGATAAACATAAATATAAATCAGATTCAAACCTGCTCTGTAAGTAAGCCTTACAGCTTTAGCGTTCGATTCCTCATGAGGAATCAGTATCTTTGATACTAGTCTTCTTAAGACGCGGTTGTAACAATCGATTGGCACAAGCTTACGAGCTAGCCTAGGAGGGTTAAGCACCCTAAGACGTAAAAGCTCTCTGAGCTTGTCTTCCTCTGCACATAGTGCATCAGTAGCTTTGCTACAGTAGTTTGACTACTTCTTCTGCACATAGTGCATCTGCACATAGTGCATAAGTAGCGTATCTACAGTAGCTCGGCTACACATCCGGTGTTTTCTTGGAGAGGCAAGAAGAACACGGTACTAGCTACACAAAGCTGACGCATAGAAGATTGCAACAGGGTTATGAGCCCAAGCCTGAATGAAACGTAAGCGTAACGAAGTATCTTGTGCAATAGTACGCAAAGAGCGACTCCGTTTGGAAGAAAATTCAAACGTTAAACATTCGGTCGAGACTTGAGCGAGCAAGAGTTCAAGTGGCGAAACTCTACCTGAGTGGTGTACAAAATGTCCAACAAGGGTGGAGCTGAATAATATGGACGCCCTGTAGGATGGCATGGCCAGTCCTGGGCGTACTATAAAAGAATGATGCAATCAACTTTCGAGGAGAAAGACGTGCTGGATTGTGCTACGGGAGACAAAGTTCACGCAGCTAACGCGAGCACAAACGAAGTGAATGCGTTTTGAGAAGCTCAAGTAACGATTAAGCAGCACCTTCTTGCGTCCTTATCGATGGGGTTGGGTCAGCGAGTGATGACGAAAGCAACTGGCTTCAAGCAAGATGTGGAAGTACCTGGAGGACTTTTTCGAGGGAAAGACGAATGCTGCAACGAGAACAAACCAGGAGATCATCTTGTATAACAAGTTTAACGCGATGAAATGCAAACTAAATTGGGACGTGGTGCAGCATATTGAAAAGATGTTCATGATAAAGGAACAACTAGTTGCTTTAAACACAGAAGTTCGCGACCCCATTTTTACGCAACTACTGACCAGCCATTACCATTAAATGCGCGTTTCGAGCGTCTACGGGGTATGGTGAAAAGCCGGGATGACAAAGTAGATACATCAGAGAAACTGAAAGATCAAATTTTCCGGATGGACAGCTACAGTAATTGTGCTCGAGAGACGAGTAGGTACGAGCAAAGACTTCATTTTGGTTGTTGCCATATGTAGGCCTCTCAACGTCTCTATCTTTGAGAAGTTAAGAGGCCTACATATGGCAACAACCAAAATGCAAGAGAGCCTGTTAAGGAACCATCTTTGCAAGAAATGCTCAATGGACTACACCCAGTTCAGTGACAGACACGAAACAAGGAACCTGCTTTAAATGTCATCAGTCGGGACACAGAATGACAAACTGTCCTGTTATGCACAATACCAGCAGGAAAGATGAAAGACATGCCACATTTACGAAGAAATCGCAGTCAGAACGTAGTCTGAAGACGACTCATATGGAGCGCAGACAGTCAAGCAAACCGAAGGTTGGTAGGAAATTAAGTAACAGAAAGGAGATGAAGCCCACTCAGAGTGTGGCACCCCCTGGTAAGCGACAATAACACAAGAGCGATCATGGGTCCAGTGACCACCCAGTCTGGCAGTGGTGCCTGGATAGTGCTGCAAATGTTCATGTTGGGTCTTCTCGGTCACCTCCATGACAAACTCAGAGTCTTTGTTGATCAATACGCTTTCTCAGCACAAACTATGCTTTTAAATGCTCATGTTTTTTTGTATTAACCTCGCTGTGGTCATCAAAGCAATAGTTGCATACACGAGAGCAAGCTCCACTACTAGCACATACCCAGTCAGAAAATGCCAACTATGTAAGTCGCATCATTTCAACGCGTGAGGAATACTTTGACATTTCAACTTTGATATAGTCTCGCGTCTGGAACTTGTCAACAAATTTGGTTGATCAAGCGAGTGAGATCAACACCAAAGACACGTATAGCCCACTGGCAATTTGTAGCGGGTTTACACGAATATGTGTATTTTACATACACACCTGCCACACCAATGTGGTGTGGCTGTACCTTGGGTACAAAAGTAGGTGATGTGACCGTACCTGAAGTACGAAGGGCCGCATCGTGGCAGAGAGCCAACAGACCGCTATACTTATTTAAAGTATAGTGACTATGCATGTTTGCATAATAATAACAGGCTATAGAGCCAGTAAATAGTGACTAGCACTAAGTATAGAGTAGGTGCTTCTATATTTAGTGTTAGAAGATAAACATAAATATAAATCAGATTCAAACCTGATCTGTAAGTAAGCCTTACAGCTTTAGCGTTCGATTCCTCATGAGGAATCAGTATCTTTGATACTAATCTTCTTAAGACGCGGTTGTAACAATCGATTGGCACAAGCTTACGAGCTAGCCTAGGAGGGTTAAGCACCCTGAGACGTAAAAGCTCTCTGAGCTTGTCTTCCTCTGCACATAGTGCATCAGTAGCTTTGCTACAGTAGTTTGACTACTTCTTCTGCACATAGTGCATCTGCACATAGTGCATAAGTAGCGTATCTACAGTAGCTCGGCTACACATCCGGTGTTTTCTTGGAGAGGCAAGAAGAACACGGTACTAGCTACACAAAGCTGACGCATAGAAGATTGCAACAGGGTTATGAGCCCAAGCCTGAATGAAACGTAAGCGTAACGAAGTATCTTGTGCAATAGTACACAAAGAGCGACTCCGTTTGGAAGAAAATTCAAACGTTAAACATTCGGTCGAGACTTGAGCGAGCAAGAGTTCAAGTGGCGAAACTCTACCTGAGTGGTGTACAAAATGTCCAACAAGGGTGGAGCTGAATAATATGGACGCCCTGTAGGATGGCATGGACAGTCCTGGGCGTACTATAAAAGAATGATGCAATCAACTTTCGAGGAGAAAGACGTGCTGGATTGTGCTACGGGAGACAAAGTTCACGCAGCTAACGCGAGCACAAACGAAGTGAATGCGTTTTGAGAAGCTCAAGTAACGATTAAGCAGCACCTTCTTGCGTCCTTATCGATGGGGTTGGGTCAGCGAGTGATGACGAAAGCAACTGGCTTCAAGCAAGATGTGGAAGTACCTGGAGGACTTTTTCGAGGGAAAGACGAATGCTGCAACGAGAACAAACCAGGAGATCATCTTGTATAACAAGTTTAACGCGATGAAATGCAAACTAAATTGGGACGTGGTGTAGCATATTGAAAAGATGTTCATGATAAAGGAACAACTAGTTGCTTTAAACACAGAAGTTTGCGACCCCATTTTTTACGCAACTACTGACCAGCCATTACCATCAAATGCGCGTTTCGAGCGTCTACGGGGTATGGTGAAAAGCCGGGATGACAAAGTAGATACATCATAGAAACTGAAAGATCAAATTTTCCGGATGGACAGCTACAGTAATTGTGCTCGAGAGACGAGTAGGTACGAGCAAAGACTTCATTTTGGTTGTTGCCATATGTAGGCCTCTCAACGTCTCTATCTTTGAGAAGTTAAGAGGCCTACATATGGCAACAACCAAAATGCAAGAGAGCCTGTTAAGGAACCATCTTTGCAAGAAATGCTCAATGGACTACACCCAGTTCAGTGACAGACACGAAACAAGGAACCTGCTTTAAATGTCATCAGTCGGGACACAGAATGACAAACTGTCCTGTTATGCACAATACCAGCAGGAAAGATGAAAGACATGCCACGTTTACGAAGAAATCGCAGTCAGAACGTAGTCTGAAGACGACTCATATGGAGCGCAGACAGTCAAGCAAACCGAAGGTTGGTAGGAAATTAAGTAACAGAAAGGAGATGAAACCCACTCAGAGTGTGGCACCCCCTGGTAAGCGACAACAACACAAGAGCGATCATGGGTCCAGTGACCACCCAGTCTGGCAGTGGTGCCTGGATAGTGCTGCAAATGTTCATGTTGGGTCTTCTCGGTCACCTCCATGACAAACTCAGAGTCTTTGTTGATCAATACGCTTTCTCAGCACAAACTATGCTTTTAAATGCTCATGTTTTTTTGTATTAACCTCGCTGTGGTCATCAAAGCAATAGTTGCATACACGAGAGCAAGCTCCACTACTAGCACATACCCAGTCAGAAAATGCCAACTATGTAAGTCGCATCATTTCAACGCGTGAGGAATACTTTGACATTTCAACTTTGATATAGTCTCGCGTCTGGGACTTGTCAACAAATTTGGTTGATCAAGCGAGTGAGATCAACACCAAAGACACGTATAGCCCACTGGCAATTTGTAGCGGGTTTACACGAATATGTGTATTTTACATACACACCTGCCACACCAATGTGGTGTGGCTGTACCTTGGGTACAAAAGTAGGTGATGTGACCGTACCTGAAGTACGAAGGGCCGCATCGCGGCAGAGAGCCAACAGACCGCTATACTTATTTAAAGTATAGTGACTATGCATGTTTGCATAATAATAACAGGCTATAGAGCCAGTAAATAGTGACTAGCACTAAGTATAGAGTAGGTGCTTCTATATTTAGTGTTAGAAGATAAACATAAATATAAATCAGATTCAAACCTGATCTGTAAGTAAGCCTTACAGCTTTAGCGTTCGATTCCTCATGAGGAATCAGTATCTTTGATACTAATCTTCTTAAGACGCGGTTGTAACAATCGATTGGCACAAGCTTACGAGCTAGCCTAGGAGGGTTAAGCACCCTGAGACGTAAAAGCTCTCTGAGCTTGTCTTCCTCTGCACATAGTGCATCAGTAGCTTTGCTACAGTAGTTTGACTACTTCTTCTGCACATAGTGCATCTGCACATAGTGCATAAGTAGCGTATCTACAGTAGCTCGGCTACACATCCGGTGTTTTCTTGGAGAGGCAAGAAGAACACGGTACTAGCTACACAAAGCTGACGCATAGAAGATTGCAACAGGGTTATGAGCCCAAGCCTGAATGAAACGTAAGCGTAACGAAGTATCTTGTGCAATAGTACGCAAAGAGCGACTCCGTTTGGAAGAAAATTCAAACGTTAAACATTCGGTCGAGACTTGAGCGAGCAAGAGTTCAAGTGGCGAAACTCTACCTGAGTGGTGTACAAAATGTCCAACAAGGGTGGAGCTGAATAATATGGACGCCCTGTAGGATGGCATGGACAGTCCTGGGCGTACTATAAAAGAATGATGCAATCAACTTTCGAGGAGAAAGACGTGCTGGATTGTGCTACGGGAGACAAAGTTCACGCAGCTAACGCGAGCACAAACGAAGTGAATGCGTTTTGAGAAGCTCAAGTAACGATTAAGCAGCACCTTCTTGCGTCCTTATCGATGGGGTTGGGTCAGCGAGTGATGACGAAAGCAACTGGCTTCAAGCAAGATGTGGAAGTACCTGGAGGACTTTTTCGAGGGAAAGACGAATGCTGCAACGAGAACAAACCAGGAGATCATCTTGTATAACAAGTTTAACGCGATGAAATGCAAACTAAATTGGGACGTGGTGTAGCATATTGAAAAGATGTTCATGATAAAGGAACAACTAGTTGCTTTAAACACAGAAGTTTGCGACCCCTTTTTTACGCAACTACTGACCAGCCATTACCATCAAATGCGCGTTTCGAGCGTCTACGGGGTATGGTGAAAAGCCGGGATGACAAAGTAGATACATCATAGAAACTGAAAGATCAAATTTTCCGGATGGACAGCTACAGTAATTGTGCTCGAGAGACGAGTAGGTACGAGCAAAGACTTCATTTTGGTTGTTGCCATATGTAGGCCTCTCAACGTCTCTATCTTTGAGAAGTTAAGAGGCCTACATATGGCAACAACCAAAATGCAAGAGAGCCTGTTAAGGAACCATCTTTGCAAGAAATGCTCAATGGACTACACCCAGTTCAGTGACAGACACGAAACAAGGAACCTGCTTTAAATGTCATCAGTCGGGACACAGAATGACAAACTGTCCTGTTATGCACAATACCAGCAGGAAAGATGAAAGACATGCCACGTTTACGAAGAAATCGCAGTCAGAACGTAGTCTGAAGACGACTCATATGGAGCGCAGACAGTCAAGCAAACCGAAGGTTGGTAGGAAATTAAGTAACAGAAAGGAGATGAAACCCACTCAGAGTGTGGCACCCCCTGGTAAGCGACAACAACACAAGAGCGATCATGGGTCCAGTGACCACCCAGTCTGGCAGTGGTGCCTGGATAGTGCTGCAAATGTTCATGTTGGGTCTTCTCGGTCACCTCCATGACAAACTCAGAGTCTTTGTTGATCAATACGCTTTCTCAGCACAAACTATGCTTTTAAATGCTCATGTTTTTTTGTATTAACCTCGCTGTGGTCATCAAAGCAATAGTTGCATACACGAGAGCAAGCTCCACTACTAGCACATACCCAGTCAGAAAATGCCAACTATGTAAGTCGCATCATTTCAACGCGTGAGGAATACTTTGACATTTCAACTTTGATATAGTCTCGCGTCTGGGACTTGTCAACAAATTTGGTTGATCAAGCGAGTGAGATCAACACCAAAGACACGTATAGCCCACTGGCAATTTGTAGCGGGTTTACACGAATATGTGTATTTTACATACACACCTGCCACACCAATGTGGTGTGGCTGTACCTTGGGTACAAAAGTAGGTGATGTGACCGTACCTGAAGTACGAAGGGCCGCATCGCGGCAGAGAGCCAACAGACCGCTATACTTATTTAAAGTATAGTGACTATGCATGTTTGCATAATAATAACAGGCTATAGAGCCAGTAAATAGTGACTAGCACTAAGTATAGAGTAGGTGCTTCTATATTTAGTGTTAGAAGATAAACATAAATATAAATCAGATTCAAACCTGATCTGTAAGTAAGCCTTACAGCTTTAGCGTTCGATTCCTCATGAGGAATCAGTATCTTTGATACTAATCTTCTTAAGACGCGGTTGTAACAATCGATTGGCACAAGCTTACGAGCTAGCCTAGGAGGGTTAAGCACCCTGAGACGTAAAAGCTCTCTGAGCTTGTCTTCCTCTGCACATAGTGCATCAGTAGCTTTGCTACAGTAGTTTGACTACTTCTTCTGCACATAGTGCATCTGCACATAGTGCATAAGTAGCGTATCTACAGTAGCTCGGCTACACATCCGGTGTTTTCTTGGAGAGGCAAGAAGAACACGGTACTAGCTACACAAAGCTGACGCATAGAAGATTGCAACAGGGTTATGAGCCCAAGCCTGAATGAAACGTAAGCGTAACGAAGTATCTTGTGCAATAGCACGCAAAGAGCGACTCCGTTTGGAAGAAAATTCAAACGTTAAACATTCGGTCGAGACTTGAGCGAGCAAGAGTTCAAGTGGCGAAACTCTACCTGAGTGGTGTACAAAATGTCCAACAAGGGTGGAGCTGAATAATATGGACGCCCTGTAGGATGGCATGGACAGTCCTGGGCGTACTATAAAAGAATGATGCAATCAACTTTCGAGGAGAAAGACGTGCTGGATTGTGCTACGGGAGACAAAGTTCACGCAGCTAACGCGAGCACAAACGAAGTGAATGCGTTTTGAGAAGCTCAAGTAACGATTAAGCAGCACCTTCTTGCGTCCTTATCGATGGGGTTGGGTCAGCGAGTGATGACGAAAGCAACTGGCTTCAAGCAAGATGTGGAAGTACCTGGAGGACTTTTTCGAGGGAAAGACGAATGCTGCAACGAGAACAAACCAGGAGATCATCTTGTATAACAAGTTTAACGCGATGAAATGCAAACTAAATTGGGACGTGGTGTAGCATATTGAAAAGATGTTCATGATAAAGGAACAACTAGTTGCTTTAAACACAGAAGTTTGCGACCCCTTTTTTACGCAACTACTGACCAGCCATTACCATCAAATGCGCGTTTCGAGCGTCTACGGGGTATGGTGAAAAGCCGGGATGACAAAGTAGATACATCATAGAAACTGAAAGATCAAATTTTCCGGATAGACAGCTACAGTAATTGTGCTCGAGAGACGAGTAGGTACGAGCAAAGACTTCATTTTGGTTGTTGCCATATGTAGGCCTCTCAACGTCTCTATCTTTGAGAAGTTAAGAGGCCTACATATGGCAACAACCAAAATGCAAGAGAGCCTGTTAAGGAACCATCTTTGCAAGAAATGCTCAACGGACTACACCCAGTTCAGTGACAGACACGAAACAAGGAACCTGCTTTAAATGTCATCAGTCGGGACATAGAATGACAAACTGTCCTGTTATGCACAATACCAGCAGGAAAGATGAAAGACATGCCACGTTTACGAAGAAATCGCAGTCAGAACGTAGTCTGAAGACGACTCATATGGAGCGCAGACAGTCAAGCAAACCGAAGGTTGGTAGGAAATTAAGTAACAGAAAGGAGATGAAATCCACTCAGAGTGTGGCACCCCCTGGTAAGCGACAACAACACAAGAGCGATCATGGGTCCAGTGACCACCCAGTCTGGCAGTGGCGCCTGGATAGTGCTGCAAATGTTCATGTTGGGTCTTCTCGGTCACCTCCATGACAAACTCAGAGTCTTTGTTGATCAATACGCTTTCTCAGCACAAACTATGCTTTTAAATGCTCATGTTTTTTTGTATTAACCTCGCTGTGGTCATCAAAGCAATAGTTGCATACACGAGAGCAAGCTCCACTACTAGCACATACCCAGTCAGAAAATGCCAACTATGTAAGTCGCATCATTTCAACGCGTGAGGAATACTTTGACATTTCAACTTTGATATAGTCTCGCATCTGGGACTTGTTGACAAATTTGGTTGATCAAGCGAGTGAGATCAACACCAAAGACACGTATAGCCCACTGGCAATTTGTAGCGGGTTTACACGAATATGTGTATTTTACATACACACCTGCCACACCAATGTGGTGTGGCTGTACCTTGGGTACAAAAGTAGGTGATGTGACCGTACCTGAAGTACGAAGGGCCGCATCGTGGCAGAGAGCCAACAGACCGCTATACTTATTTAAAGTATAGTGACTATGCATGTTTGCATAATAATAACAGGCTATAGAGCCAGTAAATAGTGACTAGCACTAAGTATAGAGTAGGTGCTTCTATATTTAGTGTTAGAAGATAAACATAAATATAAATCAGATTCAAACCTGATCTGTAAGTAAGCCTTACAGCTTTAGCGTTCGATTCCTCATGAGGAATCAGTATCTTTGATACTAATCTTCTTAAGACGCGGTTGTAACAATCGATTGGCACAAGCTTACGAGCTAGCCTAGGAGGGTTAAGCACCCTGAGACGTAAAAGCTCTCTGAGCTTGTCTTCCTCTGCACATAGTGCATCAGTAGCTTTGCTACAGTAGTTTGACTACTTCTTCTGCACATAGTGCATCTGCACATAGTGCATAAGTAGCGTATCTACAGTAGCTCGGCTACACATCCGGTGTTTTCTTGGAGAGGCAAGAAGAACACGGTACTAGCTACACAAAGCTGACGCATAGAAGATTGCAACAGGGTTATGAGCCCAAGCCTGAATGAAACGTAAGCGTAACGAAGTATCTTGTGCAATAGCACGCAAAGAGCGACTCCGTTTGGAAGAAAATTCAAACGTTAAACATTCGGTCGAGACTTGAGCGAGCAAGAGTTCAAGTGGCGAAACTCTACCTGAGTGGTGTACAAAATGTCCAACAAGGTGGAGCTGAATAATATGGACGCCCTGTAGGATGGCATGGACAGTCCTGGGCGTACTATAAAAGAATGATGCAATCAACTTTCGAGGAGAAAGACGTGCTGGATTGTGCTACGGGAGACAAAGTTCACGCAGCTAACGCGAGCACAAACGAAGTGAATGCGTTTTGAGAAGCTCAAGTAACGATTAAGCAGCACCTTCTTGCGTCCTTATCGATGGGGTTGGGTCAGCGAGTGATGACGAAAGCAACTGGCTTCAAGCAAGATGTGGAAGTACCTGGAGGACTTTTTCGAGGGAAAGACGAATGCTGCAACGAGAACAAACCAGGAGATCATCTTGTATAACAAGTTTAACGCGATGAAATGCAAACTAAATTGGGACGTGGTGTAGCATATTGAAAAGATGTTCATGATAAAGGAACAACTAGTTGCTTTAAACACAGAAGTTTGCGACCCCTTTTTTACGCAACTACTGACCAGTCATTACCATCAAATGTGCGTTTTGATGGGCGCGGGACTGGCACCAGACAGATCGTAGGCCGTCAGCCGCAAGAGATATAAGAATCTCGTTAATATAATGCTCGGCCGTTAAACGACTGGCAGGGATTCACATGCGAGTACATAGCTCAGGCTCCACAGGGGTAGGTAATGGCGCAAGAGCAGCAAAGCGACGGTCCACATCGGATGAGTCGACGGCATTGAACCGATGAAGACTCGCTCGAAAAAGGAGTCATCGGGAATAGATCGTGTGGGCGGGGTTTGAGCCGCCCTAGAAGCCGTAGCCGCCAGCGAAGGCGTGCTAACGGGAGAAGTACATGTGACTGCTATCTTCAAGTGAAGCAGCGACGTGCAAATAGAGGTAGGTTGCAACGGCAATTCGGATGCAAGAGCACCGAAACATACTCAAGTCGAAAGCACCTCAATACCAGGACAAAGTAGTCTGCGCAGCCTAGTAGCTTGCTAACAACGTAGCCTCAGTCAACAGGATGTTGGCTGAAAGATGATGATAGTAGATACTGCAGAACGGCCTAGCGTTCAACAATAACCACACTACGATGATAGTATTTCTGCTAGTTATAGACAACCCAGTCGATTACTTCGGGGAATACTTACCGCAAGCTAATTACCACACAGCAGGGATGAGAAAGCAGCTGATACTGAATACGTCTAACTGTCTGCGGGCAGTAGCGTCGTAACGTAGTCCCAGAGACACCGCAAAGAGAAACTGGTGGAGGCGACGAGATGTGTGGGCGGCAGCGCTCCACAAAGAGTGCTCCGAAGGCGGCAGCAGTTGTCCGAAGAAGGACAAAAACAGGTGAGGGTTCGGGGATGATGTGTGCCCTAGGGAGTAAAATATGAATTGATGTTGCCTCAAGATGTAGCGTTGCCGAGTCACCTTCGGGTCAAAGTAGCCCAGATCGTCACGCTCACCGAGCGAGTGACGTCAATCCCAACCTGTGTCTTTCCCTTCAAAGGAGACAACCCCTTTGCGCCAAGCACCGCTGCTTCCTTGCAAGAGGGTGCCGACGAAGAGGTAATTAGCCCTCTTGACGCTGCACTGCGTTGTCAACTTGATGATGAGGATATAGCTGTCGCTCTACAACCACCCAAACAAACGTTTCAACGTCGTAACTATGGATTCGTGCTCCGGAACCCAACGAGGTATCTCGAAGAGCTGCATCGCAATTTTTGCGCACCTATGTCATTGGGTCCCAGTAAGGCACTGATTGAGAGGTTTCTGATCGTGCTGCTCTTCGTAAGCGGCTACTTACTCCTCAGGAGATTACGATGAAATCGTATCAAGAGCGACTGTCACGACATTCACGTGGGAGGCCTGTGCACCCACTAAATGGCATACCAGTGGTGCTTGCGCCAGGTGAAACATCTGCACAAGATGATCACCAGTTCACCCGTTGGGTAGAACGAGCATGTAAGCTTCTAAGATTGTCAAACTTATGTCTAAGCGCTAAAGCGCAAGACGTTTGGTTAGAACGTCGTCTACGTTCTAACTTCGCTAAGCTCAAAGCGAAGCGTCAATTACCCTCCACATACAGGTTAAAGACTTGTGGGGAGCAAGCTTCTGAAGCTGTTGACCGTACTTCTCACTCGAGTGATGTACCGACATTGGCTTCTTCTGAAGGTCAGAGGCAAAGCCAGCCTACTGACTCTACTTCCACAGCACCAAGTGCTAGAAAGCTTCCGACGACAGCTGTTGTCGCTTCTGACCGTCCTGGTCAAAAGCGTCAACGGCGTCAGGGCAATCCTGCCTGAGGGGTACCTCATACTCCCACGAGTCATACGACTGGGGGTAACCCCTCCACTGCACCAAGTATTGGGTATGACCCTGGTGACGACTCTGAGCCAAAAGACGTTCCACGTGGAGCTGTTGAAGACCCTGGTCATCAATCAACGTCAGAGGAGGTCGATGACCCATTGACCTCTCATCTCTCTGAGATTAAGTGTCGCCTGACACTCCTGGAGCGTGATGCCCTTGCATCGGTGAGGTCTCACCCTGTCATCGCTCGATGACCGTGTCGATCGATACCGTCGGTCTTTTAAGCGTTATCGCTCTGAGACCTCGGATTGATTAACGGCAATTGAGCGCTCTTAAGCTGAACTGCGATGTCAGATCGACCTTCTGGTACGCATTCAGCGTCCATATGCACCTCCGGTGCCGTAATACCCGCCTCCTTCGGCCGGGGGTATAGGGACAACCCCTCGAAGTCCACCGAGGCAGGGTTGAGATATGGCTTTAACAAGCCCACGTAGAACACAGGATGTGTTCGCATCTTCTTCGGGAATGTCAGGCGTAAAGGCTAAGCCTTTCTTGCTTATGACCTTGAATGTTCCAATAAAGCGTGGACGCAGTTTGGTTTTATATACTGCCGAAACGGCACAAGTAGGTAAATTCCTAGCGTTTAATAAAACCAAGTCTCCCCTTTGAACTCGTGTTCGTTCTTTCTGCCTTTGGCATCTGCTTTTTCCTTTTGAACATCCTGGCTTCCAGCCATAGCGTCTTTGACGCGACGTAATACGTCAAAACGCGCTGACAGAAACGCTTCCACCTTTTTGCGTATCGCAACAGGGCTGATATCAGCCAAGCCTTCGGCTATCTCTCCCCCCACTAAGCCCTGATGTGGCAGGGGGTAGCGTTAAAGGAACGCGAGGGTTGACCAAACCAATTCACATAGAATGGGGTGAAGCCTGTCGAGGCATGCACCGCGTTATTCAACGCAAACTCTACCGGAGGAAGCATCGTGCCCCATTGCTTGGGTGTTTCAGCACAAACACTGCAAAGCATATTGCCAATAACGCGAATCAAGCGTTCAGTCTGACCATCGGTCTGCGGATGATCCGCCGTGGACATGTCCAGTCGAGTGCCGAGCACTTTAAAGACGGACGTCCAAAACTTACCCGTAAAACGGGGTCTCTATCCGAGACGATTGCCACAGGCAATCCGTGTTGTCTAAACACACGATCCATGAACAGCTTTGATGTTCCTTCTCCATCAATGGAGTCCGGCACTGCCGCTAAGTGAGCTATCTTGCTCAGCCGGTCAACAAAGACCACAATACCAGTGTTGCCTGCCACATCACGCGGTAGGCCAAACACAAAGTCCATACTAATGGACTGCCACAACCCGGAGGGTACAGGCAAACTCGCCAAAGGCGCAGCCATACTAGGCGAGGGCTTCACCCTTTGACACGTTTCACACGTGCGTACATACGCACCAACCCATTTATACAACTTGGGCCACCAATAATGAGTGCTCACCGAGCCGTAGGTCTTCTCACGACCTAAATGACCACCAAGTTGTGTATCATGAGCCTCATAAAGTATCTGTTTTTGGGGTCATCACCATGAGGTATGGCTCGACATGAGACCCACTATACTATATTATCTACCTATCATAGCGATGCCATCCGCACTTGGGACGTCCGCTTTGATCGTGTCGGACCCAGACAATCCTCCTACGTCCCCACTACATCGTTCCGGATCGTGCGTCCGAAAGTATCCAGGGTAGATCGCTTCGGAGAGGCTTCCAGTGTCTCAGATGGTCCGGTCCGTGTCTCCAGTGATGCCCGCGAGATTGCAAACTACATTCTTCCCCCGATCGCTACTGCCAGCTTTCTCCAACCAAGGTGCCTCGCGATCGGGCCCCACGATCCCTTCCAATGTGATTCCTCTGTCACCTAGGCGGACCAGCCTGATTCACGTAGCGGAGATGGACTTCAAACTCTTCTTAAAATACTTCTTAAAGCCTCACGGATATGTTGTCCAATCCAAGTTGGTGTATTTAGATCGGCCCCCTGATTCCAAGTGGGCGCCACATCTGCTGACTTGAAAAATATCTCCGCGCTGTATAAAGATGAACGGTGGAATTCCTAAAGAAAGCCGATCGCGCCAATCTCATCTCGGAAGTCGGGGTGGTTCAAAGAGATGACCACTATGTGGGGTAGGGCTCCGCGATCATCACCTGCAAGCATTGTAAGAATCCACCCATTTATTATCGATCTCCATTGAGCAGCGGCGGCTCGATACAGATCTGGCACAGTTCTGAAACGAGAGAAAACAACACAGATCACGATCGGGACCCCGTTGGAAGAACATACTTCGTTTCATCCTTTTAAGGGATGATCGAGGGTCATTGAAATATGTGGCGAGCCCAGATATCGATCTTCGATCGCCGATCACCCTGGCTCGGCAATTTTGCGATTATGTGGTGTATTTTTGTAGCGGTAGCTTAATATTGAGTATCGGTCCTGAATATACACGGATCCATCCCTTTTCTCTGTTTAGTTTCTTTTCGATCGCGAGTCAGCCCAATTACCCGCGATCGCCACTTCTCTTATCACGATCGGGGGTAATCGCCCTGTGATCGTCAAACTCAATACACAAATAATTCTTCCAATGTAATATACAAACTTCCTGTATATCTTCACTCCTCCTGTCCATTAGATCAGCTTCATACACCCATGTCGGAACGTCATAGCTCTTTCAGTGTACAAGACATTCTCGCTGGACTCGACCGCAACGGGTCTGCGTTTAGATTGCACATCGAAGATCATCTTCACTTTAAACTCGCCACTTTCCAGTACGCCTTACCAACTGTAATCAGGCAACATTGCTTTGTCAAATTTCACGAGATCATCGTCTGAGACGTCAACATGTGCTTCGGCCGATCTGGAAACATCTTCACCCTACGCTTTAAAACTGAAACAGTTAATGGCCGATACGGCATATCCACAGTTTCCAAACGTACCGCGCCATCTTTACACAAATCAGCAGCCCAAAATGGTACATGCCACATAAGCGCTCGTTTCATCGCACATCCTTCCTTTACACGATTCATTACAGCCACATTTGCGATCTGCGATCGATGCTGTATGGCTCTTGATCTATATCTTGCTAATCGGCTCGATATCTGATCGCTTCCGTCATATCGATCATTCACCGCAGCCCTAGCACGCTGGTATTGATGCTGGATCCGGTATCTCCACCTCCATAGTCTCCGATCGCGCGGTTTGATAAGTCCTGACTCAATGGTAGACTTGGAAGATGGGCTGCGTTACTATTGAACTGGACGTTAGAGGTCAGCAGATGTGTGAAAGGGGAATATGGAATATTGTGTGTTATTCGCGGCAAGTATAACCCTTCGCGAAGAAGTGGATCAAGTGCTGATCGCGATCGCCCCACAGAAGCAGCCGAGGCATACCATCAGCATGCCTCCACCTACAGTGGCGAAAGATGAGAGCCTTCCGGTGGTCAGTTCTGACGGATCAGCGTGCATCATGCGGAACGGTGGAGCTTAGAGTGCGATCGTGTGTAACTGCCAGAGCGGAAGATTATAGCGGCAGCCTCGGACTATAAAGCAAATTTGACTATAAATGAGGCTGAATACTGGGCACCGCAGATCTACCAGCGACTGATCGACAAACGCCCTGTATGGTTTAATCAAGATTGGCACCGATCCGAATACAATTAATACTGGATCGTCAGAGATGATCGATGTGTTTGCTGAAGCCGAACCGGATACGGATCGAATACAGTTGGTGTTAGGTAGACGAGTTTATATTAATAAATATTGACCCCTGCCATCAAGTGGGCTTCTCTTTACGAAAAAGTGGAGAAATTATTGGAAGCGAGCGTCCAATCAGTAAAATTGTCGATCAGTCTAGCAAACGGTTTCCGGGGGCGTCAAAAGGTGGAATATCTCGGCCATCAAGTGTTACTTGCCGGTTACGAAGCTCACCCAAAGGATTTGAGATCACTTGTTAATATCCTATTTCCTAGAATGCTGCGATCGATTCAATCGTTTCTGGGTAGTTTGAATTACTACAGTCGCTTCATTGAGGACTTCGCTATCCATGCATTTGTTCTATATGAACTGAGGGAGGCGGATTTACATATAAATCAGTCGCTCTGAACGAGTGGATCTAGTATTATTTGGTACTGGGGACGATCGCTATCCAGATCAAGATGAGTATATACGCGATATGAGTCAAGATGGATCGATCTGCATTCGAAGCCAAATGGATACATCCATGATTCGGAGCCAGATGGATACATCCAAGTTTCGGATCCCAAAACCGGGGTTGATAGTGATCACAAAGGCATAAATCGTTGGGAGACGGCTACGATCGCGTTCACTATGTTAAAGGGCAAGATGGCTACTACCTCGATCCTCAAACATTTTGGTCCGGATCGAACTCCAGTGATGCTGCATACAATCCAGCATCGACAGGCGACCTTGCTACAGTGCCAAGAAAGCCGAGCGATGGTGGTGCTCGTCCTGTCGAGGCTCAAACGCCAGGTGCAGGTCTTTCTTGAGTCTTCATATCCAGGAAACATCCCGGATCGGCCACAAGCTTGCCCAGTGCCCACTCTTTCGCCTTGCCTGTCAACTTGGACAAAAGGAAGTGGGTGTGTGCAAAATCTGACTCAAGCTGACGGGCTTGGACAGCGATGTCTACTTCACAAAGCCATTGATTAAGCGCAAGGCGTGTCGAGCCCTCGCCTCTCTAGCACGAGACGTCGAATTTGACAACTTCAGGCCCTGTGGCAACCGCGGGAGTTGAGGCTCTCTGACGCAAATTGGCGAGCTCGCGGTTGACGAAGTCTTGGATGGCTACACAGTGTAGCCACTCAGGCGTGTCCTTAAGCTTGGCGATAACGGTAGTTATATCGGCCACGTCCGCTAGGTGACGCAAAGCTTCCCACTCGAAGGAGGTCAGATGCTGAAGTCATTATTTTCCAGCATCCCTCCCTCGGCGCCCTGGATAGACAGAGCGCTCATTTTCGTTAGAAGGACTACGAAGAGCTACCATAGTGTAACAGGGTAAGGAACCATTACGTAAATTACACTTAAGGGCTTACGATGAAACGTTAAGGAACACGCTGTAATAAACCACGTGTTTGGTTGATACCAAGTTCAACTCTGTTTTATATTATTGTGTTTATTCTAAGTACGAGTGGTTTCCAAACGTCTGAAAGCCACTCAATATA